>JAMPIV010017045.1:0-315742 GCA_024509875.1 Oreohelix idahoensis
CTTTTACTATCAACGTGAAAGCGTTACAATTTGCAGACGAAGCAGAAAACAAGGGGGATTTCGAGTACTGTCATTGTGACAGCACTGTTCTTTACCATTCTTCTTCCTTTTATTATATGTATTTATTAGGCTTTATATTTACTTGATAATTTATATATGTGGATTAGAATATTCCCCGACATCTCCCCTCTTAAAACAGACATTATATGTCAGTCCTTTATTCTATATACACATAGAGAAATTTATTATTATTTCTGGGGTTTACGGTGATTCTCATCACACGGATGGCGGCTTAAAAAATCCGCTCCCAAATTTGTTTTTCCAGATATATACTCAATGCTAAAATTATATGGAGCCAAAAGTAAGGACCATCGGAGTAACCTAGAATTCTCATGCCTAGCCTGTGCTAGAAACGATAAAGGTTTGTGATCCGTTTGCAACTTAAATGCCTTCCCATACAGATAAATATTGAATTTCTTTATTGCCCATATTACTGCAAGACATTCTTTTTCGCTAGTTGAGTAGTTGATTTCAGCTTTATTCAACTTTCTGCTAGCATATGCCACTGGGCTTAATTCCCCATCCAATGCATCTGATTTCTGTAGTAGAGTTGCACCTAACCCAATATTACTGGCATCCGTCCTTACTATGAATTCTTGACTTAAGTCAGGTAATTTCAAAATAGGTTTACTTGTGAGCTTTTCCTTCAATTCTTGGTAAGCCATTTCACATTGTGGTGTCCATGTAATGCGATCTGGATGTCCTTTACGTGTCAAATCAGTTAACGGTGCACATATGGAATTAAAGTTTTTGATATACTTCTGGTAGAAACCACATAATGAGACAAAGGATCTCACGTCCTTCTTGGTTTGTGGTCTCGGGGCTTTCTGTAGTTTCTCTAAATTCTTTGGGTCAGGGGTCATGTTTCCCTGATAAACTGTGTGTCCCAAAAATTCCAATTCTTTACATCCAACGCAACATTTGGTTGGTCGGGCTGTTAAATTTGCTTCCCTAAGTCGATGAAACAGCATGTTCAGAGAGTCAATGTGTTCCTCAAATGTTTCTGTTGCTATAAGGATATCATCCATGAAATTTGTTATACATGGATTATTCAGAGGGTCCAATAATTTTCTCATCATTCTAGAGAAGACACTAGGCGCATTCTTCAATCCAAATTGCAATCTATTAAACTCATAGTGTCCTTCTGAGGTACTAAAAGCTAGGTATGGTCTAACCTCAGGCTTTACTGGAATCTGATAGTATCCTTTACTCAGATCCACTTTTGAGAAATATTTAGCTTTATTTAGTCTGGCAAACAGCTGATTTGTATCCGGCAATGGATCCACCTGTCCTTCTGTAATAGCATTCAGTCTCCTGTAATCTATACAGAGTCTATGTTCTCCAGAGGCTTCCTTAAGAGTACAACACCGGAACTATACGAAGATTCACTGTGCGAAATAATTCCTTCCTTCAACAGATAGTCTATCTCTTCCTTCAAAGCTTTCTCCTTAGCAAACGGAATCGAATATGGTTTCATACAGACAGGTGTGGGGTCTATCAGTTTCATATCTTATTCCAATAGGTTTGTATGCCCTGGTCGGTCTGTTAACACCTCTGCATGATTATTTAGAACCTGTTGCACTCTCTCTTTCTGAGTTTTCGTTAAATGTGTACTGATTTTCACCTGTGCTGCTGTCTCACAGGGGTGTATGGATATTCAAATGATGAAAGTGGTTCCTTTTTCATCTCCATGGCGATGGACAAGGTCAACAAGTGTGTCTCTTCCTGATGTTCTCTTTCCAAATATTTCTTCAGGAGATTCACATGATAGATTTTTCTTTCCCCTTCTTATCTATCTTATAATTTGTTCTAGACACCTTCTCTAGAACTGTATATGGACCTTGCCATCCAATCTGTAACTTATTCTGACTCCCGGGGAGAAGAAGCAGTACCTTCTCTCCCACAGCCAAATCTCTGTCTTTCGCCTTCCTGTTATAATAGGCAGCATGTTTCTTCCTGGCTTGTTTCAAATTTTCATTGGCAAGTTTCCAGCCAGTTTTTAAACGAGTGGTCAGCTCATTCACATATTGGTATGAAGATGTAATGTTTTCCTCTGCCTTTTCATCAGTCCACGTTCTTAACAAAGCTACATATGGACCTTTAATTGTGTGGACCTATTTGTCCATGCACCGGTATGGTCTCTTCCACTCGAAGCTCTATAGTGATGATTTTTCCTCCCAGAATTTTCATGCACAAAACGACCGCTACCAATTTTTCTCTTGGGGCTGTCTCCCCACTTAAAATTCTTGATGAGAGATTTCCTCTCTACATCCTCTTCCTCCAGTTTGTTTAAGTCCGATTGAGGGATTTTCGGCTTATCCTGGGGTAAGACATCTTTTTGCACTCTCCGCATAGTGGCCATTGTAAAACAGTTACGTGAAGCTTGTCCGTGAAAAGGGGCTTCCCATTCCATTTGGTCCACTTTATCAAATCTATTTTTCTTTTTATTATCAGGCCTAATTTTGCCCCGTGGCGTGTCCAGGTCCTGATCCATGTTCCCACTTGTGGGTGTTCCCTCATGTGCTATGCTACACCTTTCTACAAAATTCTCAATGTCCCATCTTGCTTTGGGCCAATAATAATTGTGAGCCCCCTTTTGAATGATGGTACCTATCTTCTCATGGTCCCCATCTGGTTTCACATGTAGGCTCCTTATTAAGTCTGCCCTATATCTTTTAGGAAGTACCAGCTGTCCCTGACCTTTGGATCTAGCTCCAGTCTTCCTATACATCAACTTGTTTTTCATGTAAAAATCTCCCTTGCCTGGAGTTGTATGACAAGTTGACAATTTTCTGAAACAAGGCTTGAGTGTTTTATCCCCAGCCCGTGCCTTCCTCATCTCTTCTGGAGTGGTATCCAACATAATATCCTCCTCCTGTCTTGAGGTCGACCTGACCTGAAGGGTTGCCATATACACAGGTTTCCTTCTGCAACGGTCAGTGTCATGATTGTCCATCTGACAATTTTTACACCACCTTTTCCCTTTGTTGAAAGATTTTCTTTCATCATATTTCCTTTCATCGAATTGTGGGAATTTATTTTTATTTTCATACCGTGGCCTATCAAATTGGTGCTTACCTTTATTTTGATCCCTAGGATCAAATTTATTAAAGTTCTGTAGTGCCCTAAAGTTATCCACCTGTTTCTTTTTATTACCTGTTACCTCTGCTTGAGCTGCTTGATACCTTTCAGCAACATTTAGCAACTCACCCAGCCTCTCTGCACCTTGTTCCATGAGAAACTTTCTCAGGTCTGGAGCCATGGACTCTCTTAATTGCTCTATAAGGACCATTTCTTTAAGATCTTGGGTTTTCCCCAGAGAAGTCCATTTCTCCAAGTATGTCTCTATTCGTGCAGAGAACTGGTGATAGGTTTCACCTGACAGTAGTTTAGCATTCCTAAATTTTTTCCTATAAAATTCTGCCTTCTTTTCATATCTTAACAAAAGAGCCTGCTTTAGCATGTCATAATTTTCCTGATCACCTCTGCTCATTTTTGCAAAAACTTCATAAGCTGCCCCACGAAGTCCTTGAGATAACTTTAAGCTCCACCTTTCTCTCTCTAACCCATACGTGGTAGCTAATAGTTCATACCTATTTAGGTAGCTCTCTATATCATCGTCTTTCTCAACAAAATGATCTAAATGAAAATTCATAGCTGAGGTTGAGGCTCCCTGGCTAGCAGTGGCATCAGAGGCAAAGGGACTGGCACCATTTTCAGGAGCATGGCCCTGAAACTCAAACTCCCTTAGTCGTAACTCATGTTCCCTTTGTAATCTCTTCTCCTCCTTTTCTGCTTCCCTTTCTGCAGCTAATCTCTTCTCTTCTCTTTCTGCAGCTAATTTCTTCTCTTCTCTTTCTGCAGCTAATTTCTTCTCTTCTCTTTCTGCAGCCTGTCTTCTTTCCTCGGCTTCCAATGCTTTAGCCTCTTTGTCAGCCTCAATCTGCAACCTCTTAGCCTCAGCCTCAATCTGCAACCTCTTAGTCTCAGCCTCAGCCTCAAATTGTAACTTCTTAATTTCCCTTTCAGCCTCTAACTTTCTTTCGGCTTCAACCTTCTTTCTTCGCGTTCAATAAATTTGTCACATTCAGTAGTGACATAGGCAACCATAACTTGCCCATCTAATCCTAACTCTTTTGCAGTCTGAACAGCAGCAGATCGAAATTTGGCTAGGTCCGCCATTGTCTATCAGGTAAGTTTATACAATGTCTAACTAACAATTCAATCTCTAAATATATATCTAATGGACAACACAGGCACCGAGAGCTCAACCTTATTTAATTCCACCCAAGGATACCTTTTAATTCTTATTATTCCCTGAAGTGAATTACCCCCAATATTTGTAATAGGTAAAGATTCAAAATCCCGGACGAGCCCCCCAATATATGTGGTGAAGTGGGATGTTATAAATATTTATAGGGGACTTAGTGTACTGACTGAGATCAGCTGTGAAGGTATCTATATCTAATAAGAGTAGTGTATTATAGGTAACCTTACTTGCTGCCACATATGTATACCTCAGTCAGAATTATTCTGGAATAGTGTGATGACTACGTTATATGTCTAGGGTATGTGTATGATGAAGTGTAAGTCATAACAACAACAGACAAATAAACAATTTAATTTATTCCACCACACTTGACAACACTGTGACACTCACATACATAAAACACTCTACAAGGATATCTTAAAGGAGTCACTGATAACTTTTCAAATAACAATATGTATTCAGTGCTGTCATGAATGTATATGTGTCCTGATTCAAATACAAAGGGAACCAGGAATCACAATCAATTTTAATTACAAGTTATATGTACAGAATTTCTCAATATGACTCTTGTAGTGACATATATTTTTAATAGTATCCTATGTGTGTCAGTTGTGTAGTAGTAATATGAGATAATACTGGTTTTGTTTTGTTCAAGCTCTGTTGGTATTTGTCATCATGACTTCAATAGTTTGTCTTTATTGGAACTAGTATTGGAGATGTTCTCAGTTCCTGATATTAAAACAATTAAATTCCCCTCTTACATTTTAAGATGGGGTACATAATGTTGAGCTCCATGGGCACACTCTCTTATCTTTCGTGATGACTGCAGTAAAGGCCTCCTCTGCTCGATTACTTTAATGAGTTCTGGAGCCACCCCACTGGTTGCTATATGGACCAAGGAGTATGCTGTCCACCTCTGGCTTCAGCAAAGCTCTGACCAGGTGCTGCTCAATAACTTTAAGACCACGGTCCCTGAAACAAGAAGGATGTACCTTCTACGTCATAACTAATTTATACTCTCTTTCTACACTGAGCACAATACATCACAAACATTGAGTTCAGAGCGTTAGGCCAACTGTCAGCTTCATCTGAAATATTTTATACCAGTATTTCCCTCCCTAATGGTTACTACGCCTCTGCAATTCCAGCATTATTTCTTTCTAGTTAATAATCTAGGTGTCATTGTACTGTTTGGCCATTCCATGCAGTTTTACTTTCCTCCGACACCTTCTGTTCAGGCTGGAGCAATATAGGCTTTGCATCATGTTCGCTACTGAACTACACATATATACAGGCATAAATTAACAATTTACATTCAATTTTCATTAAAAGATATTGAATATTTCAAGCTTACCACAATTCATAGAATAATAAACAGTTTCGCTGACTGGCAATGAATATAGCACAACTCCGATCTGCCGATGTCCCAGGCTTTATTTTATAAAAAATTATACACTGGTGCTCAACGCACTGCTTCTTAGTAGGTTTATTACAAGATGTGGCAATGAACAGACGCTCTGAATCGAGTATATTCGCAGCTCTACCCAATGAAACCATGTCTACACATCTTTTCAAAAAAAGTACTCCTTTTTCACGTTTCCCCTGACAACACAAGATAGTATTTATAGCCCGACCAATCGTGTTTAGTCTTATATTTGTTGCGCTCCAATCAATTTGGAGTTAACATGGTAGGCTATTTCCGTAACGTAAGGTTTTTTCAAACACGTTATAAAAAAATTTTATGAGCAGAAATGATTTCATGCTGTCAGGCACCCCCACTATTTTATTTTGGTTATAATTTGGTAATTCCTAGACTATTTGCGTAACGTTTTACATATTCTTTGTCAGCAAACCCTAAGGAACCCAAATATACAAATTTAAAAGAGCTAAGTGGCTGCGTTCAAAATATGCAATTTCTCTACCTCCTGTTTCGAAGATGTGCTGTCTGGGTACTGTAATGTTTTCAAACGTAAACCCATCTAATGTCATCTTTTCTAATAAGCGTTTTCCAGGTTTTTAAAACCTAACTCTGGGAAGGTTAGTGTTTTTATCACTGTCCGTCTGAAAAAAAGTTAGTGCATGTGGCCTTACACGCGTGATGGCAGCAATTGTGTATCGCGCGACGCGTGTTTAGTGTTGCATGTGTCCTGCCTTCATTCGCCCCTCTCTCTCTCTCCTGCTTATCTGTCTTTTAGTTACGCCGTGTATGGGATGAATGAAATATTAAATTTAGGTCATTGTTCAGCTTGCGTATCTCAAGTTTAGTACACGTTTCATTGAAGAAAGCGGGTAATAATATAGTAGGCTTTTACTATCAACGTGAAAGCGTTACAATTTGCAGACGAAGCAGAAAACAAGGGGGATTTCGAGTACAGTCATTGTGACAGCACTGTTATTTTACCATTGCTCTTTTCTTTATTAAATGTATTTGTTAGGCTTCATATTTACCTGATAATTTATATATGTGGATTAGAATATTCCACGACAGCTGTAATATTTATATCCCAAGATACATTACAGCGGACTTCTTCAAGCGTAATGCGTTGTTGATGATGCCAAAGCAGGATGTGGCTTACAGGTTTTAGCTTCTTTTATAAGTCTAAAAAACCTTGAACTACCTTTAAGATGTGTCGTCTATTATAAACCACGGGGCATACACGTGTTTCATTTGTAATTTCCTTTAAAATTGGATAACGGATATCATAAAAAATAAGCAAGCCCTATAAGTAACTACATATATTAAAGTGAATTTTTTCATTTTAAAAATCTCAGACTTTGTTTTTTTTTTTTTTATTGTTGCGCAATGTTTAGATTACATTATTTACATCTGCATTATACAGCATTAAAAAACGAAAATAAAACAAAAATACACGTACTTATAAAATTACACTGCTATTATCAGTTTTAACGTTTATAAATCAGTGTGTGTATGTTAGACTGGATATGACAAGTTCTCTGACCCTTTAAATGCACTAGAATAGTGTTTTGTTTTTTTTGTTTGTTTTTTTTTGCACATAAAGCGTTCGTTTTCAGACAGCACAGTTTACATCACAGACAGCAGTTTACAGATCTTTCCATGTACAACAAACACGAAGCAGTCTGAACCTCTATCAAGATTGTTTTCCTTTGTTTACTTTCGTGGAGCGGCGGTTCTCAACACTTAATACAGTGCGGGCCCCCTTGACAACCAATGCTATACTTACGTGCCCCCCACCCCAGAGGGAAAAAAACGAATTACAGGATTCGTTTGACCTCAGCTATACTGTGCAAATATTACACTTTAAGGATTTATTACAAAGCAAAAAGAATTGTACATTAGTCAGCTCATTTAAAATTGTACCTTGGTAATAATTTTATTTATTTAGTTCTTTAGTAAACAAACTGGCACAGATAATATACTAGCCGCCATTAAAAACGCATCGAAATCGTGACATGTTTTCACTGTTGAAATGTTTATGCAAGTGAGCGATTTTCAAACCCCGAAAGTGTGCAAGTGATGAAGTTCATGTATTCCCACTTTACGATGTGATGTCTACTTCAAATTTTGCGTGCTTCACGTGCAAAACAAGGTTTTTGATAAATTCTGGCTTTATTAAAAGTCGAATCACATTGAAATTCGGCACACGCATTAGTCAAGTTTCAGCGAGTAAAAAGCCATTATCTGTTTTCATCGAAAGAAAGTCTGTTAATGTTTTTGTCATGCCTCGACTGTCGTCACAAGAGCGATGGCAAGCTGTTGGTATGCTCAGCAGTGGAATGGCGACCAGAGAAGTTGCCAGACATTTCAGTTGTGACCAGTCCACTATAGTGAGGCTCAACCAGCGATTTCGGGCGACAGGTACCACCAATGACCGTCCCAGGCTTGATCAACGGTGTTACACGGTATTAATGATGGCTGTGACTGAATGACAGTGAGTGCGACTTTTGTTTTTACACCTAGGGTTGACAACTACTTAGGAGCCGGTTCTGAATTGTCTCATGTTTAATAATACAGCAAATTTGGGTTAGTAAATGGATCAGAAATGTAAAATCAGTGGTTTCATGTATTTTAAATTTAGCACAACGAGTTGTGGTTCATAAACTAATGCGATGCGTTTTTAATGGCGGCTAGTATATAGTTGGTTTGTTTGAGGTAGATTTTGTTTCTCAGATGCGAGCTTCAGAGTATCTTGCTCCAAAGAGGATATTTAAAGTTATATACTGTATATGTGTGTGTGTGTGTGTGTGTGTGTGTGTGTGCATGCATATACTCACACATATATATACATATGTGGGTGTGTGTGTGTGATGGTATTGCCTCCCCTGCTTTGTAGTAGTGGTCCAACAGTGGCCAAAACTTAAGAGTATCTAATATGGCCTTCAAAGGTATCTACCTTCGCACAAGATTACTCTTGGCAGAGATGTAAATAGAAGGGTAATGACACTTCTATTACACAGGGAGTCTTCACAAGATATTCAGATAAGCGAAAACAATGCTGCTTTGGCTGAGCACGTTAATTCTAGAATCTGCCGACAACTTTTGTTAAGGAATTAAGCACTTATTAATTTCAGCTCGTCCAAGCCCCCAACCCTAATTTACTCAGTGGAATTCTTACTATTCTGGTATAGCTCTGTTTAGAGTGTGTGTAGTAAATTGACTAAGACAAACATGCAGTAACTTTAAAATGATTAAATCGAAGTTATTAAATTTGTAACATTACAAATAACAAAATGTAATAATCACTTTAGGTTTTAACAGTTTGAAAATAAATTGAATCGTTTAGAAGAAAAGTTTCATCATTGATTTATAGTAGAGACGATGGGGAAAAAGTTCACTTTGGCAGCGTATATTATTCACTTGGCTGCCAATAGTAGTTTCTGCTCCCGCTGATGGGTTATGTGTACACTGCTCTCGCTCCTCGCTGGTTAAGGTTAAAAGCGCCGCACGTTCCTAGAACGTCAAGGAGTAGCGGCCAAGCTGCTCCTGCGTCTGTCTATAAACCCTCTTATGATGGCGTCTCGCACAATGTCAGTCCACTTCTACCTTCACTTGGTTCCATAGATAGTACTTTCTGCGGGTACCACCAATAACTATGGTATAAAATAAAAACAAAACGCTCTTCTGAGTATTGCGTTTTCCAGCCCATGGTTATGGGTCCCTATCTTCCCATTCCACCATCCCATTTATCTCAGAATTTACCCTCGATGAGAATTAAATTTAATCCCTCGGTATAAAACTTTCTTTACATTTAAATTTAATAGTTTTAGCTTTACATTACATTTAAAATGAAAAGGTTAATAATACAGATAGAGTCTGTTTACATTTACATCTCCCCTGATTGAAAAGTGTTCACAAAATAAATTGAATATGTTTTCATTTATGTTTACACTGAGTTGAAAAGTTTGAAACTTTCATTAACTTTAAAATGATTATGTTTATATGGACATTTACACTGCTTTGAAACTGTAAGTATTTATACTTAGAATGTACATCATTTCTTTCATCTTTTCCTCCCTGCTCCATTTGAACCTGGGATTACCTTTTGCTTTTAATTCGCTTTAAGAAACTTGCAATAAAGCAATCACCAGCCCGTGCAGTGGTGATTCATGAGTCATCGTTCTATACGCTGAGGTTGCCAGCCTCAAATGACTTGGACATCCACTAGCGATCACATATTAGAATTCACATGGTAATATACATATATATGTTAGTTCACATGTTAGTAATAAAATATGTAAAATGACAACTTACGCCAATCCTGGCTCACAGACTTTTGCTCAGATGAATAAAAGAGACTTGAATAGGCATCTTACACGCGTCTGGGGTGTCGTTAATTTAATAACTTCCCTCTCTGACTTCGTTTGTGGTCCTTCAGTTTCCTCAGTCCCGGTTACCTTATTTAATATGAAAGAGATTTCCTGGGCTATGAAAGTCCGTCCATATTCTCCAATAAAAGGTCCAATCTAATAAAAGGAAATTCTGAATTCTAGGCTTCACTCTAGCAATGTCTGGTATCTTGGCAAGCGATCTTCACAGTGGAATAACACTGAAACGTGGCAGGTTATATTCCCGATCTCCCACGCATCTGTTTGTTGTGGAGTTAAATAAAACGCTCCAATCGTTTTCAAACAGGCGAGTGAGGGTGTGGTACTTTCAAAATATTCCACGTGAAATAAGGTGCGTACAGCAAAAGGTCACGTATTACCATACATGGCAATAAGATATACGATGTCTTGCGTACAGACTCGCAAACATGTCGTTAACCTCATATGACAACGTGTGTCAAAAGTAACAATAATTACTTTTATCACAAAGTAATCTTGTCATCCATGTTTGTCCATAAGTTGTTTCCCCGTATTCCAATCTTTGGTGATGCGCGCACCCGTCTTATCGGTGATTAGGCAGATAGCGCTGGGCGATGTACGTGTTAATCCTTCGTGGCCAAGATTTGGTATAAAAGGAATTTAACAACCTGCCTTTCGTAATATTATCTCTACCTCTCTTTGCAAATGTGAGGTGTTTCTCATCCACAAGGAGTGTCAGATAACAGACAAGACACAATATACTGAAAGTAGTGAAAGAATACTTGAAAATATAAACTATCTGCTACACAGTATAGAAAGAAAGAAAGTACGACAATTGAAAGCACGCAATAAAATCAATACCACAAATGCACCGATTACTGCCGGTGTGAAACAGAGATCGAGAGGGGTCGCCCCAATTTGTCGCAGTGTATATATATATATATATATATATATATATATATATATATATATATATATATATATATATATATATATATATATATATATATATATATATATGACGGATTGATTTTTAAAATCTTAATCGATTAATTGAATTTCTTTAATCGAAGATTAATCGATCAATATCGAACAGTTTGCATAAATTGTGTTAAAAAAAAAAAAAAGGCAACATTGCCATGAAAATACTGAAAAGTTACGACCAAATAATTTATTATTATTGACCATACTTGCCAAATTATATATCACAAACCTCTAACACATTATTTTTCTCATATTTCATTATTATTATTAACAATATAGTTAGTCATATAATCATATGTTTTAGTGGACATATTTATTCTTTTTTTTCTATGGTATCGATATTTATTTCGCTTTATCTATTCTTCTTCTTCTTCCGTCCTTAGCCGCTGACCGACAAAGCAGTCCGTGGCCAATACGCCTAGTGGCGCCTTAGGGCAACAAGAAATTAACTGTTGTTCCGTTACGCCTAGTGACGTTTATTAGTACAACAAAAAATTAATTGTTGTTTCCGTTATCAGAGTGACTGGCAAGCGGGTGATCAGCCCGCTGACTTTATCTATTACTACTTTGTTTTTCTGTCCGCTACTGTTTTTTAAATGAATTTTCACAAGCTACTCTTTCTTTTGAATATCGTTTCTAGATGTCTCTCGAGTCACCACAGCATTTATTCCTGCGATTTACAAGAGTTATAACAGCGATTTTTTTATTGACGGCTCTTATTAATTTCTTTTTTAATTATCCCATCTCATTGTAACATCCCCGGAAATGAAGAGGCTGACAGATTGGCTAAGGAAAATTGAAAGCTACCTGAACCTGATGCAAGCATAACTTTAGAAGACGCAAAGAGCTTTATCAGAACCAGATACAGAAACAAATGGGATGCAGAGCATGCAGGACACACAGAAATAGATGCATATTACCAGCTCAGCAGAAAAGAACAAGTGATGATCTTCAGTTTGGGCCACAACAGATTGGGATTCCATATATTCAACAAGTTAAAGAAAGGAACTACCGATGGGTGTAAATGTGGCACTGATAAAATAACTGCTGAACATCTGCTTCAAAGGTGCCCAACATATGAGGAACATAGAAAGCACATATGGCCGTCATCAGTACCATTTCTGGAAGAACTCTATGGAGATGCAAATAGCCTGAAGTTGACAACTGCTTTCTTTGAAACTGTTCAAGTAAACGTCTGAGAGTGTACGAAGATGAAATTCTATTGTTTGTGGGTGTGATTAGCTTTTTACTTTCCTTTTCTACTGTTTTTTTTTTTATCGCTTGTTACTAACGTAGGCCCGTTCTTTATACTAGTAAGACCAACATCACTTATTTTCTTATACTATACCTTATCGCATTGTCTTGCCTCATTGTTACGTGCAGTCTTTGATATCTTACAATATTATACATTGGTATTCTTGTTATGTTCGCAAATATTTTGTAAACAAAATAGTGCTTAAGGGAAAGTCATTATTGAGTTACTTCCCTTGAAAGTTGTGCCGTCTCTTCGATCGAACTCCGCGGATGAATCCATTTTACTGCGATTTATTCGTTGTTTGGGTAATAATAGATTGTTCTTGCTTCAGAATATCTATGGCCTGAATTTATGTGTATTGTTTGTCTGAGTAGGACGAGTCTGTCTTATATCTGTATATCTTTACATATCTAAGTCGAACTATATGTTCTGTTGTCTCTAGAGAGGTCAAAGGCTATTCGGCGGATGTGTCGCTAGAGTGTGGTGTGATTTGGCTTCGTCCTGATAGGGACTGTGTTTTCTATGTCGGCTTGTCGCCGGGAAAAAGTGATCTCAGTATTGGTGGGGAAAGTGATAGTCGTCTAGACCTATCGTGTATGCTTTACCCCAGTGTTTATTCGTATTGCCAAGGAATGGCAGAATCATATTTCTGATACCAAGGTAATAATAGACACTCTTATGAACTCTCGTACGAAGCCACCATTTTCGATAGGTACGATTTGAATGTCTAAGAGAATATATTTGACTCGATGAAAACGACTTCGATTCCTAGCAGCACTATATCCTGTAGAATGCAGTCAATTGTTCATGATCAAATCTACAGAGCAATGAAATGTTTTATGAATGACTAACTTTAGGACAGATTCATTATCTGTATCCAAACGTGAGTGACAGCTCACGAGTGAAGCCATCTTGGAACCAAAACATGTAGTGACTTTCAAGCAGAGAAAAGGGATGCCCGTATTATCGCTTGTTTAGTCCAGAGATCACTGCTACACATGAGAACCCGCTATTAGCGGTTCAATATTATTATATGGAAAAATATGTGCTGAACATTATGTTGAAGAATCGTCGCTAGACGAGATTAGGTTTAGAAGCCATCTGAAATATTGTTTATAAGCTGACGTGCTCAGTCAGTGAAGTCAGATGATATATATGTATGGGCGATACTGAGTGCTTGGCTACTGACAGTCCATTATACTATTATTCTACATGAGTGCCCATGTAACATTGCAAGACCATTTATCCACTGTACCATGATGTATTATGCCAACCTATGATTTGTCACTATCTGTGCTGTCGAGTGTGTACGTCCAATTAAACTTTAGAAAAGGTACACAGTCGTTGGTGTCGATGACTTCCAGCCATACATGAGTGTGAGAAAAGAACATTTGTCAACACCACGAACCCTTATTATCATTCGCACATTATACACTCAATCCATGTCTACACACCACTGCGTAGGTCAAGTTGACATTCCATACACTACAGTGGAGCAAACAACACCATAGAGATCTTATCAACTGATGATGATGATGATGTCTGCTTCCATCCACTTATATCTATCTTTTGGTGGATATCATTTACGGGAATTAAAAAAACCAACTTTATCAACCTTATCAACTGGTGGACCAGCTTTCTGGGTTTGACCTCGCAGAAGTTCAGAAGTCAACAGAGTACCGATACCAGACCGTTTCCTGTGGCTGATACGACACACTTGCAGTATTGGTTTGCTCTTTGTCAACACTTCGTCACGTGACCTGTCAAGTGAATGCAGTATGTAGGTCAGCGTTGTTGACATTTTTACATTAGACATTACAGAGTTTCACAGAACAGTTGGATCAATTCTTGTCAATATTAACAGGAAGACAGTATTAGTGAACTAAGAAGTCCTATTTTCATCGATGGATCTTCTTGTTTTCCATATATGAACTTTAATATTTAAGGCCAGAATGTTTAATTGAATAAAGTGGCAGTTTGTTTATTTTCATAAAAATAACTTTGCCATTACTGTAAAACTGAGCCTATTTTGCAACACATACTATCATACACATAATTTATATATATTTATGTTTACATGTTATTTGTTTGTATAGTATGTTAGTTTCTATGTCAGCGGGTTGTGTTTAAGGTTGGGCGGCGTCCTCACAACAGAATATCCCACGTCATAGAGGGTCCGTTGTGGGCGTTTTCTATAGGTGCAATTTTCTTGATTGAAAATTTGCTGCGACAACTGTTGCTTTTGTGTTAGCTGTGAAGTCTGTAATTATTGTTATTTTTGTAATATTTCTTTGTTCTTTAGTTTTGTTTTGATTTGTTTGTAATTTGTTGGTCTAACCTTTTCTATCTTTCAGTTCTATTCACAATTTATATTCATATATTGTGACGTCATTTGTGTTGTTATTCTTTGCAGATTCAGTGATTATTTTCATTGATTTCCCTATTTGATTTATTTTGATTTCTGCAAACGTTCTTGTATTGTCAGTCCTATTTGTACTTTATGTATTCTGTTGGTTGACATATGTTTTATATAGGTATATTTCATAAGACACAATTGCCTGTGCACTGCACTTGGATTATGGTATAAACCAGTACCTGATTATTATTACTATTATACAAGACCTTATTAAAGGCTTGTGACCCACAGATATTGGGATAGTATACTGATTAATCAAGTCATTAAGAACTTGTGGTATTATTATTATTTCAGGTGATTAGTATTATTGTTAGACATCATGTCTACATTAGAATACTTCATTACACAAGGGAAAGCCCTTGATAAGACTGGTCAACAATTAGAACAATGGGTAGTTGCTCAATATGACAAAGCATTAGCTGCAGAAGAGAGAAGAGCTATGGCAGAAGAGAAAAGATTAGAAAGAGAAGCTGAGGCTGCTGCTGAACAAAAGAAATTGCAGATGCAGGTGGAGGAAAGGAGATTTGAAGCTGAACAAAAAAAATTAGAAAGAGAAGCTGCTGCTGAACAAAAAAGATTAGACAGTGAAGCTGAACAAAAAAAATTAGAAAGAGAAGCTGCTGCTGAACAAAAAAGATTAGACAGTGAAGCTGAACAAAAAAGATTAGACAGGGAAGCTGAACAAAAAAGATTAGACAGGGAGGCTGAACAAAAAAGATTAGATGCTGAAGAGAAAAAAGCAATAAGAGAACATGAATTTGAGTTAGAGAAATTGAGATTGACAAGTATGAGTAATGTTAATCAGGCATCTAGTGGTAATGGTAAACCTTCTACTTACAAGGTTAAGGTTCCACCGTTCAATCAGTCCAGTGACGATATTACATTCTGGCTGGATAGATTTGAACGTTCTTGTCGTACACATAATGTGGATAAATCACAATACGCTAATCAATTATCAGAAAACTTGAAAGGTGAATCTTTGACTAGATTATGCCTTGTAGGAGAAGCAGATAAGGATAATTATGATGTCATTAGGGCGGCTTTGATAAAAAAATATCAGCTAAGTGAGGAAGGCTATCGCCTTTTATTTAAAACGATGGTGCCTGAGACGGGTGTAGAATTCTCAGAATTCACTGCAAAGGCACGTCTCACAGTTGATCGTTGGATTGAGCTTTCCAAAACAGAAAAAACGTATGAAGGACTTATGGATTTGTTGCTCAGAGATAAGATTATGTCATGTGTGAACAAACCTTTCCTTGAATTTATACATGAGCGTAAACCCAAATCTCTAAAAGAAATGGAAGAATATTGTTCCCAATATGTCACTGCACACCCCGACGTGACTTTTGGCAACACTAAGATTAAGGAGAGTATGCCAGTTGCTTCAGCAACACCATACAATCCCAATTATTCACACAGATTTCAGGGACCTCAAAACAGATTTGATAAAAAAGGTAACCATAATAGTTATCAAAACCAAGGTAACCAATCATTTCAGGGTTCTTCTTCAAAGAACTGGAGACGAGCTGATAGCTCTCGACACAGGGGTGGTCATAATTATAGGAATTTCCGTAGAGGAAGTAATTATAGAAACTATCAGGGTTATCCGTCTTGGAGTCAACAAGATCATAATTACAGAGATACTCATTATAATGAATATGATAATGGTAACCAAGGGAACTATGACTCAAACCCAAATAGGGGTTACAATAGAGGTAACAATAACTACAGAGGTGATAATAACCGAGGTAGATCTCAAAACAAAAGACATAAACCACATTTTCAGGCAAACTCTGCACAACAAGAGTCCCATGAAGCCTATAAACAGAGTAAAGATAATAATGATGCTAGTAATATGGCATGTGCCGCTTTTGATTTTGGGAGAGCATCTCAGTGCCCCCAATGCAAAACGTTATTTGAGCCAACCACAGTGTCTACTTTAAGCTGTGGCCATCCTCTTCCTGCTCTTCCGGCATCAGTCGCGCATGATGGAAGAGGTTCTCTTGTCTTACATAAGGGTTTAGTGAATAACAATCCAGTCTCTGTGCTATTTGATTCTGGATGCACCACAATTGGTGTTAGGCAGTCACTCGTAGATCCTTCCCGTGCCACTGGACAAGTAGTCAAATGTGTAACATTTGGCGGCACATTAGAGAAATACTCTACTGCTATCATTAGGATTGCTACTCCTTTCTTTACAGGAGATGTACACGCATGTCTTCTTCCGAATCCGATCGCTGACCTCATCATCGGTCGCATTCATGGAGTCAAAGAATGCACTCCGCAACAAATTTCCACGTGGGAAAGGCAAAACATGCAGATTGCTAACGCTGTAGTCACTAGAGCTCAGGCTCTTAATATGCCTCAAACTTCATCTACTGAAGATAATGAAGTGCATAACCAAGATAATCCCTTGGTAATTTCTCGTGACTCGTTTATAAAACAGCAAGAAGATGATCCCACTCTGAAGAAATTCTTCATTCTTGCAACTAAAGGTGATCCGAATAAAGACACAAGTCGTAAATCGTGGATTACAAAGAAGAATGGCGTACTTGTACGTATGGTTCAAGACTCCATTACGTCAAGTCATTCTCAAATCCTGGTTCCCAAGAATTTGAGAGTTAAAATTTTGCAGCACGCTCACGACTCTCAGTGTGCTGGACACATGGGTTTTTCCCGTACTAAGTCAAGAGTCCTTGCGGCTTTCTTTTGGCCATTGGTAAACAAGGACATACGGATTTATTGTCGATCTTGTAAAGTATGTCAGGAAGTTAAATCCAAAGGTCCACGGCATGCTGCACCCATTCAGGCGGCGGACATTCCTATTCGGCCGTTTCAAAAAATGGCCATAGACATTATTGGTCCATTTAAGATCAAGTCTGCCAGAGGACATCAGTTTATCTTGACGTGTGTTGATATGTGCACACGTTGGCCAGAGGCTATTCCTCTGAAGAGCATTACTACTGCTGATATTGCAGATGCTCTTTGGCTTATATTTTCTCGTCTGGGGTTCCCCGGAGAGATATTGTCAGACCATGGCACCCAACTAATATCAGATACCATGTCTCAAGTAATGTCTACTCTGCAGATAGATAGATCTTTAAGTAGTATCTACCATCCAATGTCTAATGGTATGGTCGAACGCCTTAATAGAACACTTAAAAACTTACTGGGGAAGATAACTGAGGATCATCCTCAAGACTGGGACAGAGTTTTACCTGCGGCCCTCTTCGCTTACAGAGAGGTACCCAATGAACATACGGGATTTTCTCCCTTTGAACTCGTCTTTGGCGCGCGTCCGCGTGGCCCTATGTCGTTGCTTCACGATCTCATAACATCTGACAATATTGACGATGACACAAAGTCATCCTACGAATATGTCATCGCGTTGAGACAAAAAATTATCGAAGCATGCAAATTAGCAACTTCTTCTTCTGAATTTGCGAAACAGAAGGCAAGGCAATTTGCCAATAAGAAGAGATGCTTACGACAACTTTGTCCTGGTGACAAAGCATTTGTATTACTACCTTGTAGGGAAAACAGATTACTTATTTCTTGGAAAGGTCCGTACGATATAATATCGAAAATTTCCGATGTCGACTATATTGTCGATATTGATGGGAAGCATAAAACCTTCCACATCAATATGCTTACTGAATTCCATGAACGTCCGGATTATTTGCAACCCATTTTCCAAGCAACGGACAATTCTCCAGTACAACATGGTCATTACTCATCACTGTCCGTGATACAGGATGAGGAAACAAGTTTTTCAGATGTAAATCTTCCTCTTCCAATGATCCCACTTCATTCCAGTGAATCATGGAAGAACGTTACTGTCTCTCCTGATTTGTCTCTAGGAGAACAGCGACAAGTTTCAACTATGTTGCAAACATTTCAGGATGTACTCACTGACATCCCTGGACAAACGAATGTCATTCAACATGACATTGTTCTAACTGACCATACTCCTATTAGGGTTAGACCTTATCCTATACCTATACATTTTCAAGCACAGGTCGAGAAAGAGTTGGATGAGATGATAGATTTGAAAATAATCGAACCATCCACCTCTGCATATTCTTCGCCGATGGTTATTGTGCGTAAAAAAGACAATAACATACGTCTTTGCGTTGACTATCGAAAATTGAATCAAGTAACGAAGTTCGATGCCGAACCTATGCCTTTACTGGAAGAGCTACTTACTCGACTCTCCAAATCTCATTTTTTCACTAAACTTGATTTGTCTAAAGGATATTGGCAAGTTCCTTTATCTGAACGCGCCAAACCTCTCACGGCTTTTTCAACACCTAGAGGTTTGTTCCAATGGAATTTTATGCCTTTCGGTCTTATGAACGCACCAGCTACATTCGTACGCATGATGCGCCGAATCCTATCTTATCGGTCAGATGTCATTGCATATCTAGACGACATCTGTCTTTTCAGCGATACTTGGGAAGATCACTATTCAGGGTTAGATGAATTGCTGTCTACTTTGCGTGAGCACAACCTGACAGCGAAACCCTCTAAAGCCTATATTGGTTTTAGCGAAATTTCTTTCCTAGGCCACCGAGTTGGTCATGGTTTCCTAAAGACAGAGGACCATAATACTAGTAAGATACTTAACATCTCAATCCCTAAGACTAAAAAACAGGTGAGAAGTCTGTTAGGTCTTATTCAATTTTATGGCAGATTCATTCAGAATCTATCCTCTATCATGGCACCTCTCTCAACACTTCTAAAGAAAGGTTCGCCTAATGTGGTCCACTGGTCTCAGGAATGCCAATGCTCTCTGGATAAGATTAAAACATTGTTTTCAACACCACCTATTTTAGTGCTACCCACTAAAGATAAGACATTCGTTCTTCGTAGTGACGCTTCATCCACTGGGATTGGAGCGGCACTAATGCAAGAGTACTCTGGAACTCTGCATCCTGTAATGTATATTTCCAGAAAACTTAATGCGGCAGAAAGGAATTATTCGGTTTTAGACCGTGAGCTATTAGCTATGGTTTGGTCGATCCTCAAACTACAGAGATTCCTTCTAGGCGCACATTTCATAGTAGAAACCGACCAAAAAGCTCTTACTGCTATACAGAGTAAGAATTTGAAGAGCTCGAGGTCTACTCGATATGCAATTGCTCTTCAACCTTTTCATTTCTCTGTGCGAGCTATTCGTGGATCAGATAATGTGATGGCAGACATTCTGTCAAGATGCCCACATGATTCCACATAACTATTAGGGCTTAGACTTCTTGATATGTCTAGTTCTATAGTAGTTCCTTTTCTATATCATGATAGATACACATTTGTAATTTAATAATATAATGATTGTATCACTACATAGCGGTTCATTGATGTTTATTCACCGCTGTGCTTTGATGATTTTTTCTTCATAAATCATAAATTTAAGATATCTAATACGAAATGATGATATGAATTTTTTAGGCATTGTGTAATTGCCAGAATTGTATTATACTTTGATGACACCTTCCTGGAAAAATATACTTGTAGAGAAATAATTTCTCTCAGTTTATGAGACACATTCTCACCAGTCGCTCCATAAGTCGACTTAGCCTCATATTAGGCGTTATAGGTAGTCCTGATATTTTCATCTGCGCATTATTCATGCGTTGTGAGCCTATTGTACGTTGCTCCTAGATGTATTTCAAAAAAAAAAAAGTTCCATTTTTTTTTCCCGGGAGGTGTGGTAAGACTGTTACGTGCAGTCTTTGATATCTTACAATATTATACATTGGTATTCTTGTTATGTTCGCAAATATTTTGTAAACAAAATAGTGCTTAAGGGAAAGTCATTATTGAGTTACTTCCCTTGAAAGTTGTGCCGTCTCTTTGATCGAACTCCGCGGATGAATCCATTTTACTGCGATTTATTCGTTGTTTGGGTAATAATAGATTGTTCTTGCTTCAGAATATCTATGGCCTGAATTTATGTGTATTGTTTGTCTGAGTAGGACGAGTCTGTCTTATATCTGTATATCTTTACATATCTAAGTCGAACTATATGTTCTGTTGTCTCTAGAGAGGTCAAAGGCTATTCGGCGGATGTGTCGCTAGAGTGTGGTGTGATTTGGCTTCGTCCCGATAGGGACTGTGTTTTCTATGTCGGCTTGTCGCCGGGAAAAAGTGATCTCAGTATTGGTGGGGAAAGTGATAGTCGTCTAGACCTATCGTGTATGCTTTACCCCAGTGTTTATTCGTATTGCCAAGGAATGGCATTTTCATATTTCTGATACCAAGGTAATAATAGACACTCTTATGAACTCTCGTACGAAGCCACCATTTTCGATAGGTACGATTTGAATGTCTAAGAGAATATATTTGACTCGATGGAAACGACTTCGATTCCTAGCAGCACTATATCCTGTAGAATGCAGTCAATTGTTCATGATCAAATCTACAGAGCAATGAAATGTTTTATGAATGACTAACTTTAGGACAGATTCATTATCTGTATCCAAACGTGAGTGACAGCTCACGAGTGAAGCCATCTTGGAACCAAAACATGTAGTGACTTTCAAGAAGAGAAAAGGGATGCCCGTATTATCGCTTGTTTAGTCCAGAGATCACTGCTACACATGAGAACCCATTGCTAGCGGTTCAATATTATTATATGAAAAAAACTGTGCTGAACCTTATGTCAAAGAATCTTCGCTAGACGAGATGAGGTAGAAGCCATCTTGGATATTGTTTATAATCTGACGTGCTTTGTCAGTAAACTCAGTTGATATATATATATGGGCAATACTGAGTGCTTGGCTACTGACAGTCCTTTATACTATTATTCTACATGAGTGCCCATGTAACATTGCAAGACCATTTATCCACTGTACCATGATGTATTATGCCAACCTATGATTTGTCACTATCTGTGCTGTCGAGTGTGTACGTCCAATTAAACTTTAGAAAAGGTACACAGTCGTTGGTGTCGATGACTTCCAGCCATACATGAGTGTGAGAAAAGAACATTTGTCAACACCACGAACCCTTATTAACATTCGCACATTATACACTCAATCCATGTCTACACACCACTGCGTAGGTCAAGTTGACATTCCATACACTACAGTGGAGCAAACAACACCATAGAGATCTTATCAACTGATGATGATGATGATGTCTGCTTCCATCCACTTATATCTATCTTTTGGTGGATATCATTAACTGGAATAAATAACAACTTTATCACTCATCCCTCCTCGTTTTCCTATTATCAGAGAGGAGTTCAAAAATGACTTAACTCCAACACTATAGATACGAGTTTATGGTTGTCTTAATATACTTACTTACTTAGTCGTTCCCCTTCTACCGTGAGGTGTAGATGTTTGGAAGAGAGAGCGCCAGACTATCCTATCGGCTGTCTTCCTCCTAGCCTGGCTCCATTCTAGTACTCGGTCCCTCAAAGATTGTCTAATGTTGTCCTCCCAGCGGACTCTGGGTCGTCCTGGGGGTCTGGATCCCTGGCTCTTTGTTTCCCATGCTTGTCGTGGTAGCCGATCTTCTCCCATTCTGCAGACATGGCCAAACCATCTTAGTTGGGACTGTTCTACTTGGGTCTGCAGGATGTGGGATTTTAGGCCTTGACGTATCGTCTGGTTGCGGACCATGTCTCTTCTTGTTATTTCAACCACCTTCCTCAGATACCTCATTTCTGAGGGTTGGGTCTGGCTTTTCTGGGTTGTAGTCATTGCCCATGACTCGCATTCATATGTCTGTCTTAATAATATAAGACTATATAGACAGTTTTGCCTAATGTAAGTCGTGGAGGTTCCCTGAAGAGACAAATAAAGAATGGGGCTACTGCACCTTCAGGCGTGTCGTATATACAAGGTGACGAGATAAAGGTTGGGCATGGGGCTAGCAACATGATTGTGTAACATAAATTACTATAGAAACCACCGCTGCAAGAGCACGTGACTGTTTGGTGCAAACTTCCTAGATCCTGCAAGGGGACCTGCAGCAGGTGTGGTTCTATGCTCTGTGGGGAGCACAAATGAAAATCATAATGATGATAACAACGACCGACGATGATGATGATGATGATGATGATAATGAGGAGGAGGAGGATGATGAATGATGATAATGACATTTTCAATAAAATATCAGGAGTTCCTTGCCGATGCAGCAATACAGTAAAGACTTGCCTCAAGATGTCTCAAAAAAGAACAAGAACAAACATAAGTGTTCACACACTTAATCTTCGAAACTGTCTGCCTTGGTGCTCACCCATTGTCCCAGCGGACAGAGACCCGGAGCGACTACCTCACACTCCTCGTGCCAACGT
Organism: Oreohelix idahoensis; assembly: GCA_024509875.1. Taxonomy (NCBI): domain Eukaryota; kingdom Metazoa; phylum Mollusca; class Gastropoda; order Stylommatophora; family Oreohelicidae; genus Oreohelix; species Oreohelix idahoensis. The sequence goes on from JAMPIV010017045.1 coordinate 23,075, forward strand.
CATCGTTGGTCGATTAAATCAGTACTGGGTACGTCACGAGGAAGATGATGGGAGCTGTGGTAAGACGTGGAGTACAACGGATGGGTATGAACAAAAATCGAAAAAGATGATTCGTCTTACGAGGACAAAAGACAAAGAAAATAGCCAACGTTGCGGCCACAAGGCCTTCGTCGGGGAAAGGAAAGAAAGTGAAGGCTAGATAGGACACATACGAATCTAAATAAATATAAAAATAAAACCTGGGTACTTCCCTAAAGACAGCTGAGTCCTAAGACGCTTGGGGATTCCAGAACAATGACTGCCTTGTAATGCTATCAACAGGTTTCCTCAATGTGTGTCCTATCAATCTCCAGCGTCTTTTTCTCTTGTTCCACTGGCACTTGTCTGGTTCTTGTCATCAGTTCCACATTGGTGACTTTGTCATACCATTTTAATCCTTCTATTCTACACAAGCACCCATTTATGAATGGCTGTAACGTTTTGGTTGTTGTTTTTGTTGTTCTCCATGTTTCAGAACCATACAATAGGACTGACTTGACATTTGAGTTGAAGATTCTTATTTTTGTGTTGGACTTGTTTCTCTTGATCTCCGTAGGTTTACAAATGCAATCAAATATGCTCTTGCTTTTTGTATTTTTATTTTTATATCATTAATTTTAATACGAAGTATCAATAATTGAATCAGCTGCTTCAACTCTTGTGCAGGATTCCAGGTGTATATTCTCTTTTATCTACCTTTCATTGCTGGTTACAGTTGTCATACAGGTCAACTATGACAAAGTAATGATTGACACATTTGTGAAAATCAATATCATTCCTTCCTCAATGTTTTCCCCCCTTTCTTATGGCTTCTTCCACAAATAATCTTATTATATTTGGTTGAAAAAATAACGGTCAACCTCGTTTATCCATTTTTTTTTTTAATTTGGAGGGGATCATCAAATGTATCCAGACTTTCTTTCATAATTTCCTTTCTGTTGCATTAGCGAAACAGAAGAACGTCAGGGGGGTGGGGATAATTTTCCTACGAAAGAAATGGCTAGTTTCTATCATCAGTGATAAATATGTGAAGATTTATTCCTAACCTTTGGATTGGGGATTCATTACGTTTTAATTTACCATCGTAATTATAATCTTTTTTTTCCATAATTTCAAGAAGTCCTTTCTCTTTTCAAGTTGTTATCCCTCTATTAAGTTCTCCTGCAACATGGTAGTAATAGTGACGAAAAACATCAGTCTCCTTGACTACTGGATTACTTACTTATCTACTCATTGTCACATATATATGTAAATAGTGCAGCAGTGACCCGTCCACCTTGCTTCCCCATCTTAGGTTTATAATTTTTGCTACGCAAAAACATGCAATTCGCTGACAAAATTCACTGACATTTACCTACGTTCGTACAGGCTAAGATAACAGTCAGCGAAAGCATAATTCGCTTATCATAAATTATCACACGAGCTGATTTGGCAACTAGCATTGTTGACAGACAGGAGCGCGCGGATAGATAATTGGGTTCTTTGAAAGAGAGGGGACGAGCAGGAGTTTGACCACTAACGGTTTGATGTCCAACATTTCAGGGGACTCAAAGCAAACGCAAAAGGAGAGATAATAAGATTTACCGACCACATTCGTTGTCCGTGTTCCCAAGAGAGGTAATTATCTGATCTACAGCAGAGAGACGAGATCAAAGACGGTCTGTCCGCTTTGGCTGATGTCCCTGTTGTTGGTCGGCACCAGGGAGGAGCAGAAAATCTTATCTCGAGAGTCGAACGCGTTGATTTTCCCTGATATGGCCGAAGGCGCGATTTCTCGCACCAGTTAGTGAAAAAACACCATTTCCGTATAAATACTCAGTACTCCCAAAGTCAGTTATCAGTTCGCTCAGGATATTTTGAAAATCTAGCTCGTGATTCTAGCCATTGTGAAAGTGTGTCATAGCATTCCGTGGAGATTGTTCAATTTCTGATTGCGGTAATATATATTAGCATTTAGGTGATTTAATGTGTTAAAGGTTATCATTATAATTCACTGCGATTTTTCTAAGTGCTAAGACTGGCGTATTAAATAACATATAGCTAACTTTTCCAGCTGTAATGTAAAATTTAATAACTCGCTATCACCCAGAAAGAGATGTTTTAATTGACTAATAAATACACTAGGCGACAGACTATTGACGGAATATAAATTTACTTCTAATTCATTACGTGGAATTGTGTAAGTGACTAGTGTAATATCATGTGGAGAAACAAATAGCTAGTAATGACAAGCGATATTTGTAAAGCAGTCAATAATTAAATTAACACTGATATTGTGCGCTGAGAGTTTACCGGGGGAGAAGGGGAAGGCACATACCTTAAACCCAAATCCGTCCCAGGTGAGCGAAGCGTGATAAGATAGGCTAAGAGACGTGTGCTTTTAATTTAATTAAATAACGGAGTGGATAAGAGATCTTAACCTTACGCGTGACCGGATAGGATATTGATATTGTGATTAAATGTTTTGTTTTCTCCTAAATCTAGTACTGATCACAAACCAGCCTGCCAGCGGTCTAAATATAACCAGTAACAATTCTTAGTCTTTATTGGGTCTTCGATGTTGACCTGTGCGGTCCTCTTGCTTCATTCAGAGAGAGAGTCCAAACGTATAGACATTAAGAATTAATTATAACTGGAGGTACCAAATACCCAGATTTTTTCCATTCAATTTTATGAGCCCGCTGTGGCAAAATATATATACATAACATTGTTCCCGACTATTGACCATTGTGTTGTCAAGTAGATCTATCTAGATAGATTTACTCATCAGACATTTCCTTTAACTATTGGAAGTACTAACTACTGTCCACTGTGAACACTAAATCTTGGTAATTATTTTTCTACCTGAACTATCTGACGTGACATTATCATATCCAATAATCACCACCAAAGTAAGCGTTCCCCCTTAGGAGGATTGATTATTCGTGGAGGAACTGGGGCTCACTTTGGCGAAGCACAAAACTGGATTTTGTTCCATGTACACCGATGATTATGTTCAAGATGTTGTTAAACAACTAGTAGGTAAGCAAGATTGAATGTGGCCACAGATTTGACAGAGTGTGAGAAAGAGGAGTGAATATTTCTATTTTATAATCATTGTACCCACTTCTTTGATGGTTCTCTAATACTGTTGTTTTACAGGATAGATTAATTAGGAACTCTGTTCATTATTTTATTGTCTATTTCTATACCCTAGCGTTAATCTTTTGACCTTTTGGGGTTATTAACTTTCTTGCGGGATCTTTTCTCAACAGAGGGGATGACATTTATGGGGTTATTTTCCAAATTCTGTAACCTATGATTTTATATATATATATATATATATATATATATATATTATATATATATATATATATATATATATATATATAAATATATATATATATATATATATATATATATATATATATATATATATATATATATATATATATATATATATATATATATATGTTTGATGTTGTGAGCAGTTATATGATAATAAACTTAACAAAACTTAATTACTTGTGTTGGTCAGCTCAGCCCATACCCATACTCCATTTACAATAGTTTTCACGTTTGTGTGTCTTGTTGTCACATAACTGTGTGTGTGTATATATAGTTAAACATATATGTTAAATGTATGGAGAGTAGGATTGTCTATTAACCAATTACAGTCGTAAAGATAGGTTGGACTAGAGTATCTTCTCAACCCAGTGACAGATTCTACCCTTAAACTATTCACTCGTGAAATCTATTTCTCATACCTTAATTCTCACTTAATTACCACTTTGCTTGTTCTATTCAGACGGACCTGATCTAACTTAAATACCTATCAAATTTACGACACTCATAACGTTCTTGGATACTACCACCATATCATATATTATATACAAGGTATACACCAATGGCCGAACATGGCTGTGTACCGTTCTACCTATGTCCCAGCCTTGACTTACGGATGCAAGTCATGGACAATGACTACAACATGGCTGTATACCGTTCTACCTATGTCCCAGCCTTGACTTACGGATGCGAGTAATGGACAATGACTACAGCCCACAAAGACCAGCTTCAAACCTCAGAAATGAGGTATCTGAGGAGAGTGGTCAAGAAGGGACATGGTTCGCTACAAGATAATACGTCACGGACATTCATTACTTTTAGATATCCTGAGGCGACAGAGATGGCGTAGTTATCTGCTGTGGAACGTACTCAGGCGAAAAAGAGTGGTCTACTGGTATCTATGCTGGTTGATTGGTTCGGATCTGTTATCTATATCCTTTTGTTTTCTTCCATAGGTGTATATGCACACTCAGTCATTCCCCTTCTGCCTTGGGGTGTAAAGGTTTGCCAGAGAGTGCATCTTGATATCATATCCGATATTTTCCTTTTGGCCAGACCTCGGTCTTTCAGGTATTGCCTGATGTTGTCCTCCCATCGAACTCCGGATTGTTCTGGAGGTCTTGATCCATGGCTGAGGATGCATTAGTCCTAATCTTTCCGTATCTCTTCAGAGACTCCCCGGGGGAACTACACGGGGCCCTGCCTGAAATACGTGAAAATATTAGTTTTTGCTGCTAACAAATCCAGCCCCGACGAATCTCAACGGACACAACAAGTTCATCTCAGGTGTGTGCATTTCTACAAATTAAAAAAAAAACTAAGGGGAAATAACTTGTCGTTCTAAAGAGCTGTCGCATATCACCAGATTAACACATTATCAATAGCGTGTCTTCTTATTTGGAATCCGTTGGTTTACCGTGGAGCAAGTACGTGTAATTTGTTCTGTCGGTCGTCCTTCATTGATCGGCTCAATAAAAAAGCTTTGTTACGCTTGTCAAAGAAAAAAAGCCCGGATGTCATAACGGCCCATTGCTTCCTCCACCTGAGGTTCGGGTTTTAAAAACTGCTGTGGATAACTTCATACACGTCCTTGATACATCTATGAACAAGGTTATTTCTGTAAAGCAGCGCCCTCTTTAGTCACGCATGTTTGCAAAAATGTCGAACAACAACAAGAACTGCAAAAACATCACGTGACTTCTTCAACAAACGAATCTTAAGTGGCTTCCAAAATGGAAAGCTTTAACAATGTATTTGAGTTTTGAGAGAGCATCTTCTGTTTTTCTTCATAGATAATCATAAAGCCATTTTTACGGACTGTCTTGAAGATACAAAATGGCTACTGAATGAGCACTCGTTAAAACCCAGTACGCAGGGCAAACAAAACCCAGTACGTAGGGCAAACAAAGCCTAGTACACAGGTCAAGCAAAACCCGGTACGCAGTGCAAACAAAACCCAGTACGCATGGCAAACAAAGCCAAGTATGCAAGTCAAACAAAACCCAGTACACATGGCAAACAAAGCCAAGTATGCAGGTCAAACAAAACCCAGTACACATGGCAAACAAAGCCAAGTATGCAGGTCAAACAAAACCCAGTACACAGGTCAAACAAAACCCAGTACACATGGCAAACAAAGCCAAGTATGCAGGTCAAACAAAACCCAGTACACATGGCAAACAAAGCCAAGTATGCAGGTCAAACAAAACCCAGTACGCATGGCAAACAAAGCCAAGTATGCAGGGCAAACAAACCCAGTACGCAGGGCAAACAAAACCCAGTACGTAGGGCAAACAAAGCCTAGTACACAGGTCAAGCAAAACCCGGTACGCAGTGCAAACAAAACCCAGTACGCATGGCAAACAAAGCCAAGTATGCAAGTCAAACAAAACCCAGTACACATGGCAAACAAAGCCAAGTATGCAGGTCAAACAAAACCCAGTACACAGGTCAAACAAAACCCAGTACACATGGCAAACAAAGCCAAGTATGCAGGTCAAACAAAACCCAGTACACATGGCAAACAAAGCCAAGTATGCAGGTCAAACAAAACCCAGTACACATGGCAAACAAAGCCAAGTATGCAGGTCAAACAAAACCCAGTACGCATGGCAAACAAAGCCAAGTATGCACGTCAAACAAACCCAGTAGCAGGGCAAACAAAACCCAGTACGCAGGGCAAACAAAACCCAGTATGCAGGGCAAACAAAACCCAGTACGCAGGGCAAACAAAACCCAGTACGCAGGGCAAACAAAACCCAGTATGCAGGGCAAACAAAACCCAGTATGCAGGGCCCTGAAAAGAAACATTCTAAATTCTACAGGTACACTTCATACGTCGAAAAAAAAGAATCAAGTTTTACAAGAAATATTTCAAGTGAAAATATAAAGATTATTCGTAACTACTTTAGGCTTCACCCCCTGCAGTTCCCGAGGGTCTGGGGTGAAACTAAGAAAGAATAGCACTACTGCACCCTCAAGCATGCCGTACAAGGCCACTAGTATGTGGTTTTGCATGAGGCTGCCAACCTCACCGTGTAAAGCACATTGTTACAGAAAATACCGATGCAACAGCATGTGAATGCTCGGCGCATGTTTTCTGCATGGAGGAGCAGCTACGCGGGTTTGCTCCATCCTCCATTAGGAGCGAAAAGAAAAAAATTTATAACGAAGATGACGTCAGGCTCCAAGTCAGAAAGACTTTAAAGAAGAAGTACCATCAATTCTCATTGACTTGGTGTCGTGATATTAGTCTGTCTCACAACACGGTTTTCTAATCTGACAATTCCGTACGCCATAGGTAGAGAACTCTCTGATACAATAGCCAATGAAAACGCACCCTTATTATTGTGTGTTAGGAAACGTACTATGCTTAAACATAGAGGCCCATTCTGTGTAACTGATAGGACAAGGATATTTAATTATGAAAAGAACAAAGAAGTATCACAAGGGAGGATTATATAATTCAACACCGGGAATGAATGTTAGAGGTAGGTGTAAAAACTTTCTCGAATAGTGTTCTAGTAAGACAGAAATATCGAGTGAAAGAGCTTCGTTACACCATGGTTAGTCTCAACTTAGCTAGTTAAAGCATGCATATATTAGAATGCATTTTGCAAACTAAATAATTAATAGATAGATCAATACAGAATAATTCACAGTATAATTCACACTTTAAAAGATCAAAATCGTCCCACAAATAAAAAAGATAATTGAAAAACTAGTTTTTACTCATTGAACAGATAGGAAAATTATGCCTCAGTTTGAGATTTTTAACACCACCTTTTACCCATGTCATCCGATACGGAGGATGCGCTAGTATATAAGACCGTGCCCTTGGCTAAATTGGTGCCACAAAAATTCAAAACTTCAAGCTGAACAGAAGAAGCGGTAACCGTGTAATCGTCATGTACCTTTGCCATCCGCATCTGTAGCGCAGACATTAGATGCCATTAACATCTTGTATGTTTTGCCTGAGGGTAAGAATGACTATATATATATATATATATATATATATATATATATTTATATATATATATATATATATATATATATATATATATATATATATATATATATATATATATATATTTTTTGCTGTGATTAATTCACTGGTGTGTTAGGAAGTGCATAGCGTGTGTTAGGATATTACAGGACGAATGTGCTGTCGGCTGAAACGCAAGCATGTGTTGACTTTTAGAGACGAAAGCCAGCATTGTGAAAAGTGTAGAATAACTGAGAATGATGGCAAAAATTCGACTGTAAGTTTGATAATGTATTTGAATAAGTATTTCTTAAAGGAATGACATTTATCAGGAACCTAAGGAAGGACTGACAGGAATTGTTGTAATGAATCGATCAAGATATTACTTATTACTTTTATACTATACCAAATCATTGTATGGAAGCAGATCATGGACAAAAGAATCTAACTTAGGATTTATAAGGAAATTGTAGTCACAGTGAACTGGCTGTGATTGGTAGTGAGGTAAATTGTCCTGTGCATATGTTAGCACAAAGTCTGACATTGTGTGTTATGTTCATTGTATGTAGGGACAGAATAGTGCTGGACCATACAGGGGTTGTGATTATTTGTATTCCAGGTTTTATCCTGCAAACTACTAGAAGTACCTGAATCAATTAACTCTGTTGGACTCTGAGGTGCTGTTACGGTCTCCCGCTGTATCTTTTCTTGCTAGATGTTATTAAAAGATTCAGCACCGTTGGACGTGAGTTTATTGGGTTGCTTGTCAATATTTCAGATATTATAATTCATCCATTCTAATTCCAGTTTTCTAGTTCGAGTGCAGTTTTTAAGCCATTCTGGTGTGATTAAATTATTATTATATTCAGTGTCGTTATTATATTAATTCTTCCACAGTGTTGGTTAGCTTATAGTTAGTCTTAGAAAATACCTGTGATCATCTGGACTGACCTTGCAAGGATTAATGACAGTCACAGCACAGAGTGAGAACTTGCATAAATTCAGGCAATCAACAAGTTCTATAGACGACTGAACAATTTAATATATCCTTTTACACAATAGGGTGTAACAACATTTCACACATTTAAATTGGCTTCATCATAGTTCTGAGCTCTACACAATATTCCTCTCACAGACTTAGCTCGTCTGGGTTAACCGTTAAGTTTATAGCGTAATAGAGTGTGCAACCAACTCTTACCGAATCCGATCCTTAGAATTATTATCCCTTCACAATACTAGTGAGTACATTATCTGTAAATCTATAGATCCTGTCTATGTATCATTAATCAACATCTTTGGCTTGCATCGCCAGGCTTTAACTGCCATATATATAAGTTCAAGGTGAACGTAATCTACTTCGTTCGCGATTCTAAATCCGGACTCTACATGGTCCTATAATCAATTTTGATACGGATCCTTACGCTATCTTACACTTTCCAGTGGATCTACCGTTCCACATATATATTTAATCAGTGGCTATGCCACATATTCAAACACGATCCTTAAGTGGGTTTACCACACATTCCAACACTGCCGTTAGGCTCAATGGCCACACATAGACTAGAATGTAACTAAGCTAGACGCGTCATACATTGATTTGCGCGATTTCTGGTCTTAGTTTATTTGAGGTGTCTAGTGGTGCACGCATGTGGAATGTGGCCACAATCCACATGCCTGCAAGCCGCAAGACAGTCCTCAACATCATCCCCCCCGCTCCCAAACGTGACACTCGTGGCACGTGAGAGAGTGGTGGCGAAGATGTGCCCGACTACAATCTATGAATGTTATCTAACGTCAAAATGAAATAATGCAATTAATATTCCTAATTAGAAATAATAATTATAAAATTATGTCCCTTGTCAACATCAAGACAAGAAAGTTATTTTAGTCCTGTGACGTGAAATTTCTTGATAACAAGTCCGCGAGGTTATTATCAGTTCCTGAAATCGGAATTATTGAAAAGGCGAATTCTTGTAGTAAAAGAAACCACCTGTGAATCCTTGCGTTTTTCATAGTTCTCGAAGTGATAAACGTGAGCGGACTGTGGTCTGTGTAGATAAAGAACTTTCTCCCTATCAAGTACTTAGATAGTTTTTCCAAGCACCACACCACCGCGAGCAGTTCGCGCTCTCCTGTGGCGTATTTCTGTTTCGCCGGGGTAAGCTTGCGTGAGACAAACAAGCATGGATGGAGTATCCCTTCATAGCATTGAAGCAAACAACCTGCGATTCCGGAGCTGGATGCGTCTGTTTGAATCAAAAATGGTAACTGTATGTTTGGCAATAACAGGATAGGAGGATTCTTAAATAAATTCTTTATCATAATCAGAGCTTCTTCGCACTGCGGTGTCCATAATATTTTTTTTGGACTACCTTTGGCCAACAATCCGGACAAAGGAGCAGAAATCTGTGCGAAGCGTGGTATAAATTTATGGTAATAGTTAACAAGCCCGAGTAAACTTCTTACTTGTTTCTTGGATGATGGAGTGGCAATCTCCAGTATACGCTTGACTGTATTGTCATCAGGGTGTAATCTATGGTTACCTATGCGGTGACCAAGGAAAGTAATCTCCTGACAACCTATCTGGACCTTAGAAGGTCTTACAGTCAAACCATGTTGTCGTAGTGTAATGAGAAGAGAAGACAAACCAGTAATATGATCTTCCCATGAGTTGTGAAATAGACAGATGTCATCGATGTATGTGATGACATCTTTTCTATCGCCCAGAAGGCGGCGCATCATGCGCACGAATGTCGCAGGCGCGTTTACAAGGCCGAAGCACATGTAATCCCATTGGAATAATCCAAATGGAGTCGTGAAGGCAGTAAAAGGTTTGGCATGTTCAGTGAGTGGTATCTGCCAGTAGCCTTTAGACAGATCTAGTTTACTAAAGTATGTGGCCTGTGAAACTTGTGAAAGTAGGTCGTCCAACAAATGCATTGGTTCAGCGTCAGTAATTGTGATACGGTTAAGACGTCTGAAGTCAATACAAATACGGAGCGACCCATCTTTCTTTTTCACAATAACCATCGGAAAAGCATAAGGAGATTCTGATGGAGATATAACTCCTAATTTTATCATATCCTTTAGCTCCTTTTCAACCCTGTCTTTATGATGTAACGAAATAGGGTAAGGTCTTAACTTAATAGGATGATCATCCGTTAGAATGATGTCATGAGAGATTAAAGACGTATGACCTGGAAGGTCAGTAAGTACATCGTTAAAAGAAAGAAGAATTTCCCTAACTTGACTTTGTTGTGACGATGACAAAGTCGGAGAAATTGTGACATCCTTCCAAGATTCGGAAGCTTGTAAAGATGGTAAAGCAAAATGTAATGGAATTGAAGACGTAGTGTCTTCCTCATTCACTAGTGCAAAAGAAGAAATATGAGGTGAAGACTCAGACACAGACACAGAGTTAATAATAGGAATTAACTCTTGTGGTCTTTCCACTGCCAATTTCAACATATTGACATGGAACGTTTTAATTTTTCCTCTTACGTTTATAGCATAGTCAACATCCGTGACTCGTTTAATAATCGCAAATGGACCCTGCCATGAAACCAACAGTTTATTATCCTCATGGGGTAGGAGTAACCAGACTTTTTCCCCAGGATTAAAATATCGCAATCTTCTCCCTTGATTGTGGAATAATCTAGCTTTTTGTGTTGCTGATTTAATGCTTTCGGATGCATATGTACACGCATCAATGATTCTTTGTCTAAGGTCAATCACCAGCTCGTAACTAGTACGAGTGGATTCATCCACTGATGATCCGACCAGTAAATTTTTCAAGATCATCATCGGGCCACGAGGGTTAGAGCCGTAGACGAGCTCGAATGGACTAAAACCAGTGCTCTCGTGGGGGACCTCTCTATACGCGAATAAAGCGGCACAAAGTAGCCTGTCCCAGTCCCGAGGACATCCCTCAGTGATCTTGTGAAGAATCTGTTTGAGTGAACCGTTAAGACGTTCACAAACTCCGTTCGTTTGGGCATGATATGCACTTGAAAACGAATGGTGAATGGAGAGCATCGACTCCACTTCTTTCATAATATTAGAGGTGAATTGTGAACCTCTGTCTGATAAAATTTCCTCAGGAAAACCAATACGACAAAAAATTGAAAACAATGCATCTGATACCGACGCAGTATTGATTGTTTTCAGAGGTATAGCCTCAGGCCACCGTGTACAAAGATCTACACAGGTTAAGATATTTCGGAACCCATTGTTAGATGGAATAGATAACGGACCGATAATATCTATGGCTATTTTCTTAAATGGTCTGTCTGGTACATCTGTGATCTGTAAGGGTGCCGTGTGGAATCTGCCCTTACGTGATGTGCTTTGACATGTCGTACATGACCTACAATATAATTTTGTGTCCTTATTGACACCAGGCCAATAAAATTGCGATGTGACTCTAAATAAAGTTCTTTTAATACCCATGTGCCCTGCCATGGGCGAGTCATGCCCTGTTTGTAACACCAAAGGTCTAAATTGTTTTGGAACAACTATCTGATGAATAATTGACCTACCATTGTCATAATATCTTGTAAGTATGGATTTCTTAATTTGAAACCAATGTTGTGCTGATTTGGTATGTTTACTAACTTTTTTTTCCGCTAGCGCAAATAAACGCTGTAAACTTGGATCATTTTTTTGTTTTTCTGCAAACGCCGCTGGTGCTTCAGCAACGACGTCGGGAGACATAATAGTATCTATAATAGGTGTAGGTGGGGTGGCCATATCTGTAGCCAACTGTTGTGCTCTAGTGACAACAGCATTTGCCACCAATGGGTGAGATTCAACCCATTTTGTAATCTCCTGTGGAGTACAATTTCTAACTCCAGGTATGTTACCTAAGATTATCTCAGACACGGGAGCTCTTAACCCGCAAGCATACACCATACCTGTATAAAACGGTGTATCGATATAGACATGTGCTATTGGATATTCTTCTATATTACCACCAAATGTGATACATTTAACAGTTTTACCCGTAAATGCAGAGGGCTCGATAAGCGAGTGTTGTATGCCGACAGTAGTAGAGCCGGTGTCCCGTAAAACTCTTACTTCCTTTCCGTACAAATATGCCTTGTGGTATGTGAGACGTCCCAAATTCTCACAAGCAGACATAGAAGACATTGTATGACCACAACGAAGCGTATTTTTCCTCTCTAATATAGGATGTGATTGACAAACATAACAAGAGTCATCTAATATGCTGCATGCATTCGCATGTTTGTTATCATCATTCTCATGATCTTTTTTGGTAGTACATGCATTAGCATGACCATGTTTGTCATTATTCTTTGAAGATGATCTGAAATGATTTGTTTTCTTTTTACCTGATTTTGTCTTATAATAAAAATTTGATGAATCATCATTATCATCATTCCTTTTATATGATGATCCATGATCATTATAATCCCTGTAATAGTCTTTGTGATAATCATCACGACCCCTGCCTTTGTGGCCTCCACGATCATGAGGTGAATAACCTCGATAACTCCGACGATAGAATCTTGACGGTGAACGATAACGAGGGAAGTTGTAAGACCCCCGATATTCATGACGAAATTGTGTACGATATCGACCGTCCGTGTTATGTGATCTAGGTCGGTGATCATAAGATCTGTGATCTTGGAGCGCTGCGCACGTAGGCATAGGATCTCGTGGACCAGATCGATGGACATCCTTATTCGGATGTGCTGTGACAAACTGTCTACCATATTTTTCATATTCTGAAATAGAGTTAGGGTGTCTCTCTTGTAAGAATGATTCTAAATCGTGACTGCATGAGGACAGCACCTTATCACGTAGCATGAGATCCATTAACCCTTCATATGATTTGGTAATACCTGATAATTCTATCCATCTATTGAAATAATGTTTAATGGAAGCAATAAATTCCCCAAAGTCAGCGTCCTTACTAGGCTTAGCCATATGGAAACGTTCTCGGAATCCAGATTCAGTTAACTGGAACCGTCTAAGAAGTACTTCTTTTACGATATCAAAATCGTTTCTGCTTTGCTCATCTAGATTCATGAAAACCTTGAGTGAGTCCCCGGTCAAAAAATCAACCAAAAGACTACTCCATCTTTCCTTTGGTATGTTCAAACCTGTAACTTTCATAATAAATCTTGATATGAACGAATCGACGCAATCTCTAGATTGGTCGAAATGTGGCATCTTCAATTTTGGATAAAATACATTTGAATTAGCTGAAGGTCTGGATTGTTCTGATTGCAACCTCGCCAATTCAATAGCCTTTTCTTTCTCAGCATTTAATCTTAAAGTCTCAAGCTCAATAGCATGTTTATGTTCTTGGTCTAATTGAAGTAGTTCCATTCTTCTTATTTGCATTTTCTCTCTATCTAATTCTCTCTCCTTTTCTTGTTGAGCTATTTCCTTATCTTTTTGAGCTAATTCTTTCTCCTTAAGTTCTTTCTGTAATTCTCTATCTTTTTCTTGTTGAGCAATTTCTTTATCCTTTTGAGCCATTTCTTTCTCTTTTTGAGCCATTTCTTTATCTTTTTGCGCCAGTTCCAACTTTTTAAGTTCCCGTTGCTCAATTCTTTCCTGTTGCGATAAATGCTTTTCATATCTCGTTTCAGCATAAGTCTGCAAATCAGAACCTGATTTACCCAGACTTTGTCCTATTTTAATAAACTCTTCCAACGTAGACATGGTGCTACGTTTCTCAATAACTTATATAAGTGTATTATTTATCAATAAATATACTATGAATATGTGAGCTTAATTAAATCAACGTAACTATGATATTTACTATAGCCAGCGACAAGAACAGGTGACGATAAACAATGGATGGAACAAGCAAATGAAATGATATATTCACTTATACGACGCTATGAAACATATAAAAAGAAACTAAGTAAGTACTAGACATAATGATTAGAGAAATAAAATGTTTAAAGTAACATTATAAAAATTTACGATACAAGTCGTCCTAAACTAACATTGAGACAGAGAGATTTTTAGATCACAAACGAATAAAATAGTGACACAAAACGGAAATTAATTTATTTAAATTAAATGACGTAGGCACGTGACGTCACAACTAGCACAAGCAAAGTGGTTATATGGCTTACTGAAGAAACATTTATTTCCTAACTCAAAAGAAAAATTAATAATCAGTTAGATCCTCAGTAAGCAAATATAAGCAATTATCCCTAAAAGTCGTTAAAATTGCTTAAATCTTCCAAAGGAATATAGAAGCAATGATAAGCCCTAACCATCCTCCCGCGAAGTTACATAAAATACATTGATAGTAAACACGTAATGATAAATACTAGGACTGCAAAGTAAGACAGACAAGTGACAGTGGAGGAAGAATTGAAGACCAAAGCTAGCCAACTGGACAACACAATCTAGTCGAAAGCTCTAATTTAGACAAGAACTTATCTTCATGTGATCATGCCATAGTGATCCCGAAAATAAACAAGATGCTCCCAGCTGTTTGACTTGTTTTCACAGAGAAGCAGACTTGAACGGTTGAATGAAGATTTTCAAACTTGATATTGAACGAAATTCTGTTGACATACTTCCCCGGTTGCTCTGGAGGTTTAACAAGTGTATGGATTGTCTTTCTGGTTCTATGTGCTCGTTCAGGATCAAAAATTGAATGACATTCGATCGATTTGATTCAGCGACTCAGCGACCGTTAATCGTAGTGATGACTCGACCTTGACCTTCGTAACTTGATGTGTAAATTTGAGTTGCCAGCTTGGACTTGCGTCTTGAATGAGACTTTCTTGAACTGTTCAATTTCCACTGTTACTTTGTCTGTGACGAACTGTATTGATCTTGAAGTTGTTTCCACTAGAATCTTCCCAACTTGAAGCCTGATTCATGAACATTTGTTCGTTCAATTGGGTAACGGAAAAGATGAATTCTGAAAATTGTCCGAACACTTCCTGACACCAGTATGTTACGGTCTCCCGCTGTATCTTTTCTTGCTAGATGTTATTAAAAGATTCAGCACCGTTGGACGTGAGTTTATTGGGTTGCTTGTCAATATTTCAGATATTATAATTCATCCATTCTAATTCCAGATTTCTAGTTCGAGTGCAGTTTTAAGCCATTCTGGTGTGATTAAATTATTATTATATTCAGTGTCGTTATTATTTTAATTCTTCCGCAGTGTTGGTTAGATTATAGTTAGTCTTAGAAATACCTGTGATCATCTGGACTGACCTTGCAAGGATTAATGACAGTCACAGCACAGAGTGAGAACTTGCATAAATTCAGGCAATCAACAAGTTCTATAGACGACTGAACAATTTAATATATCCTTTTACACAATAGGGTGTAACAACATTTCACACATTTAAATTGGCTTCATCATAGTTCTGAGCTCTACACAATATTCCTCTCACAGACTTAGCTCGTCTGGGTTAACCGTTAAGTTTATAGCGTAATAGAGTGTGCAACCAACTCTTACCGAATCCGATCCTTAGAATTATTATTCCTTCACAATACTAGTGAGTACATTATCTGTAAATCTATAGATCCTGTCTATGTATCATTAATCAACATCTTTGGCTTGCATCGCCAGGCTTTAACTGCCATATATATAAGTTCAAGGTGAACGTAATCTGCTTGGTTCGCGATTCTAATACGGACTCTACCTGGTCCTATAATCAATTTTGATACGGATCATTACGCTATCTTACACTTTCCAGTGGATCTACCGTTCCACATATATATTTAATCAGTGGCTATGCCACATATTCAAACACGATCCTTAAGTGGGTTTACCACACATTCCAACACTGCCGTTAGGCTCAATGGCCACACATAGACTAGAATGTAACTAAGCTAGACGCGTCATACATTGATTTGCGCGATTTCTGGTCTTAGTTTATTTGAGGTGTCTAGTGGTGCACGCATGTGGAATGTGGCCACAATCCACATGCCTGCAAGCCGCAAGACAGTCCTCAACAGGTGCAAGTGCTCGTGAAGTCATTGTAGCCAGCCACCCCCTGTTCCACTGCCTGAAATTTCACAGACGTGTTAGTCTATGGCGGGAGGAGTTTGAATTCGTCAACCACCAGATA
Source organism: Oreohelix idahoensis (assembly GCA_024509875.1). Classification (NCBI taxonomy): domain Eukaryota; kingdom Metazoa; phylum Mollusca; class Gastropoda; order Stylommatophora; family Oreohelicidae; genus Oreohelix; species Oreohelix idahoensis. Next base: position 39,506 of record JAMPIV010017045.1, read on the forward strand.
AGTGGCGATACATAGCCACTGGTCAGCCTATTCAGCATATATATAAATATAAAATAAAATATAAAAGAAATAAAAACACAGTGAAGGATGATTTCTTATGGACAGAATGTATCTATTACTACCTTCACAGTTCAACTCAGTGACAAACTATAGTGAATTATAATAATTAATCAGTGTAGAGAAAAATATAACTTTCAAGACAGGATTCTGTTTGATAATTAAAGTTTCTATGTTTATTTATTTTATGCTGTAAATATCTTTGAGTTTCTTTAAATTACCTAACCGAAAAGAGAACCGGTATAAGTTAAATAAATTGTAAATATGTACCATCAGACTTGCTGAAATTATTTACATTGAGTTACAAGTTTTGTTTGATACATATTATAATTATAGAGATGAATCATAATTAGTACCCCTAGCAAACTTAGCCAACATAAACAATAAATAATAATAATAACAATACATAATATCAAAGGCGGATCTTGAAAGGGAGCAAATAGACTTTCAGGACATTCACTATCATTACACCTGGAGGTTTATACAGCTTGATCCTACCTTTGATTGTCGATACACCATTACTCTTTTCAGAGAAGGGTGTATTTCTTGTAAGACCAGTCTCTTATCTGGCACTATCCTGGTATCATCTGATACATCTTTTTGTCCAGGATACCTTATGTTTTAAATAACAACAACCCTTTCGTGACACTTGGAATCAATAACAGGTGAAGTCCTCATCAGCACTTTCCTGCTTTGTTATCAGAAATATATGTCTGGGTTATGTTGACTTCTCATATATTCCTATTAACTCAATTTGCAAGAAGAAGAACAAATGACTTAACTGCAGTCCGACAGAATTGTAAAGATAATATTTATGGAAGTGTCCACTGGTGTGTTTTGGATTTCTATTACTCTCTGATCTCTGTAAAGGAATTGAACATTTACATCAGTTTTCTTAACATCTCTGGACAAGATTTGTCATTACTGAAACGGTTGGAAATTAATTAAAATAAAAATGTCATCTGCTGTCTGTCGAGAACTAACTTGAGTATATTTGTTAAAAACTCCACCCACATTTCACACTTTTGCTCGAAGTAACATACTCTAGTGTCACACTGACACTCACATTACACTGATTTTGGATACACATAAAGGTAAATGTGCTGCGTTCAGTGGAGCATAGAATAGTGGGACTAATAAAGAGTAGGACTAATAAAGAGTAGCATTGTTTGGTATAAGAAATGTTTGTGCGAATACGTAAATAAACCTGGACGGAAACCCTAAGCCTTGAGCAGTGAATGCATTACCAACAAGATACGAAGTGGTCCTTTTCAGACTAAGAACCGGCCATTGCAGACTCAGATACCATCAGTACAACAAATTGAATATCGGACAGAGAGATATGTGTCCATGTGGGGAGGACAAATAAACAGTAAAACATGTCCTCCAAAAACTGTTGGCTTCATGAGAGGAGCAAAGAGTGGGGGGGGGGGGAGCATTCTCTCTCCATCCCAAATGAGGGAGAATCTGTATGGTGACGAGAGAAACCATAGACGGACTGCCAGCTTTGTAAGTAGGTACCAAAAAGTGATTTTTGTTTGCAGAGAAAACAATGCCGTCTGGAAGCCCTTGGAAAACCATGAAATTTGGTACTTTATTGTTTAAAATCGGACAACAAATAAAAATGTTATGGCATTTTTAAAAGTGTGGAGACTTGGAATATTTTCGCAACGTTGAAAAAGTTACATCACACCAACTTCAGAGCACTCCCGTCTTCTTAAATATAATCTTACAACCGTCTCTGACAAACAGCATACAGTCTGCAATATACTGATCACGCAAAGAAAACAATATGGCTACTTCAGAATAACTATCAATATATTTGAGACCAAAAATTACAAATCTGCAAAACACATTACCGAAAAATGCCGTTTTTTTTGCATGAAAGTCAATTTTCACATCATTTTTCAAAAAGTATAAAAGGTACTGTTGAGGTGTGTTCTGTCCATCATAATGTAACAGTTCTGTATATGTGAGTAGGGGTCAGGTCAACCCATGCAGTACAATGATGTGAATATAGGTCACCAGGCGTTGAGGCACCGACAGGGTGCAATGAAGATTCTCTCTGAAACGTACAGGCTCTCAGATGTGTAGTGATCGTAGAAATGTGTGGTTGACATGATGTGTGGGTGAGTAGACATCGGACAAGATGATGGACGCGAATGTGTATAGGCTCTTGGACAATGGCACGATACACCCACTCAACCACATGTAGAAGTCAGAGAACGTTGTTAACAGCAGCTGACTTTACAATACTTTAATGCAGTACGATTACAAGAGAGACGCCGACATCAGGACATAGTCATTTGACAAAACTCAGGAACATTGTAAACATGACGACAGTTTAGTACAGTGTGCATCAACAGTTCACCAGTAAGCTGTGCATATATGATGCTGACTTCCATCTAACTCTCTTCCTACAGCCACAGCAAAAATACCCCGCATTGCCAGCGGGTCTTTAAATATGAGTTTAAACCAACTCTATTCTGACATCAGCAAGTCAGATACATTGTCTAGTATACAGCAGGCCGCAAAATATGGCAGGCCTCTAGGTACAATGGCCTCTGTGGTATTCCTTAGCAAACAAGGTGGGTCAGACCCTGTCCAATATGATAATATAATGTTCTTTGGGCATATACAGGCCCTAAGCAAATAATGTCAGCATAATTCGTGAGCTCAAACTCTCGTATCCTCGAAGGACTCTTTCCCGCCCAGGGAAAAGTCACTGAGCTTGTAAATAAATGTTATACGTGATTCTGATAATAGAGGAAAATGAATCAAAGGATAATTTACCTTGTCATCCCTTCAGAATAACACTAATAAACACACTCGTCTCCTAGACGCATAGAAATATATCATGGGGAAACAATCTTCAGACATCTTGGTCTCACACACAGAGGACTTTCCTTCCCCAGGCTTAAAGCCAGATCGAAGACGCCAAAAGATTTTTTTATTTTTTTTATTTTTTTAAAACCTTTATTAGGTCATGACACCATCAATGTTATTTACAAGAGTTGGAATTTGTAAATACATGATGTAAGATATATATAAGATATGCAATATCTCCCTCTCCCCCATCCTCCCCCCACCCCCCACCCCCTAAATAATCAATACAAACAAGCCAAATTCAACCAAGATTCAAGATCATAATCTAAAATTTCAAAATTGCAAACAATGTCTTAACAATTCCATATATGAAAGATAAAACCCCTCTCCCCCCCCCTCTCTTCCTTTCCCCCTCCCTCCAACATAGCTTCATTACAAGTCAAAATCCGACCTATTATCCTATAGCAAAGGAACATGTATGATGAAAGAATGAAATGAAATTATTAAAGGTACAATAGGTATTTACATAAACAACGAAGTATTTACATTCAAAGCTACTTGCTTGGTATCTATTTACATTATATAATTAAACAACAGAGTATTTAAGACCAAAAGGGGTCAAGAAATGCAAAGTGTATATCACACCAAGAAAATTTTTTAAGTTGTTCTGTTGTGTCTTGTGTCATGCGTTCATATATTTGCGTAAATATTCTACTGTCGTACTGTCTGCTGTCATATACCGCCCTATTCCTACATGTCCACACTAAATATCTGAATTCTGCTAATAAAGTTAAGAGTTTCAGTTCTGTTTGTCTCGGTAACGTAGGTAAAGTATTCAACATGACCGCTCGGTACATGTTAAGTGAATGCTGTGTCTGAGATATTATTAGTGTTCTTAATTTGTTTAAAGTGGGGACCACTGTCCTACATGTGTAAAACAAGTGATCTTCTGTCTCTATAATGTTGTCACTGCATAGTTTACATGTTGGTGCTGATCTGCCTGCTTTTTTTGATGATTTGTTGGCAAGCGGTGTTGAACTGTGTAATAATCTGAAGGTGACTTCTTTTGCTTGTGGTTTGATGTCTATTGCATGAATGTTTGTGAAACTCTGTGTGTAATCGGTTATAAAAAGGTTGTACCCTCTTCGTGGGTTCAGAGGTGTTTCTTGTGCTGCAACTAGAAGTTTGTATATAAGTTTGGTGTTCTGCTTTATTAAAAGTTTGTTCCCTTCTAAATTGTGCAGACATATTGCATAAAAGGATGGCGGTGTACCGAAAAAATGGGGTTGATTATTGTTCAGTTTACAAAGATTTTATAATCTTAACCCAACATAATAGTGTGCCAGTGGGTATAGACTCGGGCTTTTTATAACTTCTCCTATGTATTTAATCCTTAACGCTTTAATTTTGGTGTCAATATCCTGTAAGGCTATCCCCCCTTTGTTTTTAGGTTGTATTAGGGTTACGTGTTTTATACTGTACCAAGTGTTCTTAAAAATGAAGGCCCTAATTAGTTTATTTATTTCTGTTACGATCTTTTTAGGTACAATCTGTATGTTTGCTATATAAATTATTTTTGGTATAATAAAACAATTAACTATAACACTTCTTCCAAAAATGGTGGCCGTTTTGTATTTGTAATTTTCTAGCATGTTTTGAATTTTCTCTAACAATTTTGTCCATGTTTCTTTGTTGGGGTCCTGTGGATTGAAAGAATAGTTTATCCCATAAATTTTAATCTTATTCACTTGTGTTAATTGAAAAGGGAAATCTGATCTATTGCCCCATCTACCTATCCCCATTATACTAGATTTTTGAATGTTTAGTTTGGATTCGCTAGCGTATCCAAACTCTGTGAAAACCTCTAAAATATTTTTTTATAGAATCATTTGTTGTTGGAAAGAATATCGTATCATCGGCATAAGCCAACAACTTTCTCTCCCCCGTAATGTTTGTATCTTGTCTTATTCTTTCCAAAACTGGTTCTAATGTTATTACATATAACAGGGGCGATAATGGACACCCCTGTCTTACAGACCTCGATAATTTGAATGATTTGGTTAAACTGTGGTTAACCAATATTCTACTTTCAGGTTTTTCATATAGAATTTTTATCCATGTTCTAAAATATTCCCCTATATTATTTGCTTTAAGACTTTTATGTAGAAAGGCATGTGATACTCTATCAAATGCCTTTTCCTGGTCTAAAGATAATATGGCACTCTGGCACTGCCTATCATGTGTGTATGTGATTAAATCCCTTATAAAGTGTGTGTGTCTACAAATGTTTCTACCTTGTACACTGCACTGTTGGTTTTCATGTATTATGTTATGCATATGTGGTTTAAGCTTCAGAGTAAGTGCTTTGGCTAGAATTTTGTAATCGGTATTTAAAAGGGAGATGGGTCTAACATTTTTAATTGACTTTTTGTCATTACTGTCCTTAGGTATCAAGGTGATATAGGACTGATTTAAACTATCCGGGAGTTCCCCTTTTTGGAATGCCTCTTCAAACATTTTAATTAGGATGGGGCCTAAACAGGGGAAGAAAGCCCTGTAAAATTCTGCAGTTAACCCATCTGGCCCGGGGGCTTTATCTTTTTGAAAGGTACTAAGAGCCTCTTGTAAATTGTCTAAAGTTAAAGGTTGGTCTAGCCTTTCACTTTCCTCATCACTTAAACACTTTGTGTATTGTAGAAATTTATCTTGTATGTTTGCATGCGTTTCTTCTTTAGTATATAATTGTTTATAATATTCAAAGAAAGCGTGACTAATGCTGGTGTTGTCTGTTTTCTGTTGTCCTTTCATGTCATTTATTTCATGTATCTGTCTACTGCGTTGAACGTTCTGTTCTACTGCTAAATATTGCCTACTAGGGATTTCTTGCGTTATAGTGTTTAGTTTTGTCCTAAGTAGCGCTCCCTGGTAGGTATACTGTCTATATTGATCTAACTGTTCTTCTAAGGTATGGATGTGAGGGTTCGTGTTGTCTAAACTTTTGGCTAAACTAATTTCTTCTTCTAAAATCCCCTCATCTTTTTTTAAATTTCCTATGTATAAGCGTGGCCAAAATCGGTGTCCTATCTCTTATTGTGTTTTTTAACATGTCCCAATATTGTGCGATGTTATTATTGGGAATGTCCTGTGCGTAACCTTGTATTAGTTGTGTTATTTGCTCTGTGTAGTTAGTGTTTTTAAGTAGGTTATTGTTAAATTTCCAGTGCGGGGATCTCTTTACTTGTTTGTGCGTGTGTCCCATGTTTAAAGATATGTAGACTGCATGGTGATCTGTAAATTTAAGAGTGTTTTTAAAGTGGTATGTTTTGTATATATTGTAGTTACTAGTGGTATGGGAGCCGCGCTAGCGTAGTGGTTAGAACACCGCTCTGGCGACCGGGTGATACAGGATCAAACCCGGGCGACGGCATTTGAGGATTTTTCGTCGACCGGGATTTGGACTGGATTAACTCGAGACCTGGCGAGGACATTTGAAGAGTGTCGTCGACAGTCCTGAGCCGACCCAGCTGCAATGGGTACCTCCGAAATCGGCGAGTATTTGCCTGAATGGCGAGGGACACCTGTCTCTGTACAAGAAATAAAGGGATACTCACGTAAAATCAATGTCAGGTTAGACATAATAATTGAGATTTCGCCGAGTATAGCGGTACGCAAAAAAAAAAAAAAAAAAAAAAAAAAAACTAGTGGTATAAATTCTATCTAGTCTTGAGGCCAGTCTGAGATATTGGTTTGTCTTGTCATAGTATGTAAAGGTTTGTTTATTGGGTTCTATTTTCCTGTATGCGTTTGAAAGGTCGTGTTCGTCTAACATAGCCTGAACCTGTCGTACAAGTGAAGACTTTTCCCGTGTCTGTGCTCCCGTGAAGCCTCTAGACCGGTCTAGGTCAGACAGGACACAATTAAAGCCCCCCTTAAATTTTCTTAGTCCCTTTATAATGTTCCGTTAGGATGTCGTGTAATCCGTCATAAAACCTATGTCGGTCAATTTTCGTCGCTGGTGCGTAAATATTGATGAGTGTGTGCGTGTCATGTTTGTTGTGTTTGTTTTTATTTGTATAATAACAGTTCTGCCACAACTGTCAGTTCTATAATGTACTGCTCCCCAATCTTCATTAATTTGCAGAATGGCTACGCCACTATCATGGCTGGTGCCTAGGGCAAACCAACCGTGTTTAAGTCCTAATTTAGTTACTATTTGACTGGCATGAAGATCAGTAGTAACACCGGTTTGCTGTAAAAACAAGAAATCCGGTTTATCTTTTTTAATCAGTTTGATAATATGCTCTAGTTTATTCCTCAAACCATTGATATTGAGGGATATAATAACTAGGCTGCTTGACAAAGTGGTAAACAGAGGTTGGCCACCCGTTATAAACTGTCTACCTGGCAAAGTGGCAGAGTGGTCACTTGCCATATCTAAACTATTTGACGAAGCGGGGACTGAGTGCAGGCCGCTTGTCCTACCTGAATTACAAGGCAAAGTAGTGATCTGGGGCTGGCCACTTGCCATAGATGAATTACTCAACAACGTGGTAGCTGATGATTTATCATGTGTTGTAATGGTTATACCAGGCAAAGTGGTAGGCTGGTCACTTGTTACACATAGCTTACACGACAGAGCGGTGACTGTGGGGTGACCGTTTTCTGTCATAACTAAGCCACTCGACACATTCCTGTTTACATTGCTTGACAAAGCGGTGCTTAAGGGCTGACCACTTGCCGCAATTTGACTGCTCGACAAAATAGTGACTGGGGGCTGGCTATTCGTCGTTCCGCCCTGATAATTTGGGCTAAGCGCGGGCAAAGCCGCGCTGTCAGACCCTCCCGCCCCGGGGGGGGGGGGGGTTGGCTGTCTAATTATACCTGTGCGCATTTAAGGGTGTGTACAGTGTGTGTTTGTGTGTAAGCACAAAACAGCAAAAGAACTATTTACATCTAAAACAACTCTTAAAACACAATATGAGAACACTCCTAAGCTATAGGGGTTGTCACTTTTTACTAAATTAAAATACATTATTTTTATTTTTATTATTATTCTAAAAAGTTCCACATAAGTCTGCTGGAGGGGGCACATCTTCCCACGCACTGGTAGAATGGTGTCCATCTTCTTGGCAAGCTCACAGAAGGGGATAACCTCGGGATGCACACATGCACCGTTCGTCATCAGGTTTCTGTAACGCACAAACATCACTTGTCTAAAGCTGGACAGTTTCTGTTTGCACTGGGCCCCAGTGCAGGGAAGAAGGACTTGTAGGGGTAAGCTCATACGCTTACTGGGTCGAATTCTTGCCCATCTATAAATAAGCTTGCTTGTGACATCATCGTTTCCATAGTGTCGTCATCAGCCATGTCCGCCCACTTCAGTACTGTTGGCGCCTCTGAAGTCTGGGTTGGCTTGAAGGCCCCTGTCATGAAGGACTGTACCGATCTTTCAGGGCTGCTGGGCTGGGAACTCTGTCGTTCGTCTACGACTGGTGTCGACGTTGCTTCCCCATGGCAGGGCTCTTTTTCAGTCACCTTGGGTGATAAGGGCAGGTCCCTCTTGCTCGGTGAGCGTTTGATAGGAGACACACTCTCACTGCGTCTGCCTTCCTTGGGTTTTCCATGCCCCATTGCCTGGTGTAGGAGTCTCTTCCTGTTTTTATTATCCTTCTTAGAAAGGACCGTTGTGTAGTCTACTCCTTCAACATCGGCTTGGGGGCTTTCTGGTGCTGGGCTCTCTGGTATGGAGCTCTCCTCCCAGCGGTTTTGTTCCGCTGGTGTGGCATTCATCACCGCCTCTTCCACCATTGAGGGTTTGGCTTGGGTGGCCGCTCTCTTTTTGGGACATTGACTGACCCAATAGTCGTCATGCCCACACACAGCACACTGAATTCTTCTCCCGGGTAAGGACACCCATGCTCTTAAGAATTTATTATCTGCCGCTTTTAGATGGACACAATACGGTACCTGGTGCGTCGAGGGTTTGAACATAAAGTTCCATTTATCGTTTGCCGTCCTTATTCTCGTTACTTCCGGATCCTTGTCACCAGAGATGACAGCCGCCACTCGCTGCACCGCTTTCTCCTTCATGGTCGGCGGTATCCAATGAAGGATACCTTTGGACTTTTCCTTGTCTTGGTGTTCTATGTAAACAATCATCTGTGGATTGGTCCACTCTAGTCTCTTTCCATGGAGCCCTTGATAGTGTTTGACTTGGGCCGCTGCTGTTAGGGTGGCGAACCACTTAAAAGGCCCTGCAAAACGGTACAAAGTGGCAATCCCACTCGTACCCACACCTGCAGGCCCTGCGAGAATGCTCGCTATTAATGAGTAGGATGCCCTATTGGCCTGTGGGCCGGTCACTGTTATTATTAGAGTACCTGGACGGTGCAACGCACCCCCTTCAAAGTCTTCTTCCATATTTATATTAACAACTGGCACAATTGGTGCGGAAATTTCTATATTTACTTTCTTGGTTTTAAACCAAATTTAGCACAAAAACAAGTCACAAAGTTAGCCTAAGCTAACAGCTAAGGCTAACACACAAAGTCCAGAAAAGCACCACAAAAATTCAAGAATCAGAAGACGCCAAAAGAACGTCTTGACACTCTGAAAAACACAGCTTGACTCCAGATCGGAAGTCTTTCTTAACGCGCCACCAAAAACTTGCGCATGCGTCGATAGATGCTAGACCCTCTGAGCTAAACTCAGGTGGGCGATGTTGAGCACATACTAGGAAAAGCTGACCATTCAAGCCATATATGGTCAGGTAATAAGACATCGGTTCTAGTTGCAAACATTCCGAGAAAAGCTGACCATTCAAGCCATATATGGTCAGGCAACCAGACATCGGTTCTAATATTAGACCGCTAAGTTAAAACAAGTAGGATAACAACCACTGTTGAATTCAACCCAAGTAAAACATGAGTAATACCCCTTTGATCGGGAATCTAAAAAATAATGTCTCCAAACTAAACAGGTACATTTAACAGATTATAAACTCAGCGAAACTGTACGCAACAGGTACCAGCTTTAAATTTGTAAACATTAATCTACATACTACACAGATACATCCCAATTTTTTTTAAGAGGATTTGAACATCTGTTTGTTCTTTTGTAAATTTTTTTTAAAGTATCCAGAGCCAATTTATAGCATGGGAAGAAAATATGTGAAAATGAAAAAAAAAATGTTTGGAGATATTGTCCATATTTCATTAAGGCAATAATTAACAACACCTACGTAAATGCTATTTTTAGTTAAAACAACTGGTTACTAGCTTTAAAAAGACATTTTAAACTGGAGCAGAATGATCTTGGCGCACTCTTTTCCTGCGAGAGGGCAATGATGACGCCTCAAAACCTTAAATGCTTCAGAAGGTCAAAATACAATTCTTTGATATCTCCTGATAGTTTAATGTCCTTATCATTCAATATTAATTTTCTGTATCTTAACTGGGCCGTGAGTCTGTCGCTTTATTAAAAAAAAAAAAAAAAAAACACTACAAGCAGTCTACAATGTAAGAGAGATAACTGTGGTTATTTGAGAACGAACGAGGACGAGAAAGAAGAAGTCGTAAATAATAATAAACGGAAATAAGTATATAGCAGGCCCTCGAAAAAACAAAAAGTAGGACCGGTGATGTCGTTTTTTTGTTGTTGTTTTTTTTTTTTTTTTAAAGACGGGGTGCTTAGTTGACAGCGTGTCCTGTTGTCCTGTCTCGATTCACTCTCGTAGCGAGGCAAAAGTGTTCCCTAGTTCTAATTCCCGGATTGCTTATCACTGTGTTACGACCAGTTTATCTTTTACTGAGACAGCGCACAATTATAGAAACACTAATCTTTTTTTCATTGCTGGTTGCCAAGAACATGACATGAATAGTGGCACAGATAACACAGAAATAGTAAAACCATAAAAAAGTCACAACATATTGGAAAGAATATAATTCATTCAATACCCTTTAACTCCCTGTAGAACATAGGCCCTTGAATTCCTGAAAGATGGTGGATATGTGTTGCGTCCTTTTTGGGTCCTTAACAGTAATAACGTAGTCATGGGTCCTACTTCTGTTAAGAGGGTACGCATCAACATATGTGGTAAGAATATATTGGTAATTTGAATTCATCGCGCACGGGAGCGCACATATTGGTGCGCTAGTATTTTTGCATTTTGTTGCTAAACGGTAGATGACGTAGTGACCTCAGTAAGAGAGGTAATGGCTGGTACAGAAGTCAGACCTTGGCCTGTGTGTTTTGAACCCCAAGTTGGGGGTAAACTTCAAGTGATTACTATTTGATACGGCCTTCCTAGTGGAAGCTATCGCCGTGTGGTTCTCAACGTAAGTCTTTTTATTGAAGTAAAATGAAGATAAATATTTATGCAATTTTTGACATGTTGGAATCTAGTCAGCACCTTCAATGAGAGTGTACTGAAATGGATCAACGATGAAGTAAAGGTCAGTGAAGCCAGCCTAGTATTTTATAAGTACGTGCCGTTTGAAAGAACTGTAGCCTATTTCCAAAACGTGAATACAAAATATAATGTATATTTCCGCCGTCCTACGGAAGACGGCAGATGACGAGAGGTAAATTGAATTCAGGAATTAGGATTGAAAATGCACTATTTACCATGACGCCTCCATGATAATGATCGAATGTCCTACATGTATATTATTTACGAGGCCAGTTTAAAGATGGGAATTTCTGTGATGTCTGATATACCTCATGACCATAAGATGTACGTCTGCCCTTGAAAGGTCAGCCGTTATGAAATTATATGTTGATCATCCATGAACATAGATACATTAAATAAGATGTCCTGAGATTATAAGATGAACTGTTGATATTATGATGATGTTCATAATCGTCTGTTTTACGTCCGTCAATAAAAAGTGATGTCTATTGTGAGGATCGGATTTCAAGATGAATATTTTAACAGTTCCACGTTATTTGATATTAACCTTGGCCCACGTTTTCGGCCCACGATGAATACATTCGCGTTATTTAAATTTGTCGGCCATATGTAAGCCCGACCGTAGCTGATGGTAATTTAAGTCAGCCCTACCAGAATAAAAGCACGATTCCAGTTGGCGGCCATTTGGATCTGAAAAGAGCCTTTACAGTATGTTTGTTTCTTAACAAACATGTCATCAATTGTCAAGGTTTTTTTTTTTTTTTTTGTTGTTGTTGTGGGAGAATGCAGTTTGGAACTGAATCTTGAAACCAGCTAGTAGTATCTTAAGCAATCCCTGTTCTTGAATTCCCACGGTAGAAGAACGAAATAATGAAGGAACGAACGAACAAAAGAAAACTTTATTTTCTAAGGGTTAAAAAGTAGGCATTATCGCCCTTTTACATTTTTGCCATGTAATAATATAATTATCAGAGTATTTTTAAATTAAAACACGCTCAGTTCAATAATAACTATTCTTTATATATATATACGAGTATATGCGAGGTTAAATGACCATAACATTGAAGAATCTACGCTTGGAGTGGCTACAAGAAACAGGGCAACGTTACTTAGATAGATAGATAGATAGATAGATAGATAGATAGATAGATAGATAGATAGATAGATAGATAGATAGATAGATAGATAGATAGATAGATAGATAGATAGATAGATGGATGGATGGATGGATGGATGGATGGATGGATGGATGGATGGATGGATGGATGGATGGATGGATGGATGGATGGATCAGATAGATGGATAGATGGATGGATGGATGGATGGATGGATGGATGGATGGATGGATGGATGGATGGATGGATGGATCGATCGATCGATCGATCGATCGATCGGATAGATAGATAGATAGATAGATAGATAGATAGATAGATAGATAGATAGATAGATAGATAGATAGATAGATAGATAGATAGATAGATAGATAGATAGATAGATAGATAGATAGATAGATAGATAGATAGATAGATAGATAGATAGATAGATAGATAGATAGATAGATAGATAGATAGATAGATAGATAGATAGATAGATAGATAGATAGATAGATAGATAGATAGATAGATAGATAGATAGATAGATAGATAGAGCACTACTGTTGTAACATGTTTTAGGGGCATACACGTACAATATTTATTATACTGGACGAAATTAGACGCCAGAATAGAAGCACAGAGTTGGGTTGTCATGTGTCAATACAAAATAATTTCGTTGAGGAAGAGGTAAGAAAATCAGAAGAGTAAAAATACGCATTCTTAAATGGAAGTACCTTAAAAACGCAAATAGATTTCATGAGATAGGAGAAGAAATTGAAAAACGCACTCTTCGAAATAAATTAGTTGTTGTGATAATGTACCTAAAGCCATATGATCAAGAAATAGTACATAAGATGAACATTCACAGTGAGACATAGATAAGATGGACAGACGGCGTAATATTTTATTTTAATGGAAGAGAAATGAAATGATGACCAAAAATAAACGAGATGACGATGCAGAGACACAGTATTATGAAGAAAACAAAACAGACTAATATTATGAAGAGACAACAGAACAAGATATCAAAAGCAGAGAACACGAAATATCAAGGAACTAGGGGAAAATATGATAACATTAACAACTAGAACATAATTGTGACGTAAAATGGAAATATAGCCTACAGTATCTGACAGTCTTTCGTGACCTCGTAGCATTTTTCTGCCTGTCTTACTCACACAAGCTTATTCTTCATCCACGCCTCTTTTCCTTGAACATAATCAAATGAAGTTGTTTATCAACTTTCGCGACCTGCCAGTCATAACAGGGAGCGAATCAGGTTTGTTTATCAAGTTTCTCACGTGAGCTGATCTGTCAATCATCGGATACCCGACAGACCGCAATTGGAAAACACCGGACCTTTTTGAAGTAGACGATCGGGCAAAAATATTTCCCCGAGTATCCTTTGAAGTTCGTACACAGAGGGGAGTTAGCTCTTTGATCTTCAGATACGGGCTAAATCTCCGAGAACCCGGTTACACGGTTTTAAGTCTCTGATGTCGATTAGCAACGCCCGACAGAGCGACCGTGAAAACTTTCAACTGGGGGACTCATGCTTCTGATTCTCTGCTACGCACTATAGTGTGAAAAGTAGCATCATCTATAGATTCGAGCAAAAATGATGATATATAAACTGTGTCTTCCGAAACCAGCTATCAGTTGTCACTCAGAATTTTTCGGATAGTCTAAACACGTAGTCTAGAACCATTGTGGAAGATGTGTTAATAGCATTCGTGGGGATTGTCATTCTGATGTTCTGGTAATTAGTGCTTTCGTGTTAAAGTGTTAAAGCTTTTACCATTATAATTCAATTATAGTTCTAGCTGTTAAAACCAGTGAAATAAAATAATGCGTAGTTATTTTATACCAGATGTTTCAGTTATAATGTTAATTTTACCACCCGCTTTCTCACACAAGAAGAGACGGTTTAGTTGACTGATATTATATGCTAGGCGCGACCGATAGTGGCAGAATAGAATTCACGTTATATTTCATTTTGTGTATTTATAGTAAGTGACTATTATTTAATACCATACGATGACTAACAGACGCCGACAATTTAATAGCCATTAACGACAGGCGATATTTATGTAAGTGCGCGTATGGACAATTGAATAATAATTGACATTGTACGCTGATCGTTGACCGGGAGCAGGAGGGGTAGAGCTGCATAACTCGGCCAAACCTGCACTCGCTAATCGACGCGCGATAGGATAGGCTAAAGTCACCGTGTGCCTTTTAACTTTAATCAGGACTGACGGAGTGGATAAGAGATCGTCTTGTCCCCGTCCGTGTACACATATGTATATATAAAGCTATATAGAATAGTAGCATTTCTTTTTCATAAATGTTTTGTTTATTCCATGCAGACCTGATCAAAGGGCGTCCAGCGGCTTTTTCATCATTTACTGAATGGTTAATGTTGTCTTTTTCTTGGCTTGCACGTCCCCAAGTTCATTTGTGAACAGGATTGGCCAAAGAGACAAAGAAACATTTTAACTATAAGTTTAACTGGACTTACGAAACCCAGAAATATTTTGTTCAATTTTATCAGCCCACTGGGGTGTGAAACCAATAACATTACTCCCGACTTTTAACAGTCGTATCCAAGTGGATTTTTATCCAGAAGAGTTACGCTGGTTCAGAATCGGCACTCACCATAGAGCCAGCCGATAGGATTACCATCATTTATCAATTGTAACAGTTTTTTTTAGCAACCAGATGTTTCCCAATTCTGGAAGTATTTTCCTCTGCTTACTGTGAACCCAAGATCTCGGTTTGTTTTTTTTCTACACTAACTATTCGAAGTGACATTTGTCCATCCAGGAATAAACCACCAAATTAGGCGTCCACCTTATAAATCTTATTTATTTGAGGATGGACTGGGGCCAATTTGGGAAATACACCTGACAATTTTTATATTCAGGAACCATTGTAATTCCAAGGGATATCACCAAGGTTAGGTAAGCGCGATTGAGTGGCCACTGTATGTCAGAGAGAGAGCGAATATTTTTCTTTGTTACAGGGTCATACTAACCTGGATTTTGCTTAAAATTGTTTACTTTACTGGGTAGCATTTAGTAGGAACTTGTTTTTTTTTCTTTACTGTCTATTCTGTAACATAGTGCTAACCTTTGACCATTGGGTTATTAACTGTTTTGGGTTCTTTTTCTCAATAAGGGGAGGGCACATTTATTCTGTTATTTTCCTATGTATGTAAATCTGATTTTATTTGATCTTTCTTTATATATTTGGTATTGTCAAGTTTAATGATAATAAACAACAAAAGAAACTTAACTTTGTGTTGGTCAGACCCATACCCAATTAACCGTAGTTTTTTCACGTTTGTGTGTCTTGTTGTCACATAGTTGTGTGTGTGTGTGTGTGTGTGTGTGTGTGTGTGTGTGCGTGCGTGCGTGCGTGTGTGTGTGTGTGTGTGGTTAACCTTATATTTTCATGTATGAGGAGGGAAAGATTGTCTTGTACTAAATTATAGTCGTATAGATAGGCTGGACAAGAGAAACTTACTCATTCCAGAGACAGATCTTCTCCTTAAACTATTCACTCGTGAAAATCTATTTCTCACACCTTTATTTCTCACGTACTTATCACCATCCACTCTACTCAGACGGGACCATAAATAACTTCCAAACATATCGGTACGACAATAATGAACAAACAAAATTATAGTTATAAGGGGAAAAACGTAAAAGAAAGCTAACATTACGATAATTAATGAGTAACACAAATCAGACAAATTTTTGAATCTGGAGAAAATGTGCACATCAGAGCATTGTCAGATGATAAAATTGTAAATATCCTAGCAAAAGTTATTTACTGAAAAATCGCACAAGTAAAATACTACAAACAGCAAGTCAAACTTCTATTCCCACAACAAGTGGTGCCAAACAAAGTAAGAATAAAAAAACCAAAAGTACACATAAGAATGAAAACACTGCTCCAGAAAATAGTGCACAGAAAACGACATCGACCAAAAAAAAATATAATACTTAAAAGATACAGAAGAACTAGAACAGAAGATTAAAAACGATAAATGAAACAAGCGAAATGTTCAAAGCAATAAGAAAATGCTGAAAAAAAAAATTCTGCTAAACACACGGTCCTAAAACACATTTTATTACAGAAGTATGAACAAATTAAAGACTCTTAAAATGGAGAAATGAGCATTTAATAATACCAACGGTAAAATTTCCAAGAAGAAACAAAACAAATACAGACAGACAAAAAAACTAATGTACTAGCTTAATATTACCACAGTGTTGGTGCTAGGAAAAACTTGGAGAGACGAAAAAGAATAGAAGAAGAAAAGAGATTGATATCAGGACTCGTTGAATGCATACTTGGAAATACAGAGAACATTTATCTTATTCTAATGCAGAAGTTACAACGTAGGAAGCGGGAAAATGCAATAAGGGAAACATGAAATACGGCATCGAGACAAGAGATTTTAAGCTCTGAAATATTAAAGAACAACCCAGAAACATTGGAACTATAATATATCTAGTTTAGCTATTGTGAAGACAAAAGAAATTATGACAACATGGAATGGCTCAGTTATTATCCCCATACTAGAACCAGAATAAGGTGACCATGGTTCTAGTTCATACCTACCACATTTCTCGATTTCTAACTTAATTAGAGTATTAGAAACCATAGTTAATAAAAGATTCAGCCTTTATATGAAAAAGCACAGTATTTAGAACCCGACTCGGTCTAGATTTAAAAAGGACAGTTGTACCTCGTACTATAGATCAACTAATTAAATTAGAATATGATGTAAAATCTGGCTTTCAAATAAAAGAAGACATACAGTGGCCTTACTCCTAGATGTAGCTAGGCTCTCTCTGTGATGACTGCTGAAGAAAAGATGCTGTATGTCAGCGTTTCTCAAACTTTTTTGCCTCAGGATCCCTTTACATTCTTAAAAATTGTTAAGGACCCTTAGTGGCTTTTGTTTATTTTGGTTATACTGTGAGAGAATGAGAGTGAAAAAGAGGCAAATTCTTCTTCTTCTTCCTCGTTTGCCATGAAAAGGACGGTGGTTGCGTTGTGTCTGTTTACAACGTAGCTGTGATATCTGCACCTTTCGGTCGACACATCCGACTTCTGCACGGCATTTTTTTAGGACCGGGTTTGCCTTCCCATTGCGATCCGTGCTCGCTCAGCCAGCCTGCACTGCTGCAGACTGTTTCCAGGACCACCACGTGGAGGTGGAGCACGGTCTTGACCAGCTCTGGTTCGCTGGTCCTGACGCAGGCAGTCAAGCTATGAGTCGCTGACTGCGGTCTCTATTGCTGCGTCTTCTGGTTCCAAAAAGAGGCAAATAACGTCTTAGATTATTATGGAAAATGCTTTGACCTCGCGGACCCCCTGAAAACGTCTCGGAGACCCACAGGGTTCCACGGACCACACTTTGAGAACCGCTGCTGAAGATGAAATTAAAAGAATCGGAACTTCATGTATAGCACACAGGTATCTAGATAACTTTCTACAAGACCGATATTTCTGTGAAGGTAATGGAACAATATTTCGAACTATGTGAACAACAAAATGAAATTCAGCAAGGGTCTGTTTTATCTCCAACACATTGTTGCAATGATGGTTAATGGCTACGGTGAAGAATTCAGAGATGTTAGAAATAAACTGTCGCAGTTTGCAGCTGACGCAACCACGCGGACGATTGAGGAAAGTATGTCAAAATGATTTAAGGATCTGCAAACATAAACAGATATGGTTTTTAAAATTGATTGAAACCAAAAGGAATTATTCCTAAAGGCAAATCAAAAATGCAGAATTGATTTTTAGTAGATGAATGATTGTTAAGACAAGAATAATTTATATAAATATGTGGCAAAAAAATAAGCACGGTCTCTTTTACCTTTTAAGCTGGCAGATACCTATGCATGACATGGACCAATAGCTAGATTTGAATAAACACATAGATAAACTGAAAGCGACTTACAGAGGATCTAATAACATGTCAAGACATTTGAAAAGAAATGGATGGGGTACATGTATAACCACAATGCTTCCGTTCTATAAACCCTTAAGTAGGAGCTAAATAGATTATGCAGACATGGCATACGACATCCCAGTCCGCAGTAATGAGGTTAAATTAGAAGGGAAAAAACAGCATAAAGCATTATGTACACTTGTGTGTTGTCCAGGTCGAGATCAATAAGTGCACTAGAAGTTGTTTTATGGTTCTGGAATTACGTAGACAGAAACTGACATTTAATTGCATGACTAAAGTATTGCTATTTAAGACTCTTCCGGCTTATCCAACTTTTGTCAGGAATCAGCCTATGGTTCACAATGTCCCATTAAAAATAAGTAAATTTTTATACGGTGGAAATGTGTGGAGGAACTAATAAACCAGACAGCGCTAAATGTATCAATCAATAACTAAATTATCTATTGGTCCTTGGCGATCAGTGACAATCATGCCTGGGGGCGTGTTGTAGGGCAGCAACAAACTGTCTCCACTTTGTTCGGTCGGTAGCCATCCTTCATTTGGTGCCCCCAGCTCTGGTTCATCTTAACATCTCTGCCCCCCACAGTTCTCCGCCAGATAGCTTTTGGTCTACAAAAAAAAAAGGTCCACAATCAACAACTGTAATAGTTATATACCAGCTGTTCCCATTGGGAACTAATTGAATTATACACTGATCACCACCTGGCAGAAGTTCATTAAAATAATGAAATGGAAAATAATAAGAGCACTTAACACATAATAAGAATAAATTTGTTTAAACAAAGAAACAAAAGAAAACTGGCTTAATTATTTATTAATTTTCACTTGACATTTTAATTGACCCTAGACTTTAGGTTGTACTAGTCGTAATCAACTTAAAACGGCTAGTATTGTGTGTCCTGAAAACGCTCAGCCCAACCGTCATACTGTTGCTTACATTCTGTTACTTCTATAGAGTTGTTGCAGACTTTCTTTTATGGGCTAAATTCGTATGATATAGTGTTCTTCTATCTTTCGCTGACTATTATACTCTGCTGCAACAGTGGGTTCAATTTGAGTTTCATGCATATTGAAGTCAATTAACTTCATTTCTTCTTTAATATTTCGTTGTGTTCTATTATTGCTTTGAATTCTCATTAGTATGGCAGAGTTTTACATATTGACCAACACGTTGAATGTTTACGGTCTAATCACCCCAACAGTCTGAATTATAACTTCATATGTATTTTAATAGCTCCAATAACAACACTGCATGAATTTCTCAATTAACATATTGCCCACATTGAAAGAAACTTGATACATCATAGTTTGTAGTTTATCTTGCACGAGACATTGTGCGTTCATTTTTAACCGTCATAATGATTGTTCATTATTCTTATCCAAATACTTGGCACATTACCATATTTAAGCAGCGTCAATGCATCTCTGCTAATTATTCCATTATTGCTTAGGATCAATGCCTAACATTCACGTTAGAACTTTGTCTGTATAATATTCTCAATTTGGCATCACTAGCCAGGCTACACTAGCCATGTCGCTTTCATTAGTGTTATACATTAACTTCGCGTTCGTAATTCTCGAATATCGCGTATATAAATCCTTGCGTTTTATCCCTAACGCTTTACACAATTATGGACTCACAGGTCCTTATACACATATTATTATATCAGCTTTAAAAGCCCACACATCGACGGTTATATACATTGGCTAGTGGCTCTACCACATTATTCTAAAACACTGCCATATGCCCGAAGGCTACACTAAGACTGTACTTGTTACTAGGCTTCACGCGTCATCCAACGCTTTACGCGTACCCTTTGAAGTCTAACTAGTTGAGGTGTTGCAGGGTGCGACCATTCAAATCAAGATAAAACCAAAATGCTCGCAAACCATGCAACAATCCTGAAACTCTATGTAAAGAAGTGGCTAAATGTATTTGAGCCTAGTATTGCTAACTTAATGATATCTTAGAATGAGTGGCCTCTTAAAAATTGTTTTGATGTCTTTTTCCCTGAAGTTTGAGTGAGTCTCGGATATTCTAAAGTTGAATTCAGATTTCATTATACCCATCTTAATCACCTATTTCTAACTTTTTAACAAACTCTAACTGCGACTCACTGGTCACAGTTAGAACTATAAACCTTACGATTATAGACATAAGGGTTCCGGTCAAAGTGAGCTGAGGAACCAGTCATAATCCCTTATGAATATATGGAGGCAACCATTACTGAAAACTCTTAGAAAACATTCTGAAACACATGCAATGAGGTTTGTGTGACGTATAATGGAAATATAGCCTACAGTATCTGACAGTCTTTCGTGACCTCGTTGGCGTTCTATGATTCGCTAGCAAAGCCATGAATTGACAGCCTGCGTTTACTCATTTTTAATCCACGCCTCTTTTCCTTGAGACGTAAGCAAATGAAGATCTTACCAACTTCCGCGACATGCCAGTCATAACAGGGAGCGAATCTGGTTTGTTTACCTGAGTTTCTCACGCGAGCTGATCTGTCAATCATCGGATATCAGACAGACCGCGCGTAAATAACACCGGACCTTTTGAAGTGAGACGCTCGGGCAGAAATATTTTCCCGACTACCCTTTGATGTTCGTACACTCAGGGGGAGTTAACGCTTTGATCTTCAAAAGCGGGGAAAATCTCGGAAGAAAAACCGTTACACGGTTCCAAGTCTCTGCTGTCGAGTAGCAGCGCCGACAGAGCGACCGTGAAAACCTTTTATCTTGGGAACGTAGGTTTCTGATTTCTCTACAATGCTCAATACTGTGAAAATTAACATCCTCTAGAGATCATAATACCATGATGATATATAAACGGTGGCTTCCCAAACCAGATATCAGTTGTCGCTCAGAAATTTTTGGATAGTCTAAACACGTAGTCTAGAACCATTGTGGAAGATGTGTTAATAGAGTCGTGGGGATTTCCTTCTGATTTTCTGGTAATAGAAATTTGTGCTTACCTGTTAAAGTGTTAAAGTTTACCATTATAATTCACTTAAAGTTCTAGCTTTAATAGCTAGAACTTTAAGTGAAAAGTGACCAGTGAAAATAACGCGTAGATATTTTTTACCAGTTATTCAGTTTAATGTTAATTTTACCACCTGCTTCCTCACACAAGAAAAGACGGTTTAGTTGACTAATTAATACACTAGTCGCGACTGATAAGTGACAGAAAAGAATTCACGTTTATTTCATTTTGTGTAGTTATTATAAGTGACTATTTTTTAATACCATACGATGACAAACAGACGCCGACAATCTAATAGCTATTAACGACAGGCGATATTTGTTAAGTGCGCGTATGGATAATTAAATAATAATAGACATTGTACTCTGATCGTTAACGTGCGCGCAGGGGTGGGGAAGGCGCATACCTTCACCCGACCTAGAGACGCCGCGCTGGCGAAAGCTGACCGGATAGGAATAGGCTAAGGACACCGTGTGCCTTTTTAATTTAATCAGAACTAACGGAGCGGATAAGAGATCGTCTTGTCCCCGTCTGTGTACATATATGTGTATATATAGAATAGTAGCATTTTTTTCTCATAAATGTTCTTTTATTCTAAGAAGACCTGATCAAGGGGCGACCAGCGGTCTATTTTGGTCCTTTTCTTCATTTACTGAATGGTTGATGTTGTCTTTCTTTGCTTATGTGTCCCCAAGTTTATTTGTGAAAAGGATTGGCCAAAGAGACAAATAAACATTTAAATAGTAAATTTAACTGGACTATCAATACCCAGATACATATATATATATATATATATATATATATATATATATATATATATATATATATATATATATATATATATATATATATATATTCAGGATAATTGTATGTCCAAGGGAATAAGGGAATATCACCAAGAGTAGGTAAGGAGCGAGTGAGTGGCCACATATGACAGAGAGAGAGTGAATATTTTTCTTGTTACGGTAACTTGTACCAACCTGGTTATTTTGCTTTTTTTAAATTGTTTACTTTACTGAGTAGCACTTTGTAGGAACTTTGTTTACCTTACTGTCTATTCTGTAACATAGTGCTAACCTTTGATCTTTGGGTTTATTAACTTGTTGGGTTCTTTTTCTCAATAAAGGGAGGGCACATGTATTCTGTTATTTTCTTATGTATGTAATTCGGATTTTATTTGATCTTGCTTAGATATTTGGTGTCGTCAAGTTTAATGATAATAAACAACAAACGAAACTTAACTTGTGTGTTGGTCAGACCCATACCAAATTAACCAAAGTTTTCACGTCTGTGTGTCTTGTTGTCACATATATATGGAGGGAAAGATTGTCTTGTACTAAATTATAGTCGTATAGATAGGCTGGACTAGAGAATTTACTCATTCCAGAGACAGATCTTCTCCTTAAACTATTCACTCGTGAAATCTATTCTCACACTTCTATTTCTCATGTACTTATCACCATCCACTCTACTCAAACGGGACCATAAATAATTTTCAAACCTATCTAAATTTACGACAGTTTATAGTAAAAGGATTGAGCAACGCTTGTGGTGGATTTGATGTTAAGAAATGTTGTTATGTACTCTTAGTGTACTGAATGAGGTCAGCTGTGAAGGTCCCTGAATATAACAAATATTAGGGTAAGTTTACAGGGTACCTTTCTGCTACCACCCCTATGATCTCATTCAGAATTATTCTTTGACTAGAATGTATGATGACTACGTTTGGTGTCTAGGGTTATGAATAGGTAGTGTAATGTTGCATTAACCAACTAAACATATAAACAATTATTTTATTATCCAACACAACACAACAGTACTACGACAATCACATACAAACTACACTTTAAAAGACTATCTTTAGTAAGTCAGTCGTTGGATTTTGGGTAAAAGTTAAATTTTTACAATTTATTGTCCTGGTTCTAGTTTGTTTTGAATCAGGACTGACAATCAAAAGTGAAATCAAAAGAATTATTTATATCAATTAAATAACACCATGGATCTTCTGTCCATAATACAAATGTTATTATATTATAAGTGTGTAGATGTAGTTTTCTAACTTAGGTTAATACTGGTATACCTTGTATAATGGTAGGTTGTTGGTTAACATCACGCACTATTGTTTGTTTTCTTTTCATTTGACACTGGTGGAATGTTTTATTAATATTCACAGTCTTTATTTTAAACTAGCGGTTGAGCTTCCTGGTGCCGAACAGGCACTTATCTTCGAAGGATAACACCGGTAGATCTGTTCATAGGCTCGCTGGACAATCTTTTTCCCTTCTTGAAAGGCAATGGCATCCAGCATGTGCCCGAAATATGCAAACAGTGTCAGGAATCGAACAGTTTCCACGAGCCTGGTACTACGTTAATGTCAGTACCAAAAAACCCACAAATTTCGATGAAATGTACACAAGCGAACGATGACTGGCAAACAATTTATGGCACACTTTAGATCTGCCTTGTCAAGACTGCTTTCTTTAAGTTTGAAAAGCACCAGCCTGCTCTCATTGCTCCTTGTTCATCAGAAACTTTTCTCAAAATGGCAACGAGCAGTCTACGTTTCCGATAATATATAATGTATGGGCCAATGGGACCATGAACTCATTTATTTTGAATCAAACTTTAAAAAAAAAAAACTCTCAAACTACTATGTTTACTACTGCAAATATATTTTTAGTTTTAGGTCAACCAATCCTATCTCGCCTTCCTTTTAACTACTGCCAATCAAATTACAGGTACCTTTTAGTCCTCATTTCCCCAAAAGCTTTTTTCAAAACATGCTATGAAAAAAATAAGCAGGCATGATTTTTGTTTTCGTCAGTCCGTCTTACAATACATAGTATTTTTGCCAATATCTTGGTTATTTATTGTACTAGTGCTTAACTGACACCATATTATTGCTCAGGAAATCATAAGGCATCCGAATATATAATTTTTATGGC
Source organism: Oreohelix idahoensis (assembly GCA_024509875.1). Taxonomy (NCBI): domain Eukaryota; kingdom Metazoa; phylum Mollusca; class Gastropoda; order Stylommatophora; family Oreohelicidae; genus Oreohelix; species Oreohelix idahoensis. The sequence continues at coordinate 63,819 of JAMPIV010017045.1, forward strand.
CCTATGTATTATGGTTTATAATTCCATATTTTTTTTCTATGTTAGTCGTTCAAATCTAGAAACTACCACCTGTTCAATTCTTCTTACAACTATTTTCAAACTAAAAACGAGAATCGTCCGTAGTCCGTTAGAATTACGTCATTTTTTATAAGAGCTAGGGCTGTCTGCGTGACCAAATTGACGAACATTTTTTAGTTTTTGTATCGTAATTTGAAAATCGCCCAAGGCTATGTCGCTCGAGCTGGCTTTTTAAAATCAACGCGAGACGGCGTACCCTAGGTTCTGTCTTTCCATTCCCTCCCCTCCTTTTCTTTTATTCTATCACTCTGTCGTCTTGAACTTGCAAAAGTGTTACATTTAATCTCAAGGACGAATTTGAAAAGACAGTACCCTTCATTCGGCATTCACAAAGGTTTCATGTACAATTCAGCGTAACAATTGAATTCCAAATAATATCAGTAAGTATCCGTCCGTGTCAAAACAATATGTCAGATGAACATCGTGGCTATATATGTTGGCTTATCAAAACCCGCATACCGGCTGGCGTGGGAAAGAAGACGCTGGACTCAAATTCTATTTTCTATCTTATTTTTGACTTATGCACTATAATATTATTTAATTTAGCTATTGTATTTAGAATATCGTCACACATCTCCCAACTTTTAGAACAGACTACCTAATGTCAGTTCATAATTCGAAATACACATAGATAAATTTAAATCATTATGCCTGGTGACTACTCGGATTTTCGTCGTACGGGTGTCTACTTAAAAAATCATCACCTACGTTTTTCGACCCGGGGATATATTCTATGATGAATTGGTATGGCTGTAAGAGCAAGGACCAACGTAATAATCTAGCATTTTCATGCTTTGATTGCGACAGAAATACGAGGGGTTTATGATCTGTTTGGACCTTGAATGATCTCCCATAGAGATAGATCTGGAACTTTTTTATAGCCCATATCAAAGCCAGACATTCCTTTTCACTAGTTGAATATTTTTGTTCCGCTGTGTTCAACTTACGGCTAGCATAAGTGTGACGGGTCGGTGGTGGTGGTGGTGTTGGTGTTGCGATTCCTTGGTTACGGTATTATTTATTGAATAGTAAAGTCACTCTTTAGACGTATCAATGTTGGTTATAAATGGTTAGCTCTGGGCATCAGAACATCCCTTCGACGTTCTGATTTGCATAGTATATAGTATTTGATTTCCCTTGTGGGAGAGTTATCGTGCTGACAAAGGTAAACACCAACAGCTGTAGAACCGAACCCGAAACGTAAATAAAGGATCAAGCCTTCTGCTTTGAGTCCACATGTATTGAGATTCATACAAAAACGATAATCGACATTCACAAAGGTTTCATGTACAATTCAGCGTAACAATTGAATTCCAAATAATATCAGTAAGTATCCGTCCGTGTCAAAACAATATGTCAGATGAACATCGTGGCTATATACGTGCGCTGTTGTAGTCAACAGCCAGAAATGAGCACATGAGTTCTTGACATCTACAATTTGAATCATAATACGATTCTCCTTCCATTATTAGTTTAATTTAATTAATCTCATGCTTAGATTAATTTCCGAACTGACCCTGAAGTCTACATCGATTCATCTATATAATATAGGCTATATACTCAGCCTTATTTCCTTGGAAGAAATACAAGACACGACCTTCTTGCTTGACGGATAGCGTAACAAAGGCCCTGTAACCAAGTCACCCGGCGTGACCTTCCCAACGCGAATGCGTCATAATCTCCGCATATATTTCGCGTTCACTATACCGTAAAATATCGACATATTCTATAAATATTAATGACCCCTAAACGTTGCGCATGGGTAAACCCCAGCAGACGCCGTCATTTAAAATAACACCGTAACAGATTTCCTGTCAGACGGGGGAAAAAAAAATCTATTAAATAGATTTTTTTTGAACAATATTAATCAAATTATCAAAAATTTAACAAAACCCGACGTATGACCTACGATGTTCTATCTAGAACAGTGTCGCGGTCATGTCAGTAATATATTATAATAAAATCAACGTCATATCATACATATACCTTATATTAAACAAGGAAATGTCACTGTCACTAACTAATTAACTAATTAATTTGTTGTATGTATAGACTAACTAATAATGTGAGGTGTTATTAAAATTATTCTAACTAACTAAAATTAAAATAATTAATTATAGTATGTACGTATGGTACTAACTAATTAATATCTAATAGAAGAAAATGAGAAATAGAATAAGAGAGTAAAAGAAATAAAAATTGAGAAGTACGGACAATTGAAACCAAATATTAAAGTATACATTAAATTAGCATGCGTGTGAAAATGAAGTGTAAGGATAGATACCTAATTAAATTAACGCAATCAGAAGAAAAGAACAGAAAAAAATTCATACATTTTAACTATATATATGAAATGTCATAATGTAATATCCATTACCTTAATAATTACACTAATTAAAAGGTTTAATTGGTGTGATATTCTTTTGTTTCATCTTTTCTTAGTATATTTTATTTTTTTATTTCATCACACTTTGACTTTATTATATATTATATATTAATTTAATAACTAGAAAATTTAATAATATTGGACATGAAGATCCAATCGTTGTTACCTCCTGTTGAATTGTATGAAAGTTCATTAAGACACAAGGTTCATATTATCAAATTATGATTTGATTATCCATTCATCGTTAGTTCCTTTATTAAACTTTTGAAAGTAAATTGACTAAGTCATCAACGTATCTGTCCCTTCTACATCAGAGATTGTTCCTTTTTAACAGTTTTCAATCGAAATGAGTGATACTCAAAGTGGAATTGAAGTTCAAATTTTCAAACGATCCGTAAAACTTGATATTTTGATCACAATAGTTTATTTCGAAATGTCCTTATTTAGGTAGGAAGTCCAACTGAATTGTTGTATATTCTGACTTGATATCAATACCGTTCATTGCAAATGTAATGCTTGACTAGTCAGAAAATTTTCTTGAAATTGTAATATTCATTCAGAATCCGTAGGATGTCTGGACAACGTGTCGGCTATGACGTTTTCAGTTCCAGGTATCGACTGTATCTCGAACTCGTAGGGTTGCAACGTAATAGCAAATCGTGCAAGTTTAGCACTTTTATGGTTTGAGCGACGTAATGCTGCCACTGATTTCTGATCAGTCTGGATCAGGAATGGAGATCCCAGCAAAAACTTTTCCAACTTGGTAATTGCCCAGATTACGGAGAGCAATTCTCGGTCCACAGTGGAATATTTCGTCTCCGGAGGTTTCAGTTTGCGTGAGATATACATTACGTGTGAAGGACATCATCATGATATTGCAGTAGACATGCCCCGAGTCCGTAATTACTCGCATCTGTACGTAGAACAAACTTTTTAGAAGCATCTGGTAATCTTAAAACAGGTGGGCATGAAAATATTTTTAAGATAGTGCGAAAAGTTTTGTCACATTCGTCGGTCCAATTTATCCTTAAAGGCATGTTCTTCTTTAGTAACGAAGACAGGACAGCCGTGATGGATGATAGGTGAGGTACAAATCTGCTATAGTATTGGATTAAACCTAACAGACTCCTAACCTGTTTCTTCGTTTGAGGAACAGATAAATTTAATATTTTAGAAACCGTACTGGGAATTGTTTGGATACGTCCCGATCCAATAATGTGCCCCAGGAATGTTATCTCATTACACGCTATTTGAATTTTAGTTGGTTTAGCGGTTAATTGTTATCCCGCAATATTTCCAAAACTGATTTAAGACCCAAAAAATGTTCCTCAAATGATGAACTAAACAAACATATGTCGTCAATATAGGTAATTATATCTGATCTACCTGCTAAAATTTTTCGCATCATGCGAATAAAGGTAGCTGGAGCATTCATTAGCCCAAAAGGCATCACGTTCCACTGGTAAAGACCTTGTGGAGTTGAGAATGCTGTGTAGTATTTGGCTCTTTCGGTTAGTGGAATCTGCCAATAACCTTTAGTTAAGTCAATTTTAGTGAAAAGTGTAGCATTGGATAGACGAGGAAGTAAATCGTCAAGGATAGGATGTGGTTCGCTATCCGGTACTGTCTGCGCATTAAGTTTCCTATAGTCAACACATAAACGTATGTTGTTGTCCTTTTTCCGGACAATGACTAAAGGAGAAGAAAATGGAGATGTACTAGTCTCAATAATACCTAATGATATCATCTGTTCGAGTTCCTGAGATGTCTTACTCAGAAAATGTAGAGGTACAGAATAAGGATGAACACGAATTGGTGTATCATCGTTAAGAATAATATCGTGACTAATTACAGATGTGCAACCCGGTACATCAGTTAACACATCTGGGAAAGATTGTAGAAGATCAGCAACGCGTTGATGCTGTTGCGGTGTAACCGTAGAAGAAATGGTCACATCACGCCAAGATTCAGTAGATTGGACAGTAAGTACAGGTAAAGGCATCTGCACTTCAGGAAAAGAAGATTCTTCCTCCTGTATAACAGATAGATTAGAATAATGACAAGTAGATACAGTATTGTCATCTAATTCATGAAAAATTGACTGTAAGTGTATAGGACGTGTATGAAATTGCTTGAGCATATTAATATGGAATATCTTTCTGTGTCCCTTGATATCTAAGACGTAATCAACGTCTGAAATTTTATCAGTAACCTTATAAGGACCAGTCCATGAGATCAATAACTTATTGTTATTGTGAGGGAGTAATACATAAGCCTCATCGCCTGGGAATAATTGACGTAATCGTCTAGATCGATTTTGTATAGATCGAGCCTTAGCTTTTGCAGCCTCAGAAGAAGCTGTTGCCAATTGGCAAGACTCAATAATATTATTTCGAAGATTAATCACATACTCATAAGATGACTGAGTGTCCTGAGTCATCTCTGCATCAATTAATAAATCTTTTATCAGTCCCATAGGACCTCTCGGAGGGGCACCAAAAACTAACTCAAAGGGAGAGAAGCCAGTTTGTTCATGTGGCACCTCTCGGTAAGCAAATAGGACAGCTGGGAGTGCTCTGTCCCAGTCCTGAGGGTGTTTAACAGTAACCTTATGTAAAAGTTGCTTAAGCGTACGGTTAAGTCTTTCAACTGCACCGTTACTCATGGGATGATAAATACTACTCAAATTCCTATCAATGTTCCAGGTTTTCATTACCTCCTTCATGGTATCGGATATAAACTGCGACCCATGATCAGATAATAATTTTCTAGGAAACCCTATTCTAGAGAAAATTAGATGTAATGCATCAGCTACATCTGTGGTAGTGGTTGTCTTCAATGGAATGGCTTCTGGCCATCGTGTGCATAAATCAATGCACGTGAGAACAAATCTATGTCCTCTCGCAGATGGTAGAAGTGGACCAATTATATCTATGGCCATCTTGTCAAAAGGTCGTACTGAGATATCGCAAGCCTGAATAGGCGCCGTGTGAAAAGCTCCACGTGCTTTCACTTCCTGGCACGTAGTACAAGAACGTACATACTGCGAAATATCACGTGACACTCCTGGCCAAAAGAATGAAGATAATACTCGAGATCGTGTTCGAGTATATCCCATATGTCCTGCACACTGCGAGTCATGCGCGTGTTGAAGAATGTACCGTCTAAAAGCAGCCGGTACCATCACTTGTTGTTTTACCAGTGATTTATCACTAAAACATCTAATTAGTATATCATTTTTCATAATAAACCAATGTTTGTTCTTATTACCTGAAGTTAAATTATCAACCTTATTAACTAGGTTAAAAAATTTATTTAGAGATTTGTCATTTTTTTGTTTGTTAGCAAATGATTCCCTGTCAATAGGTGAATTGACCTCAATATCCTCCTGTTTTTCTGCATCCATCTTATTATCATTGACACTCTCCATGAGCATAGTCTGAGCTCTAGTTGTCACGGCGTTTCCAGTGCATAGATTGTGTCTCTCCCATTCAATAATATCTTCTGGTGAACAATCCTTGCTGCCGTGTATGCGACCCACCATAAGGTCTGCTATTGGCTTTTTCAGCATGCATACCTTCACGTTACCTGTGAAAAAAGGTGTGTTAACATGGATAATAGCTGTGGGGTAAAACTCAATAGTTCCCCCAAAAGTCATGCAACGGACATATTCCCCCGTTGCACAGCTAGGATGTACTAGCGACTGTCGCACTCCAATGGTTGTGGACCCCGAGTCTCTCAATACAGAAACTACAGAACCGTTTACTATCCCTCTGTTAAAAATCAGAGAGCCTGTTCCATCATTGGCTGCAAGACCTACTTCTGGTGTAATGTGTCCGCAGTTTAGCACTGTCTCCTTTGCCTTCTGAAAAATAAGATTGCATTGTGGGCAACTATTTGCCACGTTATAATTTATAGCAAAGCATGCAGCAGAAGAATTCATTGTATTATCGTTAGGTGGAACCTGAACCTTAGGGGTGATATCATTTGTCACTGCTGCCCCGGTATTATGGTTATAATGTGAAGATCCACGAGAATGAGAACGATTACGAGAATAATTAGTTGAATTATCTCGTTGTCGTCTATTATAATTGTTATCTCGATGTCTCGAGTTATAATTATCGCTATTCTTCCAATTGTTACCATTATTATATTGATATGACCGATTATAACTTGAGTTACGTGGATTACTGTTGTATCTTGACTGAGGTGAATAATTTCTGGTTTGTTGTCTTCCTCTATTAAAGTTATTGTTAAAGTTATTCTGTCCCTTATGAAAATTAATGTCATAGTTTCCTTTGAACCTACCTCTGTCCACACTGTGTGTTCTAGGTTTGTTATGATTATGATATGCCATATTGGAGGCTACAGGAAGTGGTTCTCTTATCAACGAGCCAGAAATATTAGCATTCGGATGAGCTGTGCAGTAATTTAAAGAAATTTTTTTCTAACTCATCAATAGATTCTGGTTTTCTTTCTTGCAGATAAGCAAAGAATGGTGGGCTGACAGAAGATAACACTTTATCCCTCAATAACAAATCGACTAACTTGTCGTAAGATTTGTTGACACCTGCCAGTTCAACCCATCTGTTAAAAGTATTGCGTATGTTAGCAATAAAACCTGTGAAATCTTTATTGTTATCTGGCAACAAACTTTTGAAACGTAATCTACATGCCTCTTCGTTCAAGTGGAAACGACGTAATAACAACGTCTTAATGGCCTCATAATCTGTTGCTAATGTAGGATCAATGTTTTGTGCTGCACTTGCAGGTTCGCCATCCAGAAATTCCTTAAGTTTAAGTGCCCATGCAGTTTTGTCAAGGTTATTGACCTTACATATATCCTCAAAGCGCGCCAGCCACGATGAAAGGTCGTCCACGTGTAATTTGAATGGTGGTAATTTAAAGTAATAATTGCCCTTAAGTCGGGTGGATGAAGATCCAGATTGAGCATTATCATTTTGGCTTGCTGCAGCACTCTGCGAATTAAGTTTTGCTGTTTCCAATTTAAGCCGTTGCAATTCCATTTCTTGCTGCAATATGATTTCTTGTCGTTTCAATTTATTCTCTTCTTCAATCCGCAGGATTTCATCTCTTGCTATCTTTCTTTCTTCTTCTTGTCTTAATTCTTCTCTCTCTCTGCTTTAGCAATAGTTTTCTTTTCAGCCTCTTTCGCCTCATGGTTCGCAAGTTGTTGTTCAGCAAATTCAAGGAGTGCCTCTCCCTTTTTATTACAATCTTTTCCAATTTTAATGAAATGGTCCAAGGTAAGCATTCTTGGAGTTTAATTATTTAAGTATTCAATTACTTATGTATTGTAATCAACAATAGAATCTATGTCGATAATTATAATTACTCAACGAATGAATAATTATTATAAGAAATTGTAATATTCCTGTATTGTTATGTATAAGTTCCACAATCTATAATATTTTGTAAAAATATTATATATATACTCACTGATATCTATCATAAATAGTTATGATAGTTAGTTATATAAGCTGCTGAAATTATATCAAGCGCTTAATATTAATATTTAATAATTATGTGTATTATCCCCAAATAATTAGTCTTAATTGTCACTAAGTTCACAATATAGTACTGAGAAAGTGTACTAATTTATATTAAATATGTATTAATATGTTATAAAGTTTTAATAATTAATCATTATATTTTATGCCATAATCATGAGGCATAAAGTGCATTGCCCATTTCTAGGACCACTACTGCAAATATGTGCAAAGTCCCTAATTCCTCATCAAAGCTGATAAAAATTTAATCATATTCATCTACACTATTATTAATGAAGAAATTATAGCATTAATATTAAATTATAGAAGGATGAAATGAATACAAACAATACAATGGGTTAACCAAGGATTACGAAACAGTATTACCATACGACAAGACATTTTCACAATAAAAAATGCATTAATAACTAAGTGGTATAAAACGGAAGTGAGAGATTAAGAATGAACTGAATAGAAAGTTAAGCTGTGTACGTAACAAATAGTGACGTCACAGGACTCATTTGACGTTAATACAATACATTTAATTAAAATTAAAGATAGCTAGATCAGAATAAACAAGATAGATTACGAACATAAGACTGTAAATGAATAAAAATAAGAACCAATTACACCAGAAAACACCAGTTATAACATGACTATACACCTAACATGCAAAGTGAATTAATGCAAGTCCGAACGAACCGATCACCGATAATGATAATTCGACGCTTTCTTCGCGAGGTGCTATTAATTCACAGCCTTAGGAACATTCAGAATGAATATCGGCATCCTGAGAGCCATTTTATTCATTCCGAACCGCCGCCCAACCATACCCGCTACATAAAAAGGACAGGAACAATATTTAACATGGATACAATGAAAAAAGAACATGGCATTATTTGGACAAACAGGACGAAATATTTTAACCTTTAAAATTAGTGACTTATCTTGTTTTGGCGGTAATATCGTACATTATATGCTTCGCCGACAGACTCGAGAGCTTGTTTGTATCATTGAGAAAGTCAGCAATAGGTTTCATTTGATGTTTGAAAGCTGCAAATAAATTTGTTTGAAGGACATTGTCAGCTGCTGGCTTTTCCAACCGTTCATACGGTCGTCAAGGGCATGACGTCACCGGTGTTTTTGCAAATAATGTCCATTTTGGCTCGAAAGGAAAAATGTCTTATTTTTTTGTGGTTCGTTCTTTTGAAAAATTTCAAAACCACTAATGGCCACCAGTTGTAACTGGTGTTTTCTGGTGTAATTGGTTCTTATTTTTATTCATTTACAGTCTTATGTTCGTAATATATCTATATAGTATATAGCATTTGATTTCCCTTGTGGGAGAGTTATCGTGCTGACAAAGGTAAACACCAACAGCTGTAGAACCGAAACCGAAACGTAAATAAAGGATCAAGCCTTCTGCTTTGAGTCCACATGTATTGAGATTCATACAAAAACGATAATCGACATTCACAAAGGTTTCATGTACAATTCAGCGTAACAATTGAATTCCAAATAATATCAGTAAGTATCCGTCCGTGTCAAAACAATATGTCAGATGAACATCGTGGCTATATACGTGCGCTGTTGTAGTCAACAGCCAGAAATGAGCACATGAGTTCTTGACATCTACAATTTGAATCATAATACGATTCTCCTTCCATTATTAGTTTAATTTAATTAATCTCATGCTTAGATTAATTTCCGAACTGACCCTGAAGTCTACATCGATTCATCTATATAATATAGGCTATATACTCAGCCTTATTTCCTTGGAAGAAATACAAGACACGACCTTCTTGCTTGACGGATAGCGTAACAAAGGCCCTGTAACCAAGTCACCCGGCGTGACCTTCCCAACGCGAATGCGTCATAATCTCCGCATATATTTCGCGTTCACTATACCGTAAAATATCGACATATTCTATAAATATTAATGACCCCTAAACGTTGCGCATGGGTAAACCCCAGCAGACGCCGTCATTTAAAATAACACCGTAACAATAAGCAACTGGGGTTAGTTCCTCTTCAAGTGAATTGGACCTTTTCAATAGGGCTGCCCCTAATCCGATGTTGCTAGCGTCCGTTCTCACAACAAATTCTTGAGTCAAGTCAGGCATTTTCAATATAGGCTTGCTTGTGAGTTTTTCTTTTAACTCTTGATAGGCCGATTCATACTGAGCGGACCAAGTAATTTTATCAGGATTTCCCTTGCGCGTTAAATCCGTCAGGGGTGCACATATCGAGTTAAAATTTTTTATATACTTCTGGTAAAAACCACACAACGAGACAAAAGATCTCACATCTTTATTTTGTCTGTGGCCTCGGAGCTTTCTGCAATTTTTCCAAGTTCTTGGGGTCAGGGGTCATGCTTTCCTGATATACTGTGTGTCCCAAGAATTCAAGCTCTTCACATCCAATACAACATTTGGTCGGTCTAGCCGTCAAGTTTGCCTCCCTGAGTCTATCCAACAACATATTCAGAGAGTTAATGTGTTCCTCAAATGTTTCTGTAGCAATGAGAATATCACCCATGAAATTCGTGATACATGGATTATTCAGGGGATCCAACAATTTTCGCATCATCCTAGAAAACACACTCGGAGCCTTTTTCAACCCAAACGGCAGCATGTTGAATTCATAATGCCCTTCCGAGGTGCTAAAGGCTAAATACGGTCGAACCTCAGGTTTTACGGCAATCTGATAATAGCCTTTACTCAGATCCACCTTAGAGAAATATTTGGCTTTGTTCAGCCTAGCAAATAGCTGATTTGTATCAGGTAATGGATCCACCTGACCTTCTGTGACAGCATTCAGTTTCCTGTAATCTATACACAGTCTGTGTTCCCCAGAGGGTTTCCTCAACAGAACCACACTAGAACTGTACGAAGATTCACTGTGTGAAATAATTTCTTCTTTCAACAAATAACACTGACAAACAACATTTTTCTTTCTTATATAAGAATAAGTGTTCTTAGGTCAGTTTCTTGCGCTGATTTCAAATTTGAAATCCGTTTATCTCTATCACGTCGGGTTCTTAAGATATTTGTGAATAAATATATTTTTGGGAAACCGTTATTTGCTCCGTTTCATTTTTACTATATAACTTTTTAAAAATTAATAAAATGCAAAATAATTCTACTTTTTATACTGCTAAAAGATGCATGACATATGTTACGTTATATTTCAAATAGTTACTGTATTTTGAAATAATTCCGAGTGAAATATGGCTTCTAGAAGTTGTAGAAATTCGGCTGATCTGTTCTGTTACGTGTGCGGATATTTAACCGATCGTGTTAACCAGAAAAACTTTATACACCATTGCTAAAGAAAGCATATGAACTTTATTTCGATTCGAAAGTTGATGATGCAAATAAATCTTGGAAGCCAAATGCAGTTTGTTCGACTTGTGCAAATACATTGGCAGGTTGGTTACGAAAATCGCCGAAGCATAAGTCGATGCCTTTTGGAGTGCCAGTAATATGGCGTGAACCAACAAATCACGCTACTGATTGTTACTTCTGCTTGACAAATATCTATGGTTTCACTTTTAAAACTAGAAAGTCTGTGGTTTATCCAAATATTGAATCGGTTTCGAAACCAGTGCCTCGTGATCCAATCACGTGTCCGATCCCAGTTCCACCAGAACAATATCCGTTGGACGTGAATGAACCATCAGAAAGTGATAGTTTACCTGCTTTAGAAACTAATTCTGACTCGGATTATATACCGGTGAATGATGGTGTTCACTTAATTAACCATTCAGAACTTTCAGATCTAATACGTGATCTCGCTCTCACCAAAGGACAAGCGGAATTACTCGGTTCGCGACTCAAAGAATGGAATCTTTTAGCGCCCAATACTCCGATATCTAAATTTCGTCATAGACACAGAGAACTTGTTCAATACTTTGAGATGGATGATGACATTTGCTATTGCAAAGATGTAAAAGGTCTAATGGTGCACCTCGGTCATGAGCACATAGTCAACGAATGGCGACTTTTCATCGACTCTTCCAAGACTAGTCTAAAAGCCGTGTTATTGCATAATGGAAATTTATTTTCATCAATTCCAGTCGCCTACTCTGTTCATATGAAAGAAACTTATGACAATATGGCTATACTTTTGGCAAAAATAAAGTACAATGACTACCAATGGCGGATTTGTGGAGACCTAAAGGTCATTGCAATTCTCACGGGCATGCAGACTGGGTATACTAAATTTTGTTGCTTCCTATGTGAATGGGACAGCCGCAACAGACAGGAACATTATGCAAGAAAGGTGTGGCCTATCAGGGATCGTATGCAGCTCGGGCATAAAAATGTAATACACGAGCCATTAGTTAACAAAGACAGCATCATTTTACCACCGTTACATATAAAGTTGGGGCTCATGAAGAATTTCGTAAAAGCGTTAGATAAAACGAGCAAAGCTTTCACTTATCTTCGAGAAAAGTTTCCGCAAATTAGCGATGCAAAGATAAAGGAAGGTATCTTTGTAGGACCTCAGATTAGGAAAGTTATTGCAGACAAACAATTCGAGAACTTGTTACATGGTAGTGAACTTCGCGCATGGATGGCATTCAAATCGATCGTCGATAACTTTCTGGGAAATCACAAATCTGTCGACTATGTGCATATTGTTAAGCAGTGCATAGATGCATACAGAATTATGGGCTGTAACATGTCCCTCAAAATCCATTTGCTCGATTCGCATCTTGACTTTTTCCCTGACAACCTTGGCGAAGTCAGCGATGAACATGGAGAACGATTCCATCAAGATATCGCCGTAATGGAGTCACGTTATCAAGGACGGTGGAGTGTGACCATGCTTGCCGATTATTGTTGGATGCTTCATCGCGATGTACCACATGCCATTCACCGACGAAAGTCGACTGCAAAGAAATTCAAGCCTACATAACTGTTATACTTCTTGTACAAATGATGTTGTAATACTGTATGCGTTGTTAAAAAACTTCAATTGCATATTTCTAGAGATCCCGACCTGATAGAGAAAAACGGTTTGCAGATTTAAAAACAGCGCATTAAAATTGACCAGAAAAACATAGAAATGTTAGAGAAAGAAAAAAAAAAGTTTTTTTTTGTTAGTCAGTGTAATCTATCTCCTCCTTCAAAGCTTTTTCCTTAGCGAAAGGAATAGAATAGGCTCTCATACAGATTGGTGTTGGGTCTATAAGTTTCATATCATATTCCAACAAATTTGTATGCCCCGGTTTGTCCGTTAACACATCTGTATGATCATCCAGAACCTTTTGAACTCTCTCCCTCTGATTTTTCGTTAAGTGTTTACTGATTTTTACCTGTGCGGCTGTCTCACAGGGATGTAGGGGATATTCATGAGAGATGAGTGGTTCGTTTTTCATTCCCGTTGCGATAGACAAGGTTAGTAAGTGTGTCTCTCCTGATTTTCTCTTTCCAGATATTTCTTCAGGAGATTCACATGATAGATTTTCTCTTTCCCCTTCTTATCTATCTTATAATTTGTTCTAGACACCTTCTCTAGAACTGTATATGGACCTTGCCATCCGATTTGCAACTTGTTACTACTACCGGGTAATAGAAGGAGCACCTTCTCTCCCACGGCTAAGTCTCTATCTTTCGCTTTCTTATTATAATAGGCAGCATGTTTTTTCCTGGCTTGTCTCAAATTATCATTAGCAAGTTTCCAGCCAGTTTTAAGACGAGTGGTCAGCTCGTTCACATATTGATATGATGAGGTAATATTTTCTTCTGCCTTATCATCAGTCCACGTCCTTAACAAGGCTTCCAATGGACCTTTTATTGGCCTCCCGAATAACAGGGTTGCCGGTGCCATACCGGTTGAACTATGGGGTACCTCCCGATAAGCAAACAGAGCGGCGTGAAGGTACTGGTCCCATGTATCTGGTTTTTCATGTGCCAACTTTCACATGATCGAAATGAGTGTCCCGTTAAATCTTTCTACTTGGCCATTTCCTTGTGGATGGTACGGGCTACAATGAAAGTGTTTGGCTTGAAAGATCCTGAAAACTTCTTCCGTTAGTTTCCCCTTGAACTGTGAGCCATTATCAGTCAAGATTTGGTTGGGAAAGCCTAACCTTGTGAAGATTGTGAGTAATGCCTCTGCCACATGCTTCGAATCGATTGACAACAGGGCTACCGCCTCTCCCCACATCGAACAAGTGTCCACTAGAGTCAGAATGTAACTGTTCCTCCTCTTGGTCCGAGTGAGAGGTCCCACAATGTCCACTGCAACTCTTTCAAAAGGTGTTCCCACTATGGGCATTTCCCCTAGAGTTGCTGGAGCAGTCCAATGCTTTGGAGCTACACGTTGGCATTCTGGACAGGATTTTACATATCTCTTTATATCTTCAGTTATCCCTGGCCAGAAATAATGACAAGCTATACGATGTCCTGTTGCGCTGATCCCCATATGACCACTGAAGGCAATCACATGCCCCAGTTCCAACACTTTCTTCTTATATGAAGTGGGAAGATCCAGCTGTCCGTGACCATTGGATCCAGTTCCGGCCTTCCTATATATCAGTTTATTCTTCATATAGAAGTCTCCCTTGCCTGGAGGTGTATGACGTTTGGGCAATTTCTTAAAACAAGGCTTGAGGGTCTTATCCTCAGCCTGCGCCTACCTCATCTCCTCTGGATGAGTATTTATAGGATTATCCTCCTCCTTTTTGAACTGTGATCTGGTCTGCACTGTTGCCATGATCACAGGTCTCTTGGGATTCCCCAAGAAGACGTATCTACACCCCAATATCAAAGGGTAGATTGGTTCATTTATCACTGCTGCTTTGATGATTCCTTCCACATATCGCGTTTTTACATTTATCCTGGCGATGGGAAGTGTCATGGTCGCTACGTCCTTGGTTGCAGCTTGGATCTCCACTGTTTCTGTGGTGTATTGATCTGCTTGCACCAGGTGAGAACTCACAACTGAATCAAAATCCAATCCAGTATCATACAAGCACCTTATGGTGACTCCATTGCATATTACTTCTTCACACACTGGGGGGTGATAAGGTTCCTGCTGTTTAGTAGGGTTGGCTTTTACTCCCTTTCTCCCCGTTTTCAATGCAGCGAAGGAAGGTTTCCTTTTACACACTTCGGTGTTATGGTTGTCCATCTTACACCATCTACAATATAATCTACCTTTATGAAAAGGTTTTCTTTCCTCATATTTCCTGTCATTGAACTGTGAGTTTTTATGTTTATTATCATTGCATGGCCTATCAAAATTTTGCTTAAACTTGTTACCCTGATCTTTATTATCAAATCTATTTGAGTTTTGTGGGGCCATAAAATTATCTATATGCTTCTTTTTGGCGCCAGCTACCTCTGCCTGGGCTGCCTGATACCTCCCAGCGACATTGAGTAACTCACCCAGCCTCTCTGTACCTTGTTCCATGAGAAACTTTCTCAAGTCTGGAGCCATGGACTCTCTCAACTGCTCAATAAGAATCATTTCTTTAAGATCTTGGGTTTTCCCCAGAGCAGTCCATTTCTCCAAGTAGGTCTCTAAACGTGCAGAGAACTGGTGATAGGTCTCACCCGACAGTAGCTTGGCATTCCTAAATTTTTTTCTGTAAAATTCTCCATTCTTTTCATACCTTAACAAAAGAGCCTGCTTTAACATGTCATAATTGTCTTGATCATCCCTGCTCATTTTGGCAAAAACTTCATAAGCTGTTCCCCTGAGACCCTGCGATAACTTTAGGCTCCACCATTCTCTCTCTAACCCATACGTGGTAGCTAATAGTTCATATCTATTTAGATAGCTCTCAATATCATCATCTTTCTCAACAAAATGGTCTAAATGAAACCCCATAGCTGAGGTTGAGGCTCCCTGACTAGCAGTGGCATCGGAGGTAAAGGGGCTGGCACCATTTTCAGGAGCATGGCCTTGTAATTCCAACTCCCTTAGTCGTAACTCGTGCTCCCTCTGCAATCTCCTATCTTCTGCTTCCCTTTCAGCAGCCAGTCTCTTTTCTTCTCTTTCTGCAGCAAATCTCTTTTCTTCTCTTTCTGTAGCTAATCTTTTTCTTCTCTTTCTGTAGCTAATCTTCTTTCCTCTGCTTCTCTTTCGGCCTTTTTTTCTTCTAATTGGAGCCTTTTAATCTCCGCCTCCCTATCCGCCTCCAATGCCCTAGCCTCTTTGTCAGCCTCAATCTGCAACCTCTTAATTTCTTTGTCAGCCTCAATTTGTAACTAATTTTCTTTCTTCCGCTAACTTCCTATCTTCCCTTTCAATATACTTGTCACATTCTGAAGTTACATACTGGACCAGCTCTGGCCCATCCATATTCATTTCTTTAGCAGTCTGCACAGCAGCAGATCGAAACTTTGCCAGATCAGCCATTCTGTACTATGCAAACCTTTAAAATTTATAACTAGACAAATTTCTAATTATGACTAACAATTTCTAATAATGACTAACAACAACCACAGGCACTGATAGCTCAACCACTATTTAAATTCCACAAAAGAATACTTTTAGTTTTATTTTACAGGTAATTAAAAATCCCGGGACCTGAGACCCTAATATAATTGATAATATTATAAGAATTTTAAAATCCCGGAAGCGAGCTACCCAAATATATGTGGTGGGTACTGTTGAGGATTGTTTCGGGGTTGCAAGCATGTGAATGGTTGCAAACATTCGCCTGGTTGCACCACGAACCACCTCAGCTGAATGAGAACTGGAAAATCGCGCAAATCGATGTATGACGCGTCAAGCCTAGTAACCGCAGTCTATGTGTGGCCGTAGCGCCGTCCAGCAGTGTTTCAAAAGTGTGGCAGAGCCACTTATGGATTGTGTATAATGTGTGGCATGGCCACTGATTAAGGATATGTATATTAAATGGTATACCCATTGTGAATTATAAATAGCGTAAATCCGTATAGATCATGCTGGGAAAGCAATCAAGTTAAAGGTATAGGACCAGAGAGTCCAAAGTATAATCGCGAATATCGGAGGATACGTTCGCAAGTGAAGTTATATATATATGGCAGTTAAAGCCTGGCGAGGAAAGCCAAAGTATTGAATAAGTGGACATAGACGGAATATATGGATATTAAATAAGGATATCACGAGTATTAATAAGTGATAATAATTCCAAGAGACGGATTGGAAAGAGTTGGTTGCAGACTCTAAAACGCTATAGAATTAACGGTTAACTCAGACGTGCAATGTCTGTAGGATGAACATTGAATAGATCCTAGAACTATGTTTAATGCCAAGTATTAATTGTGTGAAAACGTTCTGTTCATTTGGGAAAAAGGACATGTATTAAATATTCAGTCGTCAATGGAACTTGTTTTAATTGCCTGAATTATTCAAGTTCAACTATGTGCTGTGACTGTTGATGTAACCCTTGCAAGGTCAGTCCAGACTATCACATTTATTTACAAGATTAATCATAAAACTAATACACACTGCTGGAGAATTAATATAAAGTAATGAACGACACTGAATTAAATAATAATAATTGAATCACACAATAACGGCTCTAAATCTGCAATTGAACTATAAGCCGCAATGGTAGAGATGAATATAATACCTAAAGAATTATTGACGAGCAACCCAATAACTCACGTCCAACGGGGCTAACATAATATCAGAGGAAGTTCAACCTGTAACATCTGGTGTCAGTCCCGTAACATCTGGTGTCAGAAAGTGTATAATTCATCTTCTCCGTTACCCAATTTGACGAACTAACGTTCATGGATCAGGCTTCAAGTTGGGAAAATTTCGGTTGAAACAACTTCAAGAACATTTCAGTTCAAAACGGTCAAAGTCACAGTGGAAATTGAATAGTTCGAATAATTTTATTCAAGACGCAAGTCAAATCTGGCAACTCAAGTACGCACAGAAATCTACGAATGTCAAGGTCGAGTCAAAATTCCTGCTAACGGTCACTTTCAGCGCTGAGGTAACTTGATCTTACTTCTTCAAATCGTTGATCCTGAACGGACCCAGAGAACAGTGAAGACCAGCCATACCCTTGCTGTACGTCCAGATCAACCGGGAAAATATTTCGACAGAAATTCGTTCAATACTAAATGTGAACGTATTATCTTCAATCAACCGGACGTCTGCTGCTCAATGGGGACAACTCAAACAGCTGTGTGAATCTTGTTGTGGTTTTCATAAATCACAATGGCGGGATCTTATTAAGATAAGTTCTTGTCTAGATTAAAACTATTGACTAGAGTGTGTTGTCCAGTTGGCTAGCTTTGGCCTTCAATTTTTCTCCACTGTCACTTGCCTGTTTTATTTGCAGTTCTACTCATTATCATTATGTGTATAAAACCTATCTGTTTTATGTAAATTCGTGGGAAGGTTGGCTAGTGCTTATTCTGTACTTGGATATATTTCCTTACGGAAAAATTCAAGTAAGAATAACGACTTTTAGGGCTAAATGATTGTATTTGCTGACTGAAGAACTAACTCTTTTGTTAGGATATAAATTAACTGAAGCTTCAGTTTGCAATACAAACATATTCTTTTGTGCTAGTTGTGACGTCACGTGCCTACGTCATTTTAATTTGCATAACCTAGTTTCCGTATTGTTTACAATTTTATTCGTCTGTGATCTAAAATCTCTTGTCTCATTGTTAATTTAAGGACGACTTGTATCGTAAAATTTTTGTAATGTTATTTAAACATTTCATTTTCTCTTATTAATATGTCTAGTTCCTACTTAGTTTCTTTATATCTGTTTGATGGTGTCGTATAGCTGAACATATCTTTTCATTGTAGTTCATTTTCTTGTTCCATCCATTGTCTATTGTCACCTGTGCTTGTCTCTGGCTTACATTGAATATCATAGTTACATTGCATTAACTGATATCACATATTCATAATATATTTACTGACAAATAATATACTTACATAAGTTATTGAGAAACGTATCATCATGTCTACGTTAGAAGATTTTATCAAGATTGGGCAGAGCTTAGGTAAATCAGGAGATGATCTGCAGATTTATGCTGAGACTAGATATGAAAAGCATTTATCTCAACTTGAGAGAATTGAACAACGTGAACTTAGAAAGTTGGAATTAGCCCAAGAAAAAGAACTTAAGGAAACAGAAATGTCTCAACAAGATAAAGAGAGAGAATTACAAAAAGAACGTAAGGAAAAAGAAATGGCTCAACAAGAAAAAGAGAGAGAATTAGAAAAGGAAAAAATGGAATTAAGGAAAATGGAACTTAGTCAATTAGACCAGGCTCATAAACATGCTATGGAGCTTGAATCTTTAAGACTAAATGCTGAGAAAGAACAGGCTTTGGAATTGGCTAAGGTACAATCAGATCAGTCTAAGCCTTCAGCTAATTCAAATGTATTTTACCCTAAATTGAAGATACCACATTTCGATCAGTCTACAGATTGCGTGGATTCCTTTTTATCCAGATTTATTATGAAGGTTACAGGTTTAAATATACCTAAGGAAAGATGGTGTAGTCTCTTGGTTGATTTTTTGACCGGGGACTCACTCAAAATTTTCATGAATCTGGATGAGAAAAGCAGAAACGATTTTGATGTTGTAAAAGAAGTACTTCTGAGACGGTTCCAGTTAACTGAATCTGGATTCCGAGATCGTTTCCATACGGCTAAGCCAAGTAAGGATGCTGACTTTGGGGAATTTATTGCTTCCATTAAACATTTTTTCAATAGATGGATAGATTTGTCAGGTATTATCAAATCATATGAAGGGTTGATGGATCTCATGCTACGGGATAAAGTGCTATCCTCGTGTAGTCATGAATTAGAATCCTTCCTACAGGAGAGACACCCTAATTCTATTGAAGAATACGAAAAACTCGGTAGACAATTTGTCACGGCACATCCAAACAATGATGTACATAGATCTTTTCCTCGAGATCCAATGCCTGCGTGCTCAGCACTCCACGATCATAGATCTTATGATCACCGAACTAGATCGAAGAGCGTCGAGGGACGATATCGTACAAATTTTCATCAAGAATATCGGGGGTCTTACAACTTCCCTCGTTATCGCTCTCCTTCAAGATTCTACCGTCGGAGTTATCGAGGTTATTCACCTCATGATCGTGGATGCCACAAAGGTAGGGGTCGTGATGATTATCACAAACAGTATCATAGAGATTACAATGATCATAGATCATCATACAATAAGAGTGATGATAACGATGAGTCAACAGATTTTTATTATGATAAGAGGAAGGCATTCAAAAAGAAAACAGGTCTATCTAGATCTTCTTCGAAGAACAATGACAAATTTAGTCATGCTAATGCATGTACTAGCAAAAGAGATCATGATAGCGATGGGGACAAACATGCTAATTCATGTAGTATGTTAGATGACTCTTGTTATGTTTGTCAATCACATCTGATATCAGATAGGAAAAAGACACTTCTTTGCGGACACACTATGTCTTCAATGTCTGCTTGTGAGAATTTAGGACGTCTCACATACCATAAGGGATTTTTATATGGAAAAGAGGTAAGAGTTTTGAGGGACAGCGGATGTTCCACGGTCGGAATACAGCACTCGCTTATCGAGCCCTCTGCATTCACGGGTAAAACTGTGAAATGCGTTACATTTGGTGGGAATGTGGAGAAATTCCCAATAGCACGTGTCTATATCGACACACCTTTTTACACAGGTACTGTTTATGCCTGCGGCTTAAAAGCTCCCGTGGCTGAAATAATCTTAGGTAACATACCTGGAGTTAGAGATTGCACTCCAGATGAGGTCGCAAGATGGGTTGAATCTCACCCACTGGTGGCAAATGCTGTTGTCACCAGAGCACAACAGTTGGCTACAGATATGGCCACCCCACCTACACCTGTATTAGAGACAATTATGTCTCCGGGCGTCGTTGCTGAATCACCAGCGGCGTTCGCAGCAAAACAAAAAAAATGATCCAAGTTTACAGCGTTTATTTGCGCTAGCAGAGAAAAAGGTTATTAAACATACGAGATCAGCACAACATTGGTTTCAAGTTAAGAAATCCATACTAACAAGATACTATGATGATGGTATTTCTATTATTCATCAGGTGGTTGTTCCAAAAGAATATAGACCATTGGTGTTACAGACAGGGCATGGCTCTCCCATGGCAGGTCACATGGGCATTAAAAGAACATTATTTAGAGTCACGTCCCAATTTTATTGGCCTGGCGTCAATAGGGACACAAAATTGTATTGCAGGTCATGTACGACATGTCAGAGCATATCACGTAAGGGCAGATTCCATACGGCACCCTTACAAATCACTGACGTTCTGTATTCATTTGTGAAAAAGGACATGTATTAAATATTCAGTCGTCAATGGAACTTGTCTTAATTGCCTGAATTATTCAAGTTCAACTATGTGCTGTGACTGTTGATGTAACCCTTGCAAGGTCAGTCCAGACTATCACATTTATCTACAAGATTAATCATAAAACTAATACACACTGCTGGAGAATTAATATGAAGTAATGAACGACACTGAATTAAATAATAATAATTGAATCACACAATAACTGCTCTAAATCTGCAATTGAACTATAAACCGCAATGGTAGAGATGAATATAATACCTAAAGAATTATTGACGAGCAACCCAATAACTCACGTCCAACGGGGCTAACATAATATCAGAGGACACTTCAACCCGTAACATCTGGTGTCAGTCCCGTAACAGGTACCAGGAAAAATTTAAATCCCAGACGAGCGTCCCAATATATGTAGTGGATTTGATGTTAAGAAATGTTGTTATGTACTCTTAATGTACTGAATGAGGTCAGCTGTGAAGGTCCCTGAATATAACAAATATTATGGTAAGTTTACAGGGTACCTTTCTGCTACCACCCCTATGATCTCATTCAGAATTATTCTTTGACTAGAATGTATGATGACTACGTTTGGTGTCCAGGGTTATGAATAGGTAGTGTAATGTTGCATTAACCAACTAAACATATAAACAATTATTTTATTATCCAACACAACACAACAGTACTACGACAATCACATACAAACTACACTTTAAAAGACTATCTTTAGTAAGTCAGTCGTTGAATTTTGGGTAAAAGTTAAATTTTTACAATTTATTGTCCTGGTTCTAGTTTGTTTTGAATCAGGACTGACAATCAAAAGTGAAATCAAAAGAATTATTTACATCAATTAAATAACACCATGGATCTTCTGTCCATAATGCAAATGTTATTATATTATAAGTGTGTAGATGTAGTTTTCTAACTTAGGTTAATACTGGTATATAATGGTAGGTTGTTGGTTAACATCACGCACTATTGTTTGTTTTCTTTTCATTTGACACTGGTGGAATTTTTTATTAATATTCACAGTCTTTATTTTAAACTAGCGGTTGAGCTTCCTGGTGCCGAAGGATAACACCGGTAGATCTGTTCATAGGCTCGCTGGACAATCTGTTTCCCTTCATGAAAGGCAATGGCATCCAGCATGTGCCCGAAATATGCAAACAGTGTCAGGAATCGAACAGTTTCCACGAGCCTGGTACTACGTTAATGTCAGTACCAAAAAAACCCACAAATTTCAATGAAATATACACAAGCGACCGATGACTGGCAAACAATTTATGGCACACTTTAGATCTGCCTTGTCCAGACTGCTTTCTATAAGTTTGAAAAGCACCAGCCTGCTCTCATCGCTCCTTGTTCATCAGAAACTTTTCTCAAAATGGCAACGAGCAGTCTACGTTTCCGATAATATATAATGTATGGGCCAATGGGACCATGAAATCATTTATTTTGAATCAAACTTTAAAAAAACAAACTCTCAAACTACTATGTTTACTACTGCAAATATATTTTTAGTTTTAGCTCAACCAATCCTATCTCGCCTTCCTTTTAACTACTGCCAATCAAATTACAGGTACCTTTTAGTCCTCATTTCCCCAAAAGCTTTTTTCAAAACATGCTATGAAAAAAATAAGCAGGCATGATTTTTGTTTTCGTCAGTCCGTCTTACAATACATAGTATTTTTGCCAATATCTTGGTTATTTATTGTACTAGTGCTTAACTGACACCATATTATTGCTCAGGAAATCATAAGGCATCCGAATATATAATTGTTATGGCCCTATGTATTATGGTTCATAATTCCATTTTTTTTCTATGTTAGTCGTTCAAATCTAGAAACTGCCACCTCTTCAATTCTTCTTACAACTATTTTCAAACTAAAAACGAGAATCGTCCGTAGTCCGTTAGAATTACGTCATTTTTTATAAGAGCTAAGGCTGTCTGCGTGACCAAATTGACGAACATTTTTTAGTTTTTGTATCGTAATTTGAAAATCGCTCAAGGCTATGTCGCTCGAGCTGGCTTTTTTTAAATCAACGCGAGACGGCGTACCCTAGGTTCTGTCTTTCCATTCCCTCCCCTCCTTTTCTTTTATTCTATCACTCTGTCGTCTTGAACTTGCAAAAGTGTTACATTTAATCTCAAGGACGAGTTTGAAAAGACAGTACCCTTCATTCGGCTATTAGGCTTATCAAAACCCGCATACCGGCTGGCGTGGGGAAGAAGACGCTGGACTCAAATTGTATTTTCTATCTTATTTTTGACTTATGCACTATAATATTATTTAATTTAGCTATTGTATTTAGAATATCGTCACAACGCTCAGAATGACTCTCATAGGACACGATGATGACTCACATGGAACACGTAGAAAATGGATGAACTATTAAACAGAATGTCCTTTCAGAGAACAAGAAGAAAACGAACGATAAGCCCGCTATGGAAGCCGAACATGACAGTAAAGACAAGCGGCAGAAGGGTCACGAGAAATCCAGTTGAAAATGTCTCTGAGAAAGCACAGAATGCAGAAAAAGTTCGAGACTTGAAGATATGTTACAGTACAATTGAAACCCTATCAATGAAACAACAAAACCACAAAATACCAATGACAGAAGAGTAAAAACACATCAGCATTGAAGAGAAACACGTGTTACCAGCAAGGCTGAATTATGTAAAGTAACTCTAAGTAGGAACCAGTATGGAACACCGATCGCCATTCATTCATCAAATGAACTTCTGAAAGTAAAATCCACTGGCTAAGCAAGAGACCACTATTCTCATCAACAGTATCATCTTCTTTCTCATTCCTTGTGGATCAAAGCACATCCCCTTGTGGTGGTAGTTTCTGCAGCAACAAATTTTACAAGACCAAGTTGCCAATCCCTTGCACAACCTCACATTAGTCGCCTTTTACGACATGCCTGAGGAAGCTTTAGTCATGTTACATTTGTGTCTGCTCAGAGACACCAGGGAATACAGGGAGCAGCAAGAAATTATGGCAACTAATAATCGTCATCATTTTCTTTTTCGATCCTTATGAAGCACGGAGCCACCATCGTAGCTGATCGCCTTGCCGGAAGTCTGCCCCAAGCAGTCACATGATCTTGTAGCAGTGGTTTCAGTTGGCCATTTGTTTACATGATGAGGTTGACAGCGCCATGCACGACCTTAGTGACATTGGACGAGAATGTCTGAGTGTGCAATCGTGGTCCTATTCTTGATTTGTCTCTTCAGAGAACCTCTAGAATTACACGGGGCGCAGGCAATAATACTAATGAAGAATGGAACACAAGTTGGATTGCGCATGGAATTCATTCAAAAACCATGACAAATTGTAAACCATCCACTAGGAAGGTTATGTAGTTAGTCTCTATAAAATAAAACGTGAACAAGATTGTACTGAAACAAAAGGAAGTAGTGCCACCTAACAATACGTGAACAAGATTGTACTAAAAGAACTGAAAAGAGTGCTACCTACCAATACGTGAACAAGATTGTACTAAAAGGACTTAAAGGAGCACCACGTAACCATACATGAACAAGATTATACTAAAAGAACTTAAAAGAGTACCACCTCATATTACGTGAACAAGATTGGACCAAAAGACATGGAAGGAGTACCACCTAATAATACGTGAACAAGAATGTACTAAAAGAACTGAAAAGAGTGCTACCTACCAATACATGAACAAGATTGTACTAAAAGAACTGAAAGAAGTACCACCTAATTAAACTGTCACAGAAAAGAAACTGATGTAAGCAATATACGGAGAAACATAACACTTTTGCAAATACCAGGGCATTTTTTCTGAGCACATTAATTCTAGATATTAAATAAGGTAACCATAGATCGAAAACTCACGGAAGAATAAACATGATTTTGAGCAGGCAGACCATGCACAAATCAAATAGCCCCATTCAAAATTACCATCCATCATTCTAATGGAATTACATCAACTTTTTAGACATATCAACTTTGCAGACATTAAGACGGGCTTTTGACATGACAAATTTTGCGACGTTATGAAATCCACACGCAAATGCATGCGTATTAAAAATATCTTAGATTTCTAACAAGAGGCTATTTACAGAAATTCCATACAAGCAGACTCCAAGACTCGTTTACAATATAAATTTGGGCCAGACATGGATAGTTTCTTCCCAGCAAAATAATAGGCAGGATAATTATACAGAGAATTTCAAAGGCAGTAGACCACAAACTGAGGAAAGAACAAGCAGGATTTAGAAAGAACAGGAGATGTGTAGATCATATATTCACTCTCAGGAACATTATAGAGCAGTGCTCAGAATAGCAAAGACAGCTTTACATTAATTTTGTTGATTTTGAAAAGGCTTTCGACAGCATACATAGGGACAGTTTGTGGAAAATACTGAGGGCTTATGGAATTCCAAGCTGCATAGTGTCAATCATAAAGAGCCTCTATGCCAACTTTACGTGTAGTGTTGGGCAGAGCAACCTAACCTTTGAGGTGAAGACAGGAGTACGACAGGGATGCCCCTTATCAACCACTCTATTTTTAACAGTCATTGACTGGGTGATGCGCCAGACAACAGAGGGCAGTCCAAGAGGAATAAGATGGACAACATTTTCTACATTGGAAGATCTGGAATATGCAGATGACATTGCACTACTAGCACATTCACATCAACACATCCAGGAAAAAACGGATAGACTTAATAAGTTTAGCCAGCAGGTGGGCTTGAATATCAATTTAAAGAAGTCTGAGGTCATGACGCTCAATGTGAGCAACCCTGAGCCCATATCAGTAAGGAATCAGCAATTGGTACAGACAGATACCTTCACATACCTAGGAAGCATAGTAACACCAGACGGTGGGGCAGGCAAAGACATCAACATCAGAATGAATAAGGCAAGAACAGCCTTCTTTAGCCTAAATAACATCTGGAGGTCCTTCCAATACAGCACAAGCACAAAATTAAGATTGTACCAGAGTTGCGTGCTTTCTGTGCTTCTCTATGGTGCGGAATGCTGGAGAGTTACAGAGAAGGAAATGTCGAAATTGTCCTCTTTTCACACAACATGCCTAAGAAAAATTCACCGAATCTTTTGGCCAAATACCATCACTAACCAAGATCTGCTTACCCGTAGCATGCAACAGGACATGCACACCATCATAGCTGGCAGACGCTGGAGCTGGGTTGGTCATGTCCTCAGAAGAGACCCCGATGCCATCACAAGAACAGCTATGCTTTGGACCCCTGAAGGAAAACGAAAGAGAGGCCGACCAAAAACAACCTGGCGGAGTACTGTGGAGGCTGAGATGCAAAGAATGAACCAGAGTTGGGGCACTGTACGAAGGATGGCCACCGACCGAGCAAAGTGGAATCAATTTGTTGTTGCCCTACAAGATGCCACTAGGCGTGATGGCCACTGACTGCTTTGACGGTCGGCGGCTAAGGATCAAAGAAGAAGAAGATGGATAGTTTCTGTCCCCAGTGATCGCCAAGGTTTTTGGCTTCAACAAACTTATGCCATGATTCCTGCCCCATGCCATCAGCTTCAACAAACTTATGCCATGATTCCTGCCCCATGCCATCAGCTTCAACAAACTTATGCCATGATTCCTGCCCCATGCCATCAGCTTCAACAAACTTATGCCAATGATTCCTGCCCCATGCCATCAGCTTCAACAAACTTATGCTATGATTCCTGCCCCATACCATCAGCTTCAACAAACTTATGCCATGATTCCTGCCCCATGCCATCAGCTTCAACAAACGTATGCCATGATTCCTGCCCCATGCCATCAGCTTCAACAAACTTATGCCATGATTCCTGCCCCATGCCATCAGCTTCAACAAACTTATGCCATGATTCCTGCCCCATGCCATCAGCTTCAACAAACTTATGCCATGATTCCTGCCCCATGCCATCAGCTTAAACGTGTTTCCATGTTTTCCTCACCCCTTTCATGTCTGCAGTTCTCGTCTCCGTGTGTTCTTCCATCACTCTTCCCCTCTCTTACTTTGGGGATTCCATCATCAACATAATTGTTCCTCCTTGTTCCCAATAGAGCATGGTTTCTCAATCGGGGTTACGCGAGAGGTCGATAGGGGTTCCGTGAGATATCCTGATTACCCTTGCATTAGACTTCATACCCTTTATGGGCAAGGAAACGACGCAAAAGGAGTAGCCTAATATGTTGGCCAAAAAAAAAAAACAGATCCACAGAAAAAAAAATCATTCTCTACTCAAAACAGCACTGATAATTTTTATTGGATTAATATATTTACCACCTACTGATTACGCAACCGTACTGTGAGCTGTTGATATGGTATTTTTTAGGCAGGAGTTCCCTGAGGCCTGAAAATTGTTTCCAAGGGTTCCTCCGGGATAAAAAGTTTGAGAAATAGAGCATGGCATCATCCTTACAGCTGGTCACTTGCAGTAAACCTCACGAAGCATTCACAAAGTCTTTGTAACTAGCTAACTCTTGACGTAGAAGGCTCACACTGGATACCATAAATGTAAAGGCCCGTAATGTAGAAGCCCGTACTGACCACTATACATGTAAACAGTCAGGAATGGTCTGTGTTCGTCCAAGCGTAACAGGTGTCCGTGACACAAATAGGACAGGCTCAGTTTGGCCACTGTAAATGTAGAGTTGAATGTTGAAGAATGTCCAGTATCAATGTTGGAAACGATTCTAAGCCCCACAGGCGGACATAATTATATACTGGCTCTGGTTGGCCGCAACAATGCTGGCATTCGTTTGGATGACTTGAAAGTGTTGAGGTGTTGTATTAATATAGAGTGTGAATAGACCTCAATGAATGCAAATACGTGTATGAAAGTTCGTGGAAGACAATGCATCTAAATGACATCACACTTGTTGTAGTAATTACATGCAGTAATTCACATAGTTCTTGGAACACCTCTGACGTTTGATTGACTTTAATACATCACAACGACAGGTACGCCGACATCAACATAAAATAGTCATTGACAATTCAGGACATAGCATGTATGAATACAGTTCATAAGCCAGCGGTGCATGTATATTATAAAGCTGATCTCGTACAATTCCACCTTCGTCAGCTACAGCAAAATACAGCAAATATGTGAGTTTACACAACTCCTTTCTGACATCAGTAAGTCAGATATATATATGGGTCTACAGCAGGCCGCGCAATATGGCGGGCTTATAGATATGATGGCCTCCGTGATATTTCTATAACAAACAGGGTGAGTCCAACCTTGTTAAATGGCATCACCGCAGATAGCGGGATACAGCACCTGTAAAGTTCTTTGGGCATACACCAGCCCAGTGCATATAATATTAGAATACTTCGTGAGCTCCATTACTGTTATTCATAGATGGACTCTTTCCCGCCCAGGGAAAAGTCGCTAGCTGGCTACAAAAAGTCATACATCATTCTGGCAATAAAGAAACTGTTTTAAGGGTAAATTACCTTAATGTCCCTCAGAATAAATATCACAAAAACTCACTCGCCTCCTAGGCGCATCAGAATATAACATTGGGGAACAATCTTTAACCATCTTGGTCGAACACACAGAGGACTTTCCCCAAAACCGTCTTGACCCTTTCAAAACTACAGCTCGACTCCCCTAACACAGGATGTCTTAAATCGCGCCAGATTCTTCGCGCATGCGTCGTGACCCTAGACCCTTGAGCTAAACTCAGATGGGTGAACATGTCAGGAAAAGCTGACATCGGTTCTAAAATTAGACGCTGGGTTAACAGACAAGTGGGACAACCACCACTGTTAACTACAATCCCAGTAAAACATGAGTACCTCCCCTTTGATCAAGAAACAATTAAATTAAAGTCTCCAAAATTAACCAGGTACATTTTACATACTATAGACTCAGCAAACTGACCGCAACAGTTTACCGCACCCCCCGGGAAAAAAATGAAACATTTTTTGGGGGGAAATACATCGAAGAGCAAGATACAACAAGCTCATAACGCACAAATAATGCGCAGATGAGAAGTATCACAAATAAATATAACGCCTAATATGAGGCTAACTCGACGCATAGAACGTCAGGTGAGAATATATCTCAGCACATTAGAGAAAACATTTCTCTAAGTATACACGTATCATGCCTGGGAGGTGCCACCAACGTACACTACAGTGCTGACAAAGTTACAATGCAAACCAAAAATTACATACATATCATATTATATTACATCAAGTACCTTATTTCCATGTTTAGCAATGGACAAATCATCAAAAACAGTGATACAATCACTTTAACCAATAAAGGTACATTATTCTAACATGCAATATATGATTTAATATAATGTTATACAATATTATATACAATAATAACTATGTAGCTGATTCATCAAGTCTAACATCATAGTCTAAGCGGGCGCATCTATAGTGTCGTCCGACTGGTAAGAATGGACATCGTAATACATCATAGATGACAACATGTACAGATTCTCCCAGCACCAGTAATGATTCTGCTGAGAAAATACAAATAATTATATATGATAACCGTAAGATTTTCTAATATACAGCAATCAAACATTCATTATAAACTATAAACGGTGGCTTTGCGAACTTTCGTCCCTAAACCTTCCTCCGTTATACCAAAGATGGTAACAGAGAAAGAAATCACCTAATTTACAACTTTAAGGTGAACACAAATGTGTTAACATATATTGTTATAGTAAAGAACTGTCATAAGTCTAGACGTGTATCAGGAAATTTAGGACACAAGAGTTAAGTGGAGTCATGTGGGCATCTAGACAGTATATCCGCCATGACATTATCCGAACCACGGATAGCTCGTACCGTGAAATGAAAAGGCTGAAGAGCAATGGCATATCGAGTGGATCTCGAGCTCTTCAAATTCTTACTCTGAATAGCTGTAAGAGCTTTTTGGTCGGTTTCCACAATGAAATGCGCACCAAGAAGGAATCTTTGTAACTTAAGGATTGACCAAACCATAGCCAACAATTCACGGTCTAGAACCGAGTAATTCCTTTCTGCCGCATTCAGTTTCCTAGAGATATACATTACAGGATGCAGAGTTTCTGAATACTCCTGCATTAATGCCGCCCCGATCCCCGTGGATGAGGCGTCACTACGAAGAACAAAAGTCTTATCAGCTGTAGGTAGTCTTAAGATTGGAGGAGATGAGAATAAATTTTTAATCTGATCCAATGAAGATTGGCATTCATGGGACCAGCGCACCATATTAGGAGACCCTTTCTTTAATAGGGTTGAAAGAGGTGCCATAATCGAAGATAGATTCAGAATGAATCTCCCGTAAAATTGTATTAAACCTAAGAGACTACGTACTTGCTTCTTCGTCTTAGGAATAGAAATGTTTAGTATCTTAGAAGTGTTGTGGTCCTCTGTCTTCAAGAGACCATGACCAACACGGTGACCCAGGAAAGAAATTTCACTAAACCCGACATAGGCTTTAGAGGGTTTTGCAGTCAAACCATGCTCGCGTAGAGTAGATAGTAACTCATATAAACCCAAATAGTGATCTTCCCAAGAATCACTGAAAAGACAAATATCGTCCAAGTATGCAATGACATCTGAACGATATGAGAGAATTCGACGCATCATGCGTACGAAAGTAGCTGGAGCGTTCATAAGGCCGAAAGGCATGAAATTCCATTGAAATAAACCCCTAGGTGTTGAGAAAGCAGTGAGAGGTTTGGCTCGTTCAGTTAACGGAACTTGCCAATAACCTTTTGACAAGTCTAGTTTGGTAAAGAATCGAGAATTAGAAAGTCTAATAAGTAGATCTTCTAACAAAGGCATAGGTTCAGCATCAAATTTCGTAACTTGGTTTAATTTGCGATAATCAACGCAAAGACGTATGTTATTGTCTTTCTTTCGAACAATAACCATGGACGAAGAGTATGCTGAAGTGGATGGTTCAATAATTTTTAATTGTATCATTTCATCCAATTCTTTCTCGACTTGTGTCTGAAAATGAATAGGGATAGGGTAAGGTCTGACCCTGATAGGATTATGGTCGGTAAGTATTATGTCATGTTCAATGACACTTGTGTGTCCAGGAATGTCGGTAAGGACATCCTGAAAAGTTTGTAACATAGAAGAAACTTGTCGCTGTTCCTCAATTGATAAATTAGGAGAAACAGTAACGTTTTTCCATGATTCCGTAGAATGAAGTGGAATCACTGGAAGAGGAAGATTAACATCAGAAAAAATAGTTTCCTCATCCTGTATTACCGACAGGGATGAGTAATGACCATGTGGGACTGGAGCATCGTCCGTAGCCTGGAAAATAGGCTGCAAATAGTCTGGTCGTTCATGAAATTCCGTAAGCATATTTATATGAAAAGTTTTATGCTTTCCATCAATATCGACAACATAGTCGACATCGGAAATTCTTGAGACTATTGCATACGGACCTTTCCATGCAATAAGAAGTCTGTTTTCCCTACAAGGGAGCAAAACAAGTGCTTTGTCGCCAGGACAAAGTTGTCGTAGGCATCTATTCTTATTTGCAAACTGCCTTGCCTTTTCTTTAGCAAATTCGGACGAGGAAGTTGCTAGTTTGCATGCCTCCATAATCTTCTGCCTGAGAGCAATGACATACTCATAAGAAGATTGAGTGTCATCGTTAATATTATCAGCAGTTATAAGATCATGAAGTAAAGACATAGGACCGCGCGGTCGCGCGCCAAAGACAAGTTCGAACGGAGAAAAACCTGTATGTTCGTTGGGGACCTCTCTATATGCGAAGAGAGCCGCGGGTAAAACCCTGTCCCAATCCTGAGGATGATCCTCAGTTATCTTACCAAGTAAGTTCTTTAGTGTTCTGTTCAGACGTTCGACTAACCCATTAGACATTGGGTGATAAATACTACTCAGAGACCTTTTAATATGCAGAGTAGACATCACCTGCGACATAGTGTCTGATATTAATTGGGTGCCATGGTCTGACAATATTTCTCTGGGAAATCCCAAACGAGAAAATATCAGCCATAAAGCGTCTGCGATATCGACAGTGGAGATGCTCTTAAGAGGTGTAGCCTCTGGCTAACGTGTGCACATGTCAACACATGTTAGGATAAATTGATGTCCCCTGGCTGACTTGATCTTAAAAGGACCAATAAAATCTATTGCCATTTTCTGAAACGGCCGAATAGGAATTTCTGCAGCATGGATAAGCGTGCATGACGTTGGCCTCTTGATTTCACTTCTTGACATATTTTGCAAGATCGGCAATAAATACGTATGTCTTTGTTTACAAATGGCCAAAAGAAAGCCGCAAGAACTCTCGACTTAGTACGGGAAAAACCCATATGTCCAGCACACTGAGAGTCGTGTGCATGTTGTAGAATTTGCACTCTTATACTCTTGGGCACGAGAATTTGTGAATGCATAGACGTAGACGAGTCTTGTACCATACGTACAAGTACGCCATTCTTCATTGTAATCCAAGATTTGCGATTTGTGTTCTGATTTGGATCACCTTTTTTTTGCAAGGATGAAGAATTTTTTTAAAGAAGGATCATCTTCTTGCAATTTTATGAAAGAGTCACGTGAAATTACCAAGTGATCATCTTGGCTATGCACTTCGTTACTTTCAGTTGATGAAGTTTGAGGCATATTAAGAGCTTGTGCTCTTGTGACCACTGCATTGGCAGCTTGGATATTTTGCTCTTCCCAAGCAGCAATCTGCTGCGGGGAACATTCCTTAACTCCGTGAATACGACCGATGATAAGATCCGCAATAGGATTCGGTAGAAGACACGCGTGGACATCTCCCGTAAAGAAGGGAGTAGCAATGTGAATGATAGCAGTTGGATATTTTTCCAAAGTGCCACCAAATGTCACACATTTGACCACTTTTCCAGTGGCACAGGTAGGATCTATAAGAGATTGCTTAACTCCGATAGTAGTGCATCCAGAATCGAAAAGTACAGAGACTGGATTACTATTCACTAGACCTTTATGTAAGACAAGAGATCCTCTCCCGTCATGCGCAACTGCAGCAGGGAGAGCGGGAAGAGGGTGACCACAACTTAAAGTACTTACAGTAGTCGGTTCGAACAATGTTGAGCATTGGGGGCATTGAGATGCCATCCCAAAATCAAACGCAGAACAAGTGATAGCATTAGAGTTTTTATTATCATTCACTTGACCACAGGCTCCCTGAGACTCTTGTTGTGCAGAGTTTGCCTGGTGATAAGATCTATGTTTGTTATGTTGAGATCCACCACGACTATTATTCCCTCTGAAATTGTCATTGTTTACCCTACCGTGACCACAGTTCTGGTTCGAATCCCAGTTTCCACAATCACTATTGTCATTTCCCCATTGATTAGAGTATCTACCTGTTTGGTTTCGATGTCCCCGCGAAGAATAGTCTTGATAGTGTCTATTGTGACTACCTCTACGAAAGTTTCCATAATTATTGGACCCAGAATAACGAGGACTGTCAGATCGCCTCCAGTTCTTTGAAGCAGATCCATTATGTGATGTGTTACCTTGATTTTGATCATAATTACGATTGCTCTTCTTATTAAAGTTGTGTTGATCACCTTGAAATTTACGAAGAAAGTTGGGCCGTATGGTGCTGCAGAAGCAACTGGCAAACCTTCTTTAACTTTAGAATTGCTAACAGAAACATGAGGGTGCGCAGTGACATACTGGCAACAATATTCTTCCATGTTCTTTATATTCTTAGGTTTACGCTCATGTAGAAAAGCAAGGAAAGACTCATTGACAGATGACATAACTTTGTCTCTAAGTAATAAGTCCATAAGGGCTTCATATGTATGTTCTGTTTTAGACAGCTCAATCCATCGTGTAAATGTAAGACGTATCTTTGAGATGAATTCTGAGAATTCTACACCAGTTTCAGGTAACATATTCTTGAAACGAAGACGATAACCTTCTTCGGTAAGTTGATATTACTTTAATAAGGCTGCCCTGACAACATCATAATTATTCTTGTCAGGCTCATCTACCATGCTTAACATAGTCAGAGCTTCACCCTTAAGTATCTCTGACAACTGATTAACATATTCTGACTTATCCATCTTATGTGATTGACATGACCGTTCAAATCTATCCAGATAGAACGTTATATCGTCAATAGAAGAATTGAAAGCAGGTAGTTTGACCTTATAAGTAGTAGTATTTGTCTTATTATCCCAGTAATATTATGGAGCCGAGGTAGCATAGTGGTTAGTGCACTGGCTTCCTAGCGCAGTGGTCTATGGTTCGATCCCCAGATGAGGCGGAAAATTTTTAGGCCACAAACGGCTCCTGGGTCGACCCAGCCCCCAAATGGGTACCAGAGCTACTCTGGGAAGGTTAAGGCGGCCGGCGTGATGCCGACCACATCACCCCTCGTGTGCCGACGGTCAAGATAATATGGGCCTAACACCATATTCCCAATATGCCTCAATGGGCGTGTAACGGGTTCCTTTACCTTTTACCTTATATAATATTAGAATACTTCGTGAGCTCCATTACTGGTATTCATAGATGGACTCTTTCCCGCCCAGGGAAAAGTCGCTAGCTGGCTACAAAAAGTCATATATTATTCTGGCAATAAAGAAACTGTTTTAAGGGTAAATTACCTTAATGTCCCTCAGAATAAATATCACACAAACTCACTCGCCTCCTAGGCGCATCAGAATATAACATTGGGGAACAATCTTTAACCATCTTGGTCGAACACACAGAGGACTTTCCCCAAAACCGTCTTGACCCTTTCAAAACTACAGCTCGACTCCCCTAACACAGGATATCTTAAATCGCGCCAGATTCTTCGCGCATGCGTCGTGACCCTAGACCCTTGAGCTAAACTCAGATGGGTGAACATGTCAGGAAAAGCTGACATCGGTTCTAAAGTTAGACGCTGGGTTAACAGACAAGTGGGACAACCACCACTGTTAACTACAATCCCAGTAAAACATGAGTAACTCCCCTTTGATCAAAAAACAATTAAATTAAAGTCTCCAAAATTAACCAGGTACATTTTACATACTATAGACTCAGCAAACTGACCGCTACAGTCTTGCAGCGGTGGCTTCTGTAACGATTTGTTTTACATGATGACGTTCCTAGCCCCATGCACTACTTTGTATTAGTCGCCTTGTACGACATGCCTCAAGGAGCGCCCGTGCATATATATATATATATATATATATATATATATATATATATATATATATATATATATATATATATATATATATATATATATATATATATATATATATATATATATATATATATGCCCAATGGGCTGATCACCCGTTGGCTTGTCACACCGATTACGGAAACAACGGCAGATGGATCTATTTGTTGTTGCCCTAAAGACGCCGCTAGGCGTGATGGGAAACTACAACAGAGAAAATCAATCTGCTGTTGCCCTTAAGACGCCACAAGGCGTGATGGCCTCTGACTGCTTGGTCGGTCTTTGGCTAAGGACGGAAGAAGAAGAAGATATATATATATATATATATATATATATATATATATATATATATATATATATATATATATATATATATATATATATATATATATATATATAGATGGGGCTATCCATGACGTCTACGGGAGAGGGGGGAGGGAGGATTATGTGAAAAGTGGACAACTGTGGACATGGAAGAGGGGGGAAGGGGTATTTAAGTTCAAAGTGGACGTCCAATTCACAAACCACATGGCAACTCTCACTCACATACACATCTATCAAGAGTAACAAACCCTTTTATCTTCGAAAGCTTCTTACTGTCCAGCTAAACCCAAATAAACGTTCTTCGGATTTTGTCCCTCTTGCCAGGCCTTCCAATCCTTCTAAACTCAAAATCTCTAATACGAAGAGGTTTTAACTTCTATGCTTCTGTTCTCTGGAACAAACAACCTTAGTATATTAACTCTCTGGGTTTGATCTTTAAGTTTTAAGTATAGGTAGGTGATTAAAAATTTAAGCTTATGTATTTAATCAAGACCATGTGGAGCGGACGTCCACAAGGGGGAAGGGGTCAATCAAAAGTGGACATGGGGGAGGGGAGGGTCAATATATATACATATACATATTGCGGCAGATTATGATAATTGATTTCATATATCTATTTCTTTATCTTCACTTGTCTTTTAGCTAGCTCGCATCTACGACTGTATTTAACATAAACCCCTATACATTCTGAGATCTGTCCCTTTTTCTCATTAGCTTACTTACTTAGTCGTTCCCCTTCTACCCTGAGGTGTAGAGGTTTGGAAGAGAGAGCGCCAGACTATCCTATCGGCTGTTTTCCTCCTGGCCTGGTTCCATTCTAGTCCTCGGTCCTTCAAAGATTGTCTAATGTTGTCCTCCCAGCGGACTCTGGGTCGCCCTGGGGGTCTGGATCCCTGGCTCTTTGTTTCCCATGCTTGTCGTGGTAGCCGATCTTCTCCCATTCTGCAGACATGGCCAAACCATCTTAGTTGGGACTGTTCTACTTGGGTCTGCAAGGGGTGGCATTTTAGGCCTTGACGTATCGTCTGGTTGCGGACCATGTCTCTTCTTGTTACTTCAACCACCTTCCTCAGATACCTCATTTCTGAGGTTTGGATCTGGCTTTTGTGGGTTGTAGTCATTGCCCACGACTTGCATCCATATGTCAAGACTGGGACATAGGTGGAGCGGTATACAGCCATCTTCGTTTTCTTACCAACCTCTCTCTTGCTGAGGAATCCTCGATTTATGGCCTGAAAAAGTCTCCCAGCTGCTGCTTTTCGAGTGGCCAACTCTTCTTTGATGCCTCCCTTTCGGTCTATAACAGCTCCGAGATATATAAGTGGTCGACCTGCTCCAGGACCTGATCTCCCATCTTATTCTGATGTCTTCTTTCTTCTCGTGATATCACCATGGATTTTTTTTTCTCATTAGCACGAATATTTATTTCTGTTCGCTATTCTCTTTGATGTATGTTTACGAGCAGACTATTAGCTACGTTGATCTGTAATTTATTTTTAACACCAGCGATTGAAACTCGTTGTAATGGGATCAGACAGCGACCAAGGGAAAACATTTTTATTACTCCCCTTGTAAATCTGCTCGCTAGTGAAGTTAATTAAACCACGGTGAGAACGTCGAGATCAAAGACACTGCTCGCTAGAAATGACCAGACAAACAGAGAGACGAAGGAAACTCATACTAATTAGCGAATTAGCGATACCTGAGCTAAGAATGAATAGGGTTCTGGTTTTCGGCTCGTAATGTGTGAAAGATCTTTGATTTGCAAATCCGAACGTAGAATCCACCGTAGGTGCGAAAATCTGGCAGAGTCTGTTTTCGGTCAACAGTGTAATAGTCTCTTTGATTTCAGAAATATATATACTAGACGATTCTAAATAAAATTCACTCAATACTCCTCAGCTTTTAAAGACATCTAGCGGCGATTTCTAGAATCCCCTGGTTTTAGGATATTTTCTTAGTTTATCGTTGGAGATAGTCTAGTAGAAGTTTGTGTGAAGGTAATACTATACTAGTAGTTTTGAGTGATTTTAGGGATAAATCGTCGATTATATTTTGCTAGATTTTGTG
The DNA here is from genome assembly GCA_024509875.1 of Oreohelix idahoensis. NCBI lineage: Eukaryota > Metazoa > Mollusca > Gastropoda > Stylommatophora > Oreohelicidae > Oreohelix > Oreohelix idahoensis. The sequence continues at coordinate 101,677 of JAMPIV010017045.1, forward strand.
CAGAACGATTTACTAGATAGGTCCGTCATATTATTTCTCTAAGATTTTACTGTGTTACAGTGGCTAGCAGAATAAATAATAATTCTAGCTAAACTTTTCCAACTATGAAATAAATTTAAGTAACTGCTAATAACCAGTCAGAGAATATTTTAACCAACTAAGTAAATGCACTGATTCATCATGAGTATTGACGAAATATGTATTTATTTCTAATTCATGATGACTGATTTTTTTTTAAATGACTAGAATTTATTTCACGGAAGTTTTAAACGATGAGACAAGCTCTAAGCTTATAGTTTCTAATTTAAGTTAAATAACCGAAGTGGAGGATATTCTATGTTACGCGGGGTAAGGATAGGATTGTGAATAATACTATATTATGTTAAGTATTTGCATTTTTCTCCCTATACAGTATTTGGGTCAAACCCTAAAACTTACCAGCGGCTTCAATGTATATCTGAGAATAACCAAAGAAAGAACATTTTGTCCTTAAATACGTGGATCTTCAAGGAAAACCTGTCTGGAATTGCGTTTGCATCCATAAAGAGACAGAGTACCAACCTAAAGGACATTAAGACTAAATGCGGTAACTGGGCCTATCGAGCCAGATTATATTTTCTTTTTAAAATCTCATTTACATGCAGCACATGTGGCGGAAAAATTACAAACATTAACATTTCCGACGTTTGATCATTTGTGGTGTGACCAAGAATTTTATACTGAGAAGTTGCCGACCTGACATTTCCTAAGTACTGGAAACTTCAAGATTCTGACACTGTGAGCACTGTGACATATATTACCTGAACTGATCTGAAGTGACATAAACAGTAATCCAGACAAAAATATAGTCCTAAAGAGAACGCTCCCCGGAAAATTGGATTTAACCTGTCTCTGTAGAGCTGGGGTTCTCTTTGCCAAAAGAACACTGGATGTGCTGTATGTGTATGTCCTAAAGATTGTTCCAGAAGGTAAAAATCTAGTTTGTAGGTAAGAACGAATGTCAGTGACCACTGTTGTATGGATAGAAAGAAAGCAGGAATGAGTGGTTCTTTGATCGTATAAATTCAGATACCCACTTTGTAATATTTTGATGATGCAAAGTTTGGCTAATATTGTGTCCTTTTCAGAATAGATTAACGTATAACTCTGTTCTTTACTGTAGAGGGAAATTCTAGACCATAGCGTAAACATCTTTTGACTCTTTTGGGGGTTAAAAACTTCTCTTCTAACGGGATCTTGTCTCAACAGAGGGAGGGAGGATTACACATATGAGTCTAACTCTTTAATTAATTCATTAACCTATGTTTACTTGTATTTGATTTGATAGTCATATTATTGCTGTTCTAAAGTTTCTTTATGATAAATAAAACTTACATAAACTTTATTTACGTGTGTCGGTCAGCTTGTCCCAAAAGATCCCAATCCATTGATGTAGTTTTCACGTCTGTGCGTCTAACTGTCGTCACGTATGTGTGTGTATGTGAGTGGTGATATATATATATTAATATATTCTAGTAGACTGTCTGACAAACTAAGTTCTGTTGTAGAGACAGGCTGAAGGAGAGAAGTTTCTCGATTTCAGGGACAGACTCTAACTAGTTTCCACCATCTCACTCGTAAAAATCTATTTTCTTTACATTACCTCTCACTGAGCTATCACCTGTTCTACTCTATACAGAAAGGACAAATATATGTCTTAATTCACCTATCAAAAATCTACGACACACATATATATATTTACACACACACACACACACACACACACACATATATATATATATATATATATATATATATATATAAAAGCTATGTATAAATATGGGTGTTTTTTTCCTGTGTAATATTCATGCTCACTTTCTGTGATCTCTCATCAAGTACAGTATTGTCATTTTTTCTTTCATCTGACTACGGTTATGGTAAAGAAAAGCAAGGTCTTGTGCAAAATTGAGATCGTTAAACTGTTAAGTCAGAGTGCACCGAATTCCATTTCTGTTGGTTGATATGTCAATGTTTCCATAGCCCAATCCAAAGTAAGTAAGAAGATAAATGGTAACAAAAGACATGGAAGGAGTACCACCTAATAATACGTGAACAAAAAACAATTTTTAAGAGGCCACTCATTCTAGGATATCATTAATTTAGCAATACTAGGCTCAAGATTGTACTAAAAGAACTGAAAGAAGTACCACCTAATTAAACTGCCACAGAAAAGTATTGCCATTACATTCAGTGATATATGGGAATTGCGATTTACAAGTAACATTAGTACAAAAAACATTACTAAGGATTCTGTATGGTCTGGTATGGGAGGAGGTCCATGGGGGTGACACCATGAGTTACCGCACTGGGTGACACCAACCCTAGTGACTTTTTCTGTGCTTTCTCAGACATTTTCAATTGGATTTTTCGTGACTCGTCTGCCGCTTGTCTTTACTGTCATGTTCGGCTTCCATAGCGGGCTTATCGTTCGCTTTCTTCTTGTTCTCTGAAAGGACATTCTGTTTAATAGTTCCCCAGTTCTTATCTAAAACGATTCTGTAAATTGTCCTTCATGAAGGATGTTCCATGTCATGGCTTAATGTTTTGTTTATTAAGTTACTGATCTTCATGGAAACTCCATAACGCCCCGTTGGTTTCCAAAGGGATTCTCTATCAACGCATTCAACTGCGCTTTCAAGGTCCACAAAATTATTATCGTCGTTGCCTTGTCTATAGTAATTGTGTCGATTCAAGATTATACAAGGGACAACATGATTACACTTTCCCCTTACCTGTCATGTGTTTCTGTAAGCGAGAAGCTGCACTAACCGTTGGTTAAAAAAGTAATGCATATTTCACTACCTTAATATTGCGATTTGTACTGCATGATCATCTTTACATATTGTGGTACTGTACTTGCGAGCGTCTGATTGAAAGAGTGATTTGAGCGCTGGTCTCTCGCGTCACAGATGCAAGGTTCGACTCACTGTATCGACACGCTCCAGTCTACCCAGCTGTAAATGGGTACCTGACTTTGAGTTAGGGAAGAAAAAGGCAGCGAGGAAGGGAACTGGTCACCCCACCTCTCGATGCTGGACCTAATTCGGTGAAGTCTCTAACACTTCACTCCCTTACGGCAGTATCTGCTATAGGACTACCTTTACTGTACTTGTCACTGTCATCTCAGTTGTTCACACCTCGTCATCGTTTATCAGAAATTTCCAGTGATAAAACCAACAAAATCAAGAAGAAACTCTGAACAAGAATAATATTAAAGTGGAGGGGTGTAAAGGCCTGGTGGTTCCAGTTATATAACTGACTTTAACAGATATTTAATTGACTTTCATCTGTTAAAAGTCATATGCATTGTGCGAACAGCATCAGACCTTCACATTACCAGCCACTATATATTAACATTTGTTCGTGTTAAATATTGTTTGACTATATTATGTAGTTCCCTAGGTCTGTCTATTCTTAACACCTCTTCTATATTTATAGGTAAGTTTGATGCCTACAAATAACCTAATATTGGTATTCTCATTTGTTCATACCTCTTACATTTTAACAAGAAATGTTCTATATTATTGTCTTGAAGACATCCTGCACAGTAAGGTTCTTCTATTCTGAAATAGCCTTTTCCCAGCTGTAGTCTGAGAAGTGTCTTATTACTGGGAATTTTCAATTCCCTAGATATCTGACATTTTCTTGTTGGAGCCTTGAACATCTTATATGCAGGTCTTCCTTTCAGATATTTATCACACTCTGCTTTCCATTCATCTGTTATTAAATTTTTAACTAAGCTCTTAATCTCTGATTTACTCATCCCTACATTTATTAGATTTTTATCAGATCTACCTTTCTTGGCTTCTTTATCTGCCTTTTCATTTCCCTCTATGCCAACATGTGAAGGTATCCAAGCAATTAAGACTGAACATCCTCTGGAATATAAGTATGTAGTAGCCAGAAATATCTCCTCTGCTATATCAGGTCTGCTACATTCTCGTAAATTTCTAAGTGCTTGAATTGTTGAAAGAGAGTTAGTTAAAACTGTTAGTTTTTTGGTAGGGTTATTAGAGAATATTTCTAGTGCTTTTAGTATTGCCACCATCTCTGCAGTGAAAATGGATGTATTTTCCGTGATGCTATATTCTTTTGCGCCCTAATATAACCGACATCGCCAAAACGAGGCAAAACTTTATTTTTTTTTTTTAAACTATCCCCAATGTGCCATCCTCTCCCTTGGATCCATCTGTGAATACAGAACAGGAACAGTCTTGTAACACTGTTGATTGGTTTTCTTAATGTGTGTCCTATCCGACACCGCTTCTTCTTCTTCTTCCATCCTTAGCCACCGACCGACAAAGCAGTCCGTGGCCAGTGCGCCCAGTGGCGCCTTAGGGCAACAAGAAATCAACTGTTGTTCCGTTACGCCTAGTGGCGTTTATTGGTACAAAAGAAAATTAATTGTTGTTTCCGTAATCAGAGTGACTGGCAAGAGGATGATCAGTCCGCTGTGACACCGCTTCTAGACTAGAATATTTATAAAAGTAGATAAAGGGACAGAACTGTAAATAACAATAATAATATTATTATAGGGGTTAGCCACCTTGCATTGATGTGAAACGAATTATCTAAAACAGTCTGTCTTATGCACCACTGGTGTGATAAAATAATAATTATCAGACTTGCGGCTTGCATTAAGTAAATTATCTATCCAATAATGACATGTTTTACTATACTGCATCATCCTGCTTTGGCTAGACGGACAACTCTGTTGTGAATGACAAGTTTTGTAATCAGTGTTACCACTTCGAGTTTTGAGAAAAACAGTAAGGGCCAAAAACAAAAAACAACATTAATTTTTTTTTTAAATAAAATGTTGCCTCGTTTTGGCGAGGCGCGTCCCGTTCAACCTAGTCGGTTATATTAGGGCGCATGTCCAAATATAAAAGGCCTTTAGGTCTGGGGATAATTTAATTAACAACATAAATGTTGGATATCAGTTGTTGGATGAAAATGCATGCGGATTTTATAACTTACGGGTCATATTTAACTCCAAGTGTATGGCTCAAATAGATCATGTATCAAAGAAGAATATCTACCTTACATTTATTTATTTATCTATTTTTTTTTTCTTCTTCAGTCGTTCATTTGTCATTTCCATGTCTCAAAACTTGCATTACTTGCATTACTATTTTCCTTCTAATTAACATGGTTGCAATCTTTGTCTACGTTAATTTGTAGAACTGATTCAATACCGTTTTATTGGTTTATATACTTATATACCTTACACATAACTTGTTCTTCCAAAATACGCCCAACATGCTAGTTCAATGAAAACCAATATTTATTCTGAAGAATTTTTTCTTTTACTTCTTCGTTCCTCCTGAAAAGGACTTTGGGTGCGTTGTGTCCATTTACAGCGAAGCTGCAATATCTGCGCCTTTCGGCCGACACATCCGACTTCAGCACGGCATTTTTTGGGACCGGGTTAGCCTTCCCTCTTCGATCCCTACTCCAGACTGCAGTGATGCAGCCTGTTTCCAGGACCACCACTTGGAGGTGGAGTAGGGTCTTGGTCAGCTCTGGTTCGCTGACCCTGAAGCAAGCAGTCAAGCTATGAGTCGCTGACTGCATTCCTCACTGTTGACGGTGCACACTGAATCAAGTAGAACGAAAATTAAACATGATTAAAGATATACCTAAGTTTCAAGGTTACAGCAAAAGGCTAGGGTAAAAAAGTACGTATTAGAAAAACTAAGTTTCATGAGTCATTATCTAACTTGACTGAGTTAAACGTTGTTCTATTCCTTGAATATATTAGATGTCAGCTCAGGTGTCAAGTCAATCCTGTTGTGTGACTCTGGGACATGGAGAGCAGCAGGAACAACAACCAAGGAGCTACAGATCAGTGGCGTCACTAGGGTTGGTGTCACCCGGTGCGGTAACTCATGGTGTCACTGTTACGGTGTTTTATCGGCGTCGTCTGCTATATTTGGCAGCACGCATTTTTGATGATAAGAGAATTAATGTAGAATCATTGTTATACTTCATGGTCTAATGAACGCAATCCGCACAGTCGGATTGTGACGCGTGAGCGTTGGTATGGCACGCGTAGTGACCAATTTAGGGGACCCTTTTGTATTTGACCGTCACGCCATGAAGTCGCATTGTTGAATTCTTCCAGAGTTAGGCTACGTATTGCCGAATTATTATTATTGATGGACGCGCAGGGTCGGTCCATAGTTCCTTAATGGATAATGAAATATAATGTTAGTAGATCAGTGGATGATCTATATATTACATATTCGTCAAATACACAGGCGTATCATTACCGTCTGACTGGATGACAGCAGAGCGTGTACATCGCCTTTGATGTTCTGACATGAACTTATTTGACTGGAAGAGTGACGGTCTCATGGATTCCCATTGATTAATGCAGATGTACCTTTCTTACATTGATGAATCACAGTATGATGTTCTTCACATGTCTTGTCAAATAAATGTATATATTGGACTCAGTATGAAAGACTTACCGCATTCGTCATTCGACTTGAAGGTTGGTCTGCATGCCATGTTTTATTGATTGTATTCGCATTATACTTAACAACTCTTCTATGAGGAAGAGTTCTTCATGTATTTATGAGGAATGATATTCGCACTGAACAAACAATGAAGTATCAGTCACCCCCATGGACCTCCTCCCGTACCAGACCATACAGAATCCTTAGTAATGTTTTTTGTACTAATGTTACTCGTAAATCGTAATTCCCGTATATCACTGAATGTAATGGCAATAGTAGTGACATAAACAACTAGCAAAATTAAAATGACACCTTTAAATTACAATATCATACGCACAGCCTAAATGTATTTACATTTACATAGTTTCATGTGGTTAAAGTGAAAATTCGGTAAGAAAACAATAGAATTCGAAGTAAAAACGTAGGTATATTGATACAGTACATGTTTGCTGGGCTTACGAAAAATGTTTTTTGGTTATCACTAACTACAGGGATGATTTTATTTTTAAAAAATAATAAATTTGTGCTGAAACACTGCACACAAATTTTATAGACAGTCATTTTGGTGTCACCCCCTTCTGATGGTGTCACCTGATGCGGTCCGCACCCACCTAGTGACGCTACTGCTCCATGTGTACATAAATGGATGCTTGAGTAGAGTAGAAAGATTGAAATAGTGTGACAAGGTCACCAACGTGCAACTGATGACAAGAACTAGACAAGTGCCAGTGACACTGAAATAAAATGCAACAAGTATGAAGAGTTTAAGATTTTATGATGGGGTGGGGGGGGGGGGGGGGGAAACACACGTACATTATAAATTTTCATTTGTCTTATAAACAGACCAGGAAGGATAATGCCATACATAAGCATACAGCGGCCATAGAATATAAATATCTTAGATACTAGATATCCTAATTTTAACCCAAGCAAGGTTGAGCGGTCCGGCGTAGTTCTCGGGGGTATCTCGGGAGTTAAAGAAAGAATAGGTCAGCTCTTCCTTGAGACACGTCGTAAAAGGCTAGGAACTAAAGTGAGGTGGTGCGTAGGACAGTCAGTCTCATCACATAAAAGATATCGATACAGTAACCGTCGCTGCAAGGCCATATGAATGCTTTAGTGCCGGTTTCGTGCAAGGAAATCATCTGTAGGTTATATCATATGCGGCGTCGTGCTTCGTGAGCCAAACGGAAAATGAAATGAATGAACAGCATTTTTTTTCTCCAATAATGTATTTTTTAAAGAGTGACAGTGGCAGTTACTCAATATTTAATCTACAGCTAAAGACAGTGCAGAAGTTTGGAACAGTAGACTGCGTCCGACAAGCTCCAGTCTACCCAGCTGTTAATTGGGACGGTACCTGACTCTTTGAGTTAGGGAAGGAAACTGCAGCAAGGAATGGAACTGGTCACCCCCACCTTTCGATGCTCGACCTAGTATGGTGATCTCTAACACTTCACTTCCCTATGGTAGGACCTGCTAAGGGACTACCTTTTTTTTTTATTTATTTAAGTTAATCTAGCCTAAACCTAACCCCAACCCCGTTCTAGCTTTGTCAACAACAACAAAATTCCGGCGTCTGGCAAATCACTATGGCTGTTTTAAAAATAAAACCGAAAAAACCAACGCGAAACGAAACCATGTGCTTTTTGGCCAATATGACTACTATCCCCTATGTGAACCAAAAATAGCAAATATCCTGATTATAACCTATCATGTGTGTTGAATGGGAATGCTACTTAAACTATTAATTTTTTTTTAAAGACACGGAAAGGGACAGCAACAACACATCCATGGGCGGTTATTTTTTAAATGTGCTGATGCGCATGACAGAATAAGCACGTGACAGGAACACGTTCCCGAGAAACAATGTTGATCAGTGTAAATATCAAAATATACAATACAAATGCCGTGAAGTGAAATGGGGAAAGGTAACAAATGAGATTCTTGAGCGCAATCAGAACGAGCTCGAAAGAACAGCTAGCTGCGTTTTGATTTACACAGTTTTTTTTTTTTAATTAATGAAGAAAAATATCCCGTTCAACCTCTGATGGGTTATAATTAGGATATATATAATGTTTTCAATTCAAAATAATATGAACAACTGCCGATATGAGAAAGTGGCATCACATTTGTCAAATCATTGTAAATAGGGACAATCACAATTATGCATATAATAATAAATTCTTTAAGCACCAAACACGGCGCATAAGGCAGAAACCAGTGCTCTCCAGGTTGTTCGTTGTGACGCCACTCCTCTTAGCTCTTCCACATTATTTAGGCCCAACGTTCTTCCTTCTCTTATTATTGTTCTTCTGAGTGTTTCTTTTGGTCTTCCTTTTTCCTCTTACCCTCAGGAACCCAAGTGAGTGCCTGCAATGGTATTCTGTTGTTTTGCATTCGTAGGACATGACCGATATATGACCATCGTCTTTTCCTTATATAGTTGGAGACATATTTCTGCCTAGAGTCTTCTCTTATTTGTCGATTAGTCTTGAATTCTTTCCAACTGATGTTCATGAGTTTTCTAAGACATTTGTCCTCGAATGTATTCAGCTTGTTCTCCAATGATTTTGTTATTTTCCAACTCTCACAGCCGTATGTTAACACTGAGATAACATTTGAATTAAACAGACGAAGCTTGGTATGTATATTCAATGATCGTAATTTCCAAATGTTAGATAATCTATTGACGTATATAATAATAACGTATATTTTATGCATATACGTTAAATAAATTTTAAAAAATTTAAAATTAACTAAAAAAAAAAAATAACCAACAAAATCAAGAAGAATCTCAGAACAAGAATAATATTAAAGTGGAGAGGTGTAAAGGCCTGGTGGTTCCAGTTATATAACTGACTTTAACAGATATTTAATTGACTTTCATCTGTTAAAAGTCATATGCATTGTAATAACAGCATCAGACCTTCACATTCTCAGCCACTATATATTAACATTTATTCGTGTTAAATATTACTGTAAATTTACACAGCTCGTCGTACACTCAGCTGAGATAAAAGATCAACAATATTGTATGCACCAGTTCGGCGTGGTTGTGAAGGGATGGACGTATTAGGGTGGGAGGGGGAAGAACGACACACACGTACAACATTATAAATTTTCATCTATCTTATAAACAGACCAGGAAGGATAATGTCATACATAAGCATACAGCGGCCATAGAATATAAATATCTCAAATACTAGATACCCTAATTATCATTTTGTACATGTGATTCGTTAATTAATAAAACTGACAACACCTATGTGTGTTACATTAACGCACGTTGCTAAAGTGTAATGCAGCATTTCAAGTTATTTATAAAAAGCAACTGGCACAAAAAACGGTGTTTGAATTTAATTCCGTTATTTTAAATTGTTGTTCAACATCTCCATTTTGTATTACCGGTACATTATATAACAAACAAGATAACCATTCAACCGTCTTCACCACAAGAACGTGAAGATCAGTAATGAAAGCAAATGTTGTCAAAGAACCACTGAAGTTGCCATTACTGAAACTAGCAGCCATCATTTTCCTGTTATATATGGGGACTTCAACTTGAATTGAACAAGTGACAGATGCCTCTAGGGAGCGGCACAACATTTACATAGGCCACCTACGTAGCTCAAACCACTATAAACGAATGAACTCTATAAAAACTGTTTATGTCGTAATAAGGGAGCATGACAATAAGAAATATGAACGCTTGTTATGAATAATAACATCAACTATATAATTAGAAAGAAACTAAAACTGTGTGATCACTTCTACATGATGCAACCAAATCATCCGCCAGCACAAGGCTTTAACACAAAATCAGCCTGCAGGAAAAGAAGATGCCTAAGAGGAACACAAAAGGGCGGTGTTAATTAAATCCTCCAAAACAAATGTTATGACATTAACTGCGACAACAAAAGTTGCATAAGAGCGAAAACTGCTTCTCTGCCACGAGGTTTAGTGGTACGGTATAAATAGAAATAAATAAAGTGTAGCGCCAGTATACTGGTGTGCATGATGCTCACCATGGCAATAGCTGATTCTTCTTCTTCTTCGATCCTTAGCCGCCGACCGTCAAAGCAGTCAGTGGCCATCACGCCTAGTGGCGTCTTGAAGGGCAACAACACATTGATTCCACTTTGCTCGGTCGGCGGCCATCCTGCGTATAGTGCCCCAACTCTGGTTCATTATTTGCATCTCAGCCTCCACAGTCCTCCGCCAGGTTGTTTTTGGTCGGCCTCTCTTTCGTTTTCCTTCAGGGGTCCAAAGCATAGCTGTTCTTGTGATGGCATCGGGGTCTCTTCTGAGGACATGACCAACCCAGCTCCAGCGTCTGCCAGCTATGATGGTGTGCATGTCCTCTTCCTTTCTCCGAGTACGCAGATCTTGGTTGGTGATGGTATTCGGCCAAAAGATTCGGTGAATTTTTCTTAGGCATATTATGTGAATAGAGGACAATTTCGACATTTCCTTCTCTGTAACTCTTCAGCATTCCGCACCATAGAGAAGCACAGAAAGCACACAGCTCTGAAATAGTCTTAATTTTGTGCTTGTGCTGTATTGAGAGGACTTCCAGATGTTGTTTATGCTAAAAAAGGCTGTTCTTGCCTTATTCATTCTGATGTTGATGTCTTTGCCTGCCCCGCCGTCTGGTGTTACTATGCATCCTAGGTATGTGAAGGTGTCTGTCTGTACCAGTTGCTGATTCCTTACTGATATGGGCTCAGGGTTGCTCACATTGAGCGTCATGACCTCTGACTTCTTTAAATTGATGTTCAAGCCCACCTGCTGGCTAAACTTATTAAGTCTATCCGTTTTTTCCTGGATGTGTTGATGTGAATGTGCTAGTAGTGCAATGTCATCTGCATATTCCAGATCTTCCAATGTAGAAAATGTTGTCCATCTTATTCCTCTTGGACTGCCCTCTGTTGTCTGGCGCATCACCCAATCTATGACTGTTAAAAATAGAGTGGTTGATAAGGGGCATCCCTGTCGTACTCCTGTCTTCACCTCAAAGGTTAGGTTGCTCTGCTCAACACTACACGTAAAGTTGGCATAGAAGCTTTTTATGATTGACACTATGCAGCTTGGAATTCCATAAGCCCTCAGTATTGTCCAAAAACTGTCCCTATGTATGCTGTCAAAAGCCTTTTCAAAATCAACGAAATTAATGTACAGCTGTCTTTGCCATTCTGAGCACTGCTCTATAATGTTCCTGAGAGTGAATATATGATCTACACATCTTCTGTTCTTTCTAAATCCTGCTTGTTCTTTCCTCAGTTTGTGGTCTACTGCTTTTGAAATTCTCTGTATAATTATCCTGCCTAGTATTTTGCTGGGAACTGAGAGAAGAGTGATTCCTCTCCAATTATTGCAGTCTGCAAGATCTCCCTTCTTGGACAATTTGACAATTATTCCTTTGTTCCACTCTGATGGTGTTGTCCCCGTTTTCCAGACTTGTGCAAATAGTGGTTCTAATAATTCTGCTGCTAGCTCAGGGTCTGTCTTAAATAGCTCTGCATTTAAGTTATCATGGCCAGGAGCTTTTCCATTCTTTAACCCTTTGATTGCTGTGATCTTCTTCTTCTTCTTCGTTCGCCCTGAAAAGGACGGTGGTTGCGTTGTGTCTGTTTACAACGTAGCTGTGATATCTGCACCTTTCGGTCGACACATCCGACTTCTGCACGGCATTTTTTAGGACCGGGTTTGCCTTCCCATTTCGATCCACACTCGCTCAGCCAGCCTGCACAGCTGCAGACTGTTTCCAGGACCACCACGTGGAGGTGGAGTGCGGTCTTGACCAGCTCTGGTTCGCTGGTCCTGACGCAGGCAGTCAAGCTATGAGTCGCTGACTGCGGTCTCTATTGCTGCGTCTTGAGGTCCCATTGCTGTGATGATTTCTTCTTTTCGTGGAATGTCTGTATTTACATCTAGATCGTTTTCAGCCTCAGGAACATTCAATTGTGTCTCTGGTGGTTCCTTGTTCAGAGTTTCTCTGAAGTGCGCTGCCCATCTTGTTTCCTGTCCCTCTACTGTCGTGATGAGATTTCCTTGCTTATCTCTTACTAATGTAATATTGTTTGCACCTCGTTTTCTGCTGATGAATTTAGTTATTTTGTATACTGTGCTTTGCTCATTTCTCAGTGCTGCCTCTTCTGCCTGTCTTGCAAGATCGTCTAGGAAATTCCTTTTGTTGGCTCGGGTTTGGCGTTTAACTTCCTTGTCCAAACAATAGCTGATACAAATGTCTAAATTTTCGTGATGGTAAAGGCCGTTGACAGAGGTAAAAGTATCTGGAGATAAACAAAATGGACCTGAAGTTGTAGATCTACAAAGTAAATTAAACAATTGGAGCATGACTTGTCATATACTGAGACAATTGGAATATTATCTCACGAGACAAGCGTTGATATTGAAACCCCAGGGTAAAGAGCAGACGGAGGAGGAGGGGGCTAAGAGCGTAAGGAGAAGACAGGCAGATGAAAAAGAAAGTAAATTAATTCCCAGGACATAACTTATCGGTGGTTTACCGTTTGTGTATAATTATCAAAGGGAGACACAGGGAACAGACCGACTGGCTGATATTGTAGTTGTTATTTATGAAGAAACATTTTCCATTCAACGTTTGTTGGGTTTATAATTGTTATTGTTAATCAGAATCGACGTCATTGCACTCCGGGCAAACCCATAAGTGCTCAGTCTCACACAGCAAATTCGAAGGGTATGAATGCTAATTGTTCCTGTTGCGCACTGGTTGTATACACGGCGGATGCGTCCTCTCATACGTCCATCCCTGCTGGTCTTACGTTTTATGCCGAATTCCAGCAATCTTAGCCTTGGTGATTCATCGATTGCAGTGTCATTCTCTAATAGACGAACATGAATCACCCTCAGTATTTCTTCCTTATCCACGGCCAATGCACCATTTATGGGTGCTTTTGAAGCTAGTAGTCAGCTCTTTCATTGCCACGTACCCCGGCATGACCAGGACAGTAGATCCATATCAGTTCTTGAAGATTCGATGCTTCTATGGAGGTTTTCCATTCATGCCGAAGCCAACCATTTTGGACATTTCGAAGCATGGATTGTGAGTCTGATACAATAACTGCCTTTGTTAATAAAGTCACAGACAGCCATTTTAAGGTAGCAGTAACTGCCTCTACCTCCATTCTCATGCTGGAGGTTGTTATCATGCAAGCCCCGCTATGTTCAGCGACGGTTCTGCCCTTTACTCTAGCAGAGAAGCCCTACCCTGATTTCTCACCACCGATTACAGACCCATCAGTGTGCACAATGGCATCATCATCCCCAGCATTATCATTTATAAGCTGATCAACATCCAGCTCTGCTCTCCCATTGGTTCAAGTTCTGCATTCTCTACCAAGGCTGATGATGACTTGCTGGTAGTTCATCCAGCTCTCATCTGACTTACTCCACTCTTCTCCCTTGAATATACTTTCAACTGGGTTTATAATAAGGTTATATAGTGTCTGTAATTCCAGATAATTATTTCAATTGCCGGTACCTGATCACTTTGCCTTTCTAATTAGTGTAAATAAAAAGTGCCAAATTGTGTGGATGTGCATGCGACGCTGTGTGTGTGTGTTTTTTTTCTTTGCCCTAAAATTGCTGTTTTCTCACACCCGGCTTTTTGTTAATAAGTGGTAGGTGCGAGACAAATCCTGGGGTGTTGGGATGACACACCCAAGTCACTATTTATTTGTCATTATCGATATGTATTACGAGAACTTAACTAGACATTCCATTTCCCGCCATATCATCCTTATAGATTCTTTTTTGCTCTTATTTACATTGTTTACAATACTGTGTAGTTCTCCAGGTCTTCCTATTATCAATACTTGTTCTTCGTTTATGAGTGAATAGCTGTAAATAATCGAATATTGGCAGTCTATGTTGTTCACACTTCTCACATGTGTTACATGTCATGTGTTCAGTGGCGTTAGTACCGCCCTGTGAGACCGAGCACGTCCCTGGGGTTCCCATCACCGAGTGGGTCCCGGAAAGCAGAGGCAGGAAGGAACCCTTGCTTTTGTATATATCCTATTAATTTTCTTTGCTTTGTGTTAAACGTTACATCATGTCGCAGATTCTGGAGACAGAAATGAATAGGTCAAGAAGACTTGTAAAGATCTTGAGTGGATAGCACAGAACAAGAGGACCTCGTACAACATTGTTGAAGACATGTGCTCATTGGGAAGTTGATGGGTGCTTGTGATGATGACATAAGCAGTAACAGATATGATGTATATTGATTTTAGTTCATGAGCACAGCATATGACTTAATTTGTGCCCGGGGTATATGGAAATGCATACTTGGCGTGCACTTTTACGCCCCACGTGTTTCCTGAACAAGTTTCGAAAAGGGATTTGAAAATACTTCAGAAAGGTCCAATAAATTATGCCAAACTCACGACTCTTATCGACCAAAGACAATAGCAGCACCTCTGCAAAATGCACCCCTATTCTTATCGCAGACACTCGTATATAATACATAGAACATTTTAAGTCCACAAGACGAGCAACACAACTCTGGAATGTTCTTGTTCTGTATATTTGCATTGCAGGAGCTACAGTCTACCTCTGGTATTAATATGCGGGAAATGTTTTTTTTTTTTTTTTAAAGAAAAAAGAAGCGTTCTTTGGTCTTCATTGCCGCTGTTAATATAATTTGTTAATTGATGAAGAAAATATCTTGTTCAACCTCTGATGGCTTTTAATTAGGATATATAGTGTCTCTGTGTTCATATAGTATGTTCAATTGTCGATGTGCGAACGAGGCATCATATATACAGCTGTCCTACGTGATTATTGGCGAGATTAATAATGACAATAATGAGCACGTCCCCTTATCAGACGTGCTGTATGTCATCGTTGAACCCCACTAAAAATATTCTCAACAAATGGAAAAAAGAAATAATGTTAACATGGAAAATCAGATTTGAACTTTGCTCAATTCCATATACTTTATGTGTGTCGAAGTTTATAGTAGTAATTATAATAATAATAGCCCCTTCAGTCATAACTGACTCTACAGCAATCTGACATGCATCAATTAGCTTCTTGCGAAGATTAACAACATACTCATATGATGACTGTATCTCAGGAGTCATCTCAGAACTTAGTAGAAACTGCTTAGCACATAAAGCATCCTTTGCAGTTGACTTAGCCTTGTGGATCTCTGAAGAACGTATCACTACTGCAAACATTCGGATGCATCAAGCACTAAAATCACTGGAAGAGTGGGCCAAAACATGGCTCATGAAGATAAATGAAGAGAAAACAACGTACACGGTATTTTCCCTCTCAAATATACCTCAGAGCTTCAAACTAGTACTAAACGGAGAAAATCTTCATTTAAATGAAAATCCAAACTACCTAGGCATTACTTTTGATCGCCGTCTGACTTGGATAAAACAGGTTGACAAAAACCGAATGAGCGCAAGACAAAGAATGGCAATTAAGAAAAAAATGCTGGAACAACGTAGGGTGCAGATGAGCAAGGGCTTAAGACGTTGTACACAGGGCGAATGAGGCCAGTCCTTGAATATGGCATAGCAACATTGGCAACAGCAGCTAAGTCAAACTTCAATAAAATTAGCAGACTCCAAAATCAAGCAATGAGAATTATAACGGGAGACATGAAGTCAACACCTATAAAAGAACTCGAAAAGATTATATGCCTTCAGTCAATGGAGGATAGAAGAGATTGCAGGGCTCGGCAACAGGCCGAAAAATTCAAAAAAACTAACAGACCACCCAATGTGCCATAGAATGAATACTCTTAGAAGTCAGAAACTCAAACGAAGCAACTTTGTAGAATCAACCAAACCACAGATGAGAGCAGTTTCCATAAATGAAATATCCACACTGCGCACAAGCTTCCAGTTTTGAAACAAAATCGTTTCCCTGAAATGATAGAAAACATTCCTGGAATTGAAAGAAAAAAAAAGCCATACTGCAACAGAGAGAAAATTCATAGCGACAAAATACATAAACATTACCCACGCAACACCTGGGCCCATGTGTACACAAATGGGTCAGCAACGTATGCAACAGAAGATGGAGGTGGAGGTGTCTTTCTGACCTTAAGCACTAGTGCACACAAAAACTGTCAGTTGCAACAGGACAATTCTCAAATAACTACAGAGCAGAGGCCTTGAAAACCGCAGCAACCGATGCTGTTATAATGATAGAGGAAAGCACAGAGATAAGTTGCTTTCTTTACCGATGCACAGTCAGTAATTGCAACATCGAAAAGCCAAAATAATACAGACCCGGATGACCTCAGAATAGTGCTCCACAAAATAGGTCAACGATTCAAAAGTGTTGTGATCCAATGGATCCCATCTCATTGTAACATCACCGGCAATGAAGAGACTGACAGATTGGCAAAGGAAGGTGGAAATCTATGTCAGCCTGATGAAAGCATAACTTTCGAGGAGGCAAAGAGTTTTATCAGAATCAGATACAGAAACAAATGGAATGTAGAACATCCAGGTCACACACAGAATGATGTTTACTACCAGCTCAACAGCAGAGAACAAGTGGTAATCTTCAGACTCCTCACTGGCTACAACAGATCGAGATACCATCTATTCAACAAGCTAAAGATAGGAACTACCGATCAGTGTAACTGTGGCACTGATAAAATGACTGCTGAACATCTGCTTCAAAATTGCCCCTTATATGCGGTACAGAGAAAGCGCATATGGCCGACACCAGATCCTATCGTGGAAAAGCTTTACGAGGATTCAAATAGCCTCAAACTGACTACTGTCATCGAAGCATCATTTTTGGTGATGCCTAGATGGCAGGGAGGATAGTGTGATTCGCTTGCATAGCTAGGCGGGGTTGTCACACGGAAGGTCCTGGGTTTGAGTCCTTGATAAGCCACTCACGTCTGTTGTTTTTCTGTTGTCTAGTGTTCTACTTCTTTATTTATTACGAGTGCCTGAGAACATACCTTTATGTTTGTCTAATATTTATTTACTGTTTACAGGCCTCGGGTTTCCCTTCCGTATGTGTTATAAATGTTTATACAATACCAAAAAACCTACCCTCTGTCCCGTACTTACTGTTCTTAGTCTACTATCATTTACTAGACACAGTATTAAGGTCTTTGTCTTGTGTGGACTGACCTATACTGTATAATAGGTGATCAACAGAAGTGATTGCGTCATTAATAGGCTGGACTGCCCATGGTAAATTTCCGGTGTTATGTCTTGCGGTTCGCACTAATGACCCATCATCGAAGCATCATTTTTTGGTGATGCCTAGATGGCAGGGCGGACAGTGTGATTCGCTTGCATAGCTAGGCGAGGTTGTCGTATGGAAGGTCCTGGGTTCGAGTCCTGGATAAGCCACTCACGTCTGTTCTTTTTCTGTTGTCTAGTGTTCTACTTCTTTATTTCTTACGAGTGCCTGAGAACATACCATTATGTTTGTCTAATATTTAAAAGAAGATAACTGACTATGGGAATGCGCCCCTGAGGTGACAGCCCTCAGCTGCTTATTTTCCTGGTGTTCCTTTCGACGCTTTCTCCTCTCTTCTGCTTGCCTAGAGAGCTTATTTTCGCATATTCTGAGGTGGCGCCGTCGAAGTTTATCGATGACGGAAATGCAATACACGATTTGGTTCGTAAGTTAGACGCTGACTCGTTTTCATAAATTATGTTAATCCATGTGTAGAGGGACGGCGTCAGTAAAGTCAACAAAGGCATGCATTGAAAGATTGCCAAATTGTTTTCAAGCAGGCGGAATCATTTTCTTTTTGTCATAGGCCTATTGATATACAGGTATGCTCAGTTATTTTGAAAATGCTTTGTCCAGTTAAGAGTGTATATGAAACATTGGACATAGATATAAACCATTGGAGAAATTGTGTAGGCCTAGAGTTGCGGATTGGCCGCGTCGTGAAATTGCCAGGACGAATCGGTTGTGTCAACCCAGTTTGAACTCGGACTGTTAAAAAGTTGTTGAAGAAAATTGAACATAATATTATTGTAAGCGCATAATTGACGCACTGAGAGACCCAGTATTAACCCCCCCCCCTCCCCCATTTCCCCTGCTTTAAAGATGTAGGCCTACGACTGTGTAGCAAGTTACTTTATGTTTTGTAGCTGCACTTTTCCAGCACTGGGTCATGATAAAACTACAGAACATTGCAAAAGGAGCATTTGGATATTGATAGGAAACTATACAGAGCATTGGGTAGTGATAAGAAACTATAAAGATCAATACAACTGGGGGGGGGGGGGTGTACTCTCAGGGCCGGATTAAGCTAGTACGGCGCCTGTAGCATATGTTAAGAAAGGGGCCCTATATTAAAAAAAACAATAAAACAACACAAATATATATGAACACATACATTTTTAATTTGCATAGTAATTATCATTATCAAAAGTAACAACACAGTCAACATTATTGTTTAAATATTAATGTTTCTACATTTAGCATGAGCAAATTTGTTGATGATATAGGATGTATCAATTTCACGCAGAAGTTTATGTTCAATGCTCATTAGTGTGAGATTGTTCAATCTCTTTTGACCCAAGGTGCTCCTTAGTTCATTTTTAATAAGTTTCAGTTTTGAAAATGATCGTTTTCCACTGCAGTTGGTTACCATTCGTGACAAATAGATGCGCAAGGCGATTTCTACATTTGGAAAACAAGACTCCAAAGAATTGTCAATTATCAAACGGTAAAACTGTAACTCTACAAGGTCTAGAGTAGTGCCAATAAGAGAAGCAAGATCAGTTTTCAACAGTTCTGTAAACTGCACAAGTTCTTTACAAAGACTTTCTTTCAGATCTTCCGGATATGATTTAATAAGATTCGATGATCTCGTTACCACCTCTTCAGGTGTAAACGACTGTAACTGACGAAGGAATCCAAATACATCATTCAACTTTTGATAAGCTTTCTGGCGTTTTGACAAGGCAGAGAGCAAGCTATCAATAAGGACAAGAAATGTTCGGCTTTTAAACTGCTGAGAAGGCGTTTGAGATTCAACAAGTGGATCAAGTGTGCTGGAACCACTGAAATCATCATACTCTCGATTTCGTTTGTGTTTTCTTCGAGTTTGTTCTTGATAATGTTCACACTGTCAGATCCTTGGCCTTTTGCCGTATGTCAGCAAAAGTAGACCGCATAGCTTGAATATACCCCCGCAGGGATTCATAGAGTGCACAAGCTGTATTCAAATCTTGGTCAGAAGATTGCAAAGAAGCACTGGTCATTTGAAAACGCTGTAATACGAGACTTGATCCCACAGTATGATCATTATTCCTGTTTCTAACTTCATCATGGTTGAAAGTAGACCACGAGCCTGTTGACGACACTCTGCCTTCTGATCATTGTTATCTGAAATATCATCCAAGACTTGTTTTATTGCAGAAAAGCTGTGTAAAAGTGCTTTTGTTGCATCTGCCCGAGCGGACCACCTGGTATCTTACAGTCTTTTCACAAAGGGCAAATAGGACTTATTATGAATACCGCCAGCACATAATGCAGTAGAAAGGAGACCCCACCGGTAGGTAGAAGCAGAAAAGAAGGTGTACAGGCTTTCAACAAATCCAAAGAAAATGACTGCTTCTTGACAACCTTCAGCAGCACATTTTCCAACCAAATTTAGTGAATGTGCAAAACACGGAATGTAATGCGCAAACTTATTCATCTCTTTAATTCGTGCTTGTAATCCTATAAACTTGCCACTCATGTTGCTGGCGTTGTCATAACTTTGACCACGGCAGTCTTTAATATCAATGTCATTTGCCTTTAAAAAATTAAGTAAACTTTTAGTAAGCTGTTCGGCACTATGACCTTCCATATCCAAAAATGTCACAAATCTTTCAACTGGTCCAGATGGCAAAACATAGCGCAGAGTCAAAGTCAGCTGGTCCATATTAGATATATCTGGAGTAGAATCCAGTGAAACGGAATAATACTTGTATTTCTTCACTTCACAGAGAATGTGATCCAGTATGCTGGATCCAATCAGATTGATGAATTCCTCACACGTTGTTTTAGATAGATATGATGTATGTCCAAATCCTTTGTTTGCATGAGTACTTATATGCTCTGCTAGAAAAGGGTCAAACTTGGCCAGTAATTCTAACAACCCTAAGTAATTCCCATTATAAGGGGACCCAACAATTTCATCACTGCCACGAAATGAAAGGCCTCGTTCTGCTAAAAACTTCACAACTTCAATTATTCGCTCTAGAAGTTTGGGCCAGTACTTTTCTTGAATATCCATTTGTTTCACAAGTTGGGAATCGACACGTTCACCTTTGTTTTTTCGCATCAACAGTGAAATTAAAGCTTGTCTATGTGAGGAGCTTTCTTCATGTCGACGCAATAGATTGCTTGCATTTTTCCAGTCATTAAACCCCTTCCACAGTAAACTTTGATGAACATTCTGAACTCATAAGCTTGCATGGGAAACAGAATAGGCGCCCTTTACTTTCTGAATAGCATAACCATTTTCTTGCATGTTGCTTGTTTGTAAGTTTACGAATATGTGTAAAATAAGACTTCTGACAGTATCGAGTTTTCTTTTCAGTGTCATACAATCGCACGGATGAAGAGAAGGCACTATCAACATGTTGACATTTCTCACTTCCCTTGGATATCCAATATTCACGCTCACAGTCCTCTATATTGTTCGGCCAGTCACCAATATCATTAGAGTACTTCTTCGTTTCACTTATTCTTTCACATTCAGACTCAGTGTATACTGGGTTTTGCTGTATGTTTTCTGCTGCACAGCCTGCACTAGTACTAGTTGTTCCTGCACTTCCAGCTTCAGCGATTAGAGTACCACCACCACCATGAACATCAAAATATTCTGTCAGCTTACGTGTTTTTGATATCACAAGTTGATCTCTTCTTTCTTTTTCTTCCTTCGCTTTACGTTTTTCACTTCTAGAAGCATAATTACGTCCAATATCTCTGTGTCTATTGCTCATTTTTTGAGTTTTCTAACCTTACAAATCGAGAAATTTTAATCAAGATCAAAAGAGAGTGCGAGCACGTCGTATACCTCAATTAAAACAGGAAGTTTCCGTTTCCTAAATTCTAGTTTTTATTTTTATGCAAATTCATTTCGCAAAGAACGAAACAAAATTAGAGGGGCAGTCGCCTAGAGCCAAAAAAGTGGCTTCCGTCCAAACGTGACCAAATTTTCAACGCCACTTAAATGGCTTCCGTCCGCAAACAGTTAAGATAAAAATAATGAAGAGTCACACTAAGTCACCCTCTTATGCTTTCTCTCACAATTTCGTGACACCAAATGAAAAGGCGCTAAAGATGGCATAAATCACAAGATCATTGGTTTAACGCTCGTATTAGAAGATGACCAAAAAATTATGTACATATTTATTGGCGCGGGGCCCCTAAAAGCGCGGGGCCCGTAGCATATGCTACTTTTGCTACTACGTTAATCCAGCTCTGGGTACTCTGATATCCCAACAAAAAATGATATAGGCCTATAGCCTAGGCTATATATATATATATATATATATAATATATATATATATATATATATATATATATATATATATATATATATATATATATATATATATATATATATATCTAGAGGCTAGGCCTATATATAGGTTGAAATGAAGTGGGCTGAGTCCTCCATTTCACCTGAGTCGATATTTGTATCCCACGGGCAATTAAGTTGACTTCGTCGTTAAGGATTAGGATTAGAGTTAAGTTTAAATTTAGAAATGCTGAACCTAACTTGTGTTTTTGTAAACTCTAATCTTATAGAATTTTTTGTGTTAGGTTCAGCATTTCTAAATCTAAACCCAACTCTGTAATCTCAACCCCCTAATGACATGCCTGACTCAACTGGCAGCCGAATAGATAACTATCCGGGCTAGATTTGTTGCATGTCATCTCTTTTTCATCTGCAATCATAACTCGTCATACACTGTTACTATAAGCGCATTTGACGTTTCGAAAATGCTGTGCATGCATTGTCATTGCACTCACGCACAGAATCGATTTTGCCGCAATTATCATAGTAATTTACACATAGGCCTGCTACACTGCATCACATGTTTTGTTTGTGGTTTCATCATCAGCCGTTAGAGCACACATAAACAAAGATGTTACCTAACATTAATCCTAACCCTACCCCTGTCCCATCTTATTGATACATAATAAATCCCAAAAAAAAAAAGAAACTGCAAGACATCATCATATGCTACGTTATAAATAATGATCAATAAACTTCCAACTTCCACATCACCAATCCATAATCGATGTAAGAATAGACATTTGGGCTAAAGAAGACCAGTCGACCCACGGTGCTTTGTTTCAACCATATATACAGGGTGATCAAGAAGTCCCTCCGCATTGGGTTCAGTGCTTTAATAATATGAATGTAATATGTTATGGTACAGTAAACAGTATTATTTTAATTGACTTAAGTTAGATTTACTTTACAGCAACACTTCCAACACTTGCTGTAAAGTAAATCTAATTAAAGTCAATTAAAATAATACTGTTGTACTGTATCATAACGTGTTACATTCATATTATTAAAGCACTAAACCCATTGCGGAGGGACTTCTCGATCACCCTGTATATGTATATATATATATATATATATATATATATATATATATATATATATATATATATATATATATATATATATATATATCTGTGTGTGTGCCAAAGTAATTAAATGGTCAGTAACTCATTTTCAAAAACTTAAAATTAGTACCTTACATTCGTCTTCCAAGATCTGCTTACTCGGAGCAAGCAAGAGGACATGCACACCGTCATAGCTGGCAGACGCTGGAGCTGGGTTGGCCATGTCCTCAGAAGAGACCCTGATGCCATCACAAGAATAGCTATGCTTTGGACCCCTGAAGGAAAACGAAAGAGAGGCCGACCAAAAACAACCTGGCGGAGGACTGTGGAGGCTGAGATGCAAAGAATGAACCAGAGTTGGGGCACTGTACGAAGGATGGCCTCCGACCGAGCAAAGTGGAATCAATTTGTTGTTGCCCTTCAAGACGCCACTAGGTGTGATGGCCACTGACTGCTTTGACGGTCGGCGGCTAAGGATCAAAGAAGAAGAAAAAGAAGAACATTCGTCTTATAAAATTAACAGAAAATTTGGAAACTGCAATAAGCCAACTTCATTCTTAGCGAAGTGTTGCATCTTGTTTGCAACATTATTGTGCTTAGTTCATTGCAATATCACTAGGAATGCATAATTGTAATGTAAGATTCATTAACTTCACAAACTATAATGAGATCTGTAGACTGCAACAGTAACAGAACTTTACAGACATTACGAGACTCCACTTTGTGACTTTTCATGAATTAATAATGCCAAGCAGTTTGATATCTCAAGAATAGTTTTTCCAGTCTCTAAGCATTTTAATAGTCGGATTATGTTTTTTACATTTCAGCCTCATAATTTGTTTTAAATTGTTACAGGTGTCATCGTCAGTCATGGATTTTGACTCTTCTTCAAAATTTATATCTTCCTTGGCCAAATTTCTTCAGTCTCTGTGTAATGGCTATGTGGAGTTCAACAGTGGAGTTGAAGTTATTGGCCATATATACCTCAGCGTGGACACTGGTAAAAAAATAGACTACATACTGAATGAAAAAGTGTGTAAAACTGATGAGAATTCTGTCACATTCATCAGTAATAGTTTTCATGCCCAACCAGCTGAAAAGCCAAAGCCACCTGTGAAAACTGCACCGACCTCTGACCCCATTAAACATGCTGACACTGGTGCAAAATCAGATGAGGAGGACATAATTATCATGGAACAACCAGAAAGCAAAAATGTGGGCACAATCCCATCCAGGGATAATTTCCAGCATCTAAATGCTGGCTCACACTCAAAAATAGGAGGCCGCCCATCAAAACGTTCTTCTGATCACAGTTTTCCTCCCAGTCATAGGCATTCTGCAAAGCAGAGTAGATATGATCCTTCTTCAGGACCCAATGGTGCTCAGCTAGATACAGACTCTTTACACTCAGAAAGTAATTCCTCATCAAACTTTTTACCACCACAACTTGCTGTTGATGCAACAATAACAACAGCATCAGAATCAGACATGTCACATCTTTCCAAAGTCTTTCCACAAACATTCAATGATCCTGTGAACAGTCAGAGTGCAGCAGAAGAAAAGGATATTAAACCTCAGTTAGATGGCGATTTGAAAGTAATACAGGTCAAACAAGAATATGTGCAAGGTGATGATGAAGATCAAGAAACTTGTAAGTATACAGGATTTTTAAAATTCTTTACTGTAATTTTTTCCAATGCCATGTTTTAAAATTTAAACCATTTGAACACAACAGGCAGCTATGTTGCAACATTGGCAACAACTTGAGAGTTTTCTTTTGACAGAATTTAGTGATTTATGGAGAAGCGAAATGTTTGCTTTCCTTGATTTTAACACTTTATTCTTTTAACATTATTCATAATCTTTAAATTCTTTCCTGTACTGTTACATCATTTTTTAGGTCAGGCACTTGATATTACCCTGTAAATGTAACCATAAAGATATTGTAGATTTCGCATTTTCGTTCTAAAATAAATTGAATACGTCCTACTCCACCTCCAAGTGGTGGTCCTGGAAACAGGCTGCATCACTGCAGTCTGGCTGAGAGAGTAGGGATCGAACAGGGAAGGTGAACCCGGTTCCGAAAATGCCATGCTGAAACCGGATGTGTCGGGCCGAAAGGCGCAAATATCGCATCTTTGCTGTAAACAGCGACACAACGTAACAAATGTCCTTTTCAGGGGGCGAACGCAGAAGAAGAAGAATACACACCAGTGGGAGGCAACCCAGAACTGTGGGGAACTACTTCAAAAACATGGAGCTCTCTTAGATCTACTTTGATAAAATAATTTCTGTTGTCAAGCTTCAGAGTGTTTGGAAGTATAAGCGTCGCCAATGTAATACTTTTATCCTTGCTGAATGATCTGCTTTGTGAAATTCTATCATCATAGCAGTGGAAAGTTCAAACCAGAAGATATTTTATCAAATGTTACCTTCAGTTCAAAGAAAAGATGCAGTTCACGAATTAAGTAAATTTCAGTAACTCTTCATTATTTCCTTTTTACTCTTGTCACTTCCTGGGTGTATATCAATTGTGATCTCCCCGTAGATCACAGGGAATGATTTGGTAGATTTCTAGGTGATGGAAGGGGAATAAAAGAAATCATTTTTAACTTATGAAATTTTTAACTCGCCCACTTGTGCCCACATTCCCCCAGGTTTAAAGGTATTTTTTTCCATATTCCAAGAGAAAACCCATAAAGAACATTTGTTCATTTACAGCATGTAGAGGTTATCCACATCAGTATAGGATCATCTTCTGAAGATGATGGTCTCAGAGTCACCATTGCCAACCAGAAATTTGAAATGGGTGATTGTTGCTGAGTTATTTGCCGGTTGAAGATCATGCACTGAGTATGGTTACTTTAGTGATCTCTTGTTAATCGTGCTTTGTTTAGTATTACGCGAATTAGGGTGAAGGTGTTCATACAACTCAGTAGCATGGTATGAAGAAGTAGTTCATGTAACTTGAACTCAGCAACATTAATGAAGTAATTAATGCCTTCAGATTGAGTCCGTAATATTTAATCACATGTACACACAGGATGATCATTTCAAATAGGAACAGCACATAAGTCCTTATAAGTCATGCATAAATTAATCAATAACGTAGACTGCTGGTTTACGTGTCAATGTCCGTTTAAGGATACAATGCAGTATTGTCGTCAGAACATCACAGCTATATGCACGCGCAGCTAGACATGGCTACCTGCCGACAGTGAGACTGCGAGTCTGAATATTTCATACGAATTTGACGATTATTCTCCTCCTTCTGAGAATTCTAGTTAAATACTAACCTCCATAAATTTTCCTCTCATATAGAGTTCTAGGACTGACCCTGGTCCATCAAAAATGCACATATAAATGGCTATATCATGCCATTGAATTGGAAGGTTAGAAAAACGCAGCTATTCAGCTTGGCGGTCAAGTAACAAAGGGTAGCGTCTCCTAGTTACCGACTGTGTCCTAAACAACGCTAGACACGTCATAATCGATCGTGTATGGAGCGTTCAATAATTGAAACATCTATCGCAATATATTAAATGTCTTAACCTTTACAATTGCACGTCTGCTAACCTTTAGCAGACGGCGTTAATATCATATACCGTAACAATTCCCTGTACACCGGGGAAAAAAAAATCGATAGATTTTTTTTCAAGATCTATCCGACTTAACAATTTTTCAAAAAAATTTAACACAATTGTGACATATGGCCGACGATGTTCTGAGTAGAACCGTGTCGCGGTCATGTCAACTAACTATTTGTCATAGTCATCTAACATTAATCACATTATATATCAATATTATACATATTATTATATCAACTAAATAAAATGTCCAATGTTAATAGTGAATGATAGAATTAAATTAAAGTAAGGTCTGTCGTATTAGTATGTCATATAGGAATTAATTTGACTAATTAAAATTAAATTAATTAATTAAACTAAGAGTTAAATTATTAAGATTCTAATGTAACGCGATGTTATGAGAGAAGAAAAGACAAAATAAGTGAGAAGAAATAGAAAGAAATTCGAATATAAGTTTAACTTAATTGTGTGTGTTAAGTGTTAGTGAATAATAACTATCTAATTTAACTAACTAAATAATGTATAGGTACATTAAAAAAAAATATTAATCTAATACTTGTGTGAGATTTATTTTCTCTTTTCATAATTTCTTCTTTTTATATTTCGTTCTCTTTTTTTGTTCTTTCATTTCATTTTTTTCTCACATTTCATTTTATTGATAATAATTCAATTAAGAAGTTAAGTTAACTAATTAATTAGTATAGGATATGATGATCCATCCGTAGTCTTGATCCTGATGAATTCTTTTAGGCAAAAATGTTCAAACGTTTACGTTGGAAAGAAATGTCATTTATCCCAGCATCCAAGAATTAAGTGCACATAGGATAATAAGTTCGACTTGTCGTCAGATATTGTTCCATGATTGTTCAACGAATATTCATATATCGTGTATGGACGTTAGACGAAGTTTCAATGTCAATATGTATACCTTGATTGTCTTTAGTTCAATTCTGTGATGCATATAGTGTTTATAAAGTTTAAATTGAAGGCAAGGTTAGTTCCCTTATAGTTGATATGTTTTAGGAATGTTAATGTTGATTATTCGTCGTCAATAGGATTACGTGACAACGCATCCGCCACAATGTTTTCAGTGCCAGGAATATGTTCAATGGAGAATTCAAATGGCTGTAGGATGATTGCATATCTGGCGAGTTTTTGGCTCTTATGGTTAGATCGACGCAAAGATGCTACAGCACGTTGGTCCGTCTGTATGGTGAAGGGAGCACCAAGCAAGAACTTTTCAAGTTTAGTTATTGCCCATATCACTGATAAAAGTTCCTTGTCCACTGTGGAATACTTTGTTTCTGCCGGCTTTAGCTTTCTTGAAATATATAAGGTAGGATGTAGAATGCCATCATGGTTCTGGAGCAGGCATGCACCAATGCCGTAGTTACTAGCATCTGTTCGTAAGAAAAATCTTTTGGAAGCATCGGGAAGTCTTAAAATTGGTTCATGCGAGAACAAATTTATAATTTTGTTGAAAGTTTCATTGCATGTACCAGTCCATGTCACCTTCACCGGCATGTCTTTTTTTAACAATGAAGACAATACAGCCGTGATGGATGACAAGTTTGGTATGAATCTACTGTAATATTGAACAAGTCCTAACAAACTCCTGACCTGTTTCTTCGTCTGAGGAACTGCTATGTTTAGAATTTTGGAGACTGTACTAGGTAACGTTCGGATATATCCCGATCCAATGATATGTCCCAAAAAGGTTATCTCATTACACGCGATTTGCACCTTTGTAGGTTTAGCAGTTAGATGATAATTCCTTAGAGTGTCGAAAACATATCTAAGTCCCGAAACATGTTCCTCAAACGACGAACTAAACAAGCATATGTCGTCAATATATGTAATAACGTCTGGTCTACCTGATAAAATTTGTCGCATCAGGCGAATGAAGGTAGCTGGCGCATTAACAAGCCCAAAAGGCATCACATTCCACTGGTATAGACCTTGTGGAGTGGAAAATGCGGTGTAGTACTTAGCCTTTTCGGTCAGTGGTATCTGCCAATAACCTTTAGTTAAGTCTATCTTACTAAATATAGTTGCGTTGGATAGACGTGGCAGTAAGTCGTCGATAAGTGGATGTGGTTCGCTGTCAACTATAGTCTTAGCATTTAATTTTCTATAATCAACACATAGTCTGATGTTATTGTCCTTCTTCCGGACAATCACTAATGGAGAAGAGAATGGCGAATTACTAGTCTCAATGATTCCCAGAGACAACATCTGTTCAAGTTCCTTAGTAGTTTTAGCAAGGAAATGTAAAGGAACAGAATAGGGATGTACACGAATAGGTGTATCATCATTGAGAGTAATGTCATGACTGATAGCCGATGTGCGACCCGGGACGTCGGTCAACACATCTGGATAAGATTGTAATAGATTAGCAATCTGTAGACGCTGTTGCGGTGTAACCGTTGAAGAGATGGTTACATCCCGCCAAGATTCAGTAGGTTGAACTACTGGTACCGGTAACGGTAACTGTACCTCAGGAAAAGAAGATTCTTCTTCCTGGATGACAGATAAGTTAGAATAATAACAAGTAGATACTGTGTTGTCATCTAGTTCATGAAAAATTGACTGTAAGTGTTCAGGACGTGTATGAAATTGCTTGAGCATGTTAATATGAAATATCTTTTTGTGTCCCTTGATATCTAAGACGTAATCAACGTCGGAAATTTTATCAATGACTTTGTAAGGACCATTCCAAGATATCAATAATTTATTGTTATTGTGAGGAAGTAACACATAAGCCTCGTCGCCTGGGAATAATTGGCGTAATCGTCGAGACCTATTTTGTAGAGATCGAGCCTTAGCTTTTGCAGCCTCAGAAGAAGCTGTTGCCAACTGGCAAGACTCAATAATGTTCTTCCGAAGATTAATCACGTACTCGTAAGATGACTGAGTGTCCTGAGTCATCTCCGCGTCAATTAATAAGTCTTTTATTAGTCCCATAGGACCTCTTGGGGGAGCACCAAAAACTAATTCAAAGGGAGAGAAGCCAGTTTGTTCATGCGGTACCTCCCGATAAGCAAATAGAACAGCTGGGAGTGCTCTGTCCCAGTCATGAGGGTGCTTAGCAGTAACCTTATGTAGTAGTTGTTTAAGTGTACGGTTAAGTCTTTCAACCGCACCATTACTCATAGGATGATAAATACTACTTAAATTCCTATCAATGTTCCAAGTTTTCATGACTTCCTTCATGGTGTCAGATATAAACTGTGACCCATGGTCTGATAAAAGTTTTCTAGGAAACCCTATTCTAGAAAAGATGAGATGTAGTGCATCAGCTACATCTGTGGTAGTGGTGGTCTTTAATGGGATAGCTTCTGGCCATCGTGTGCACAAATCAATGCACGTAAGGACGAATCTATGTCCTCTGGCCGATGGTAGCAATGGACCAATAATATCTATTGCCATCTTGTCAAACGGTCTTACTGAGATATCGCAAGCCTGAATAGGCGCCGTGTGAAAAGCTCCACGTGCTTTCACTTCTTGGCATGTAGTACAGGAACGTACATACTGCGAAATATCTCTTGACACTCCTGGCCAAAAGAATGAAGACAGTACTCGAGATCGTGTTCGAGTATATCCCATATGTCCAGCACAATGTGAGTCATGTGCATGTTGAAGAATGTACCGTCTAAAAGTATACGGGACCATAACTTGTTGTTTCATTTGTGATTTGTCATTAAAACATCTAATCAATATGTCATTTTTAATAACAAAACAATGTTTGTTATTATTACCTGAGGATAGATTGTCAACTTTATCAACCAGCTTAAAAAATTTTTTTAAAGATTTATCCTCTTTTTGTTTGGTTGCAAATGTTTCCCTGTCAATAGGTGAATTGACTACAAATTCCTCTTGGTTGTCTGCATCCATTTTATTATCATCAACTTTCTCCATGAGTTGAGTCTGCGCTCTAGTCGTCACGGCGTTTCCAGTGCATAGGTTATGTTTCTCCCATTCTATGATCTCATCTGGAGTACAATCTTTACTGCCGTGTATACGACCAACCATCAGATCAGCTATAGGCTTTTTTAGCATACATACTTTTACGTTCCCTGTGAAAAAGGGTGTTCTAATATGAACAATAGCTGTGGGGTAAAACTCAATAGTTCCACCAAATGTCATGCAGCGTACATATTCTCCTGTCGCACAGCTAGGATGTACCAGCGACTGACGTACACCAATCGTTGTGGATCCTGAATCCCTCAGCACTGAGACGACGGATCCATTAACTAATCCCCTGTTAAAAATTAGTAAGCCTGTTCCATCGTTGACTGCAAGACCTACCTCTGGTGTAATATGTCCGCAGTTAAGCACTGTTTCTTTCGCCTTCTGAAAAATAAGATTGCATTGTTGGCAACTATTTGCCACATTATAATTAATAGCAAAACATGCAGCAGAAGACTGTGTTGTATTATTGTCAAGTGGGACCTGAGCTATAGGGGTAGTATTATTTGTAACTGCCGCCCCTGTATTATGGTTGTAATGAGATGATCCCCGAGAATGAGATCGATTCCGAGTATAATTGTTAGAATTATCTCGTCGTCCTCTATAGTAACTATTATCTCGATGTCTCGAGCCATGATTATTACCATTCCAGTTATTATTATTATTGGGAGTATGTGATCGATTATAATTAGTGTTATGTTGACCATTGTGGTAGTTTGTTTGAGGTGAATAATTTCTATCTCGTGATCTACCTCTGTTGAACTCATTTTTATTGTTGAAATCATTATTATGTCCCTTCTGAAAGTTAACATTGTGATTTCTTTGGAACCTGCTTCTGTCTACACTGTGATGTCTTTGTTTGTTATTATGATTGTAGGCCATATTAGACGCCACAGGTAGAGGTTCTCTTAATGAGGAGTTAGAAATGGTTGCATTCGGATGTGCCGAACAGTAGTTTAAAGAAATTTTTTCTAACTCGTCCATAGTACCTGGTTTACGCTCCTGCAAATATGCAAAAAATGGCTGGCTAACCGAAGATAATACCTTATCCCGTAGTAGTAAATCAACTAATTTGTCGTATGATTTGTTGACTTCTGCCAGTTCAACCCATCTATTAAATGTATTGCGTATGTTCGCAATGAATCCTGCAAAATCTTTTGGAGATTCAGGTAAAATTCCCTTAAATTTCAACCTACAGTGTTCCTCGTCCAGGTGAAACCTTCGTAAAAGCAAGGACTTAATAGCACCGTAGTTATTTGCTATTGATGGGTCAGCATTTTGAGAAGCCGTCAATGGTTCTCCAACCAAGAATTCATTTAACTTGAGTACCCATGACTCTTCAGGCAAATGATTTGTTTTGCAAGTCTGTTCAAAACGTGACAGGAACGATGAAAGGTCGTCCACGTTTAAGTTGAGAGTGGGTAATTTAAAGTTGTAGAAATGTTTAGTTTGGCTGGATGACGATCCATTTTGTGCGTTATTATTCTGGTTTGCATCAGCACTTTGTGCTTGTAATCTTGCTGTCTCCAATTTAATACGCGCCAATTCCATTTCTTGTTGTAAAATAATTTCCTCTCGTTTCAATTTATTCTCTTCTTCCTGTTGAGCAATTTCTCTTAATCTATTTTCCTTGGCAATTTGCTTCATCTCACGTTCCTCTTCCTCTTTCTTTAATGCAGCCTTTTGTTCCTCTTCTTTTCTTTCACGTTCCTCCATTTCTGCTTTATGTTTTTCCAGTTCTGCCTCAGCAAACTGACGAAGTTCTTGAGATTTATAACCATATTCCTTACCAAT
Organism: Oreohelix idahoensis; assembly: GCA_024509875.1. NCBI lineage: Eukaryota > Metazoa > Mollusca > Gastropoda > Stylommatophora > Oreohelicidae > Oreohelix > Oreohelix idahoensis. The sequence continues at coordinate 134,168 of JAMPIV010017045.1, forward strand.
TTTAACGAAATGGTCTATAGTAAGCATTTTGACTTTTATCTGTAAGTAATTATTGATAATTACTGATTAAAATAGTCAATAGTAGCTTCAGAGTAATTATTATACTTACTCAACTTAGGAATATTCAATATAAATAATCACAATAGTACTGAACTCTTATGTCTAAGTTCAACTAATAGACAATATTTTGTAACAATATTGTATCTAAATACGAACTATATCATAAATAGTTATGATATCTGTTAACTATAATGTAATTACATCACACAATTAATCTCAATATCCAATAATGTTGGGTATGATTCCTAGTAATTATATTGTTCAATGTACTAAGTCACTCTCTTAGTACCAGAAAAGTATATTAAATAATATACAATGGGTCTATTACCTCAAAGGTAGACTATAAGATTATTTTATTTGGTCAATATATATATTATATTATTATGCCCTAGGCATCTCTTATAAATTGTAGTGCTACTTTCTTGGACTATCACTGCATAATTATGCAATGTCCCATATTAACCTTAAATATCAGAAAAAATTAATTAAATTAAATTACAAGTGTATTATTGCATATAATATCATATTATTAATGTAGTATTTAATATATATCATGAGGACAAACAAAACAATGATGCAACTAAAGGGTACAAACAATGTCAAGACGCAAACAAGACATTTTCACAATTAAAAATGAATTTATGAACTAAATAAAACAAGCGGAAGTGTCACAAGCCAAATGAAGGGTCAAGGTCTGACCCGAGGTCAACTTAATATTCAAAGTACACAAAAAAAAATGACTGCAAAAAATGATGACATCACAGGACTCATAACGGACGACCATTTAACAATCATCAAATAAATGATAGTAAGAGGAGACTGGACGAAATAGTTAACGAACATGATACAAAACTGAATAAAATTGTGAACTTAGTACAAATAAAATACACCAGTTATCTACGGAACGGTACAGCTAACACAAATCGTCAAACGACAGCAGATTTGGACAGACAGTCCAATGGCAAACCTCAATGGGGCTTCCAAAAGTGCAATCGTTTAACTGCCCTAAGAAACGACCGAAATCAATTCAGGCATCGTGAGAGCCACAGAATCTAATTTCGGTTCATCCTCCCTACCTCCCACTAATTAACAACACATTAAAACAACCCAAAAAAATACATGAAACACATTCAGAAAAGACATGCCTATGCAGGCAAAAGGCATGGACTCAGTATTACTGTTTGCAATGACGACAGTATTAAAACAACTAGACTTATCTTTTCCGTTGCTTAGATCAGTGCTAGAGGTCGTCAACAGCTAGGCTAATGCCCCTGACTGTCTGCTCCTGTAGTCCATATCGTGTGTTTGCTTCAAATGGCTCATGTTTCCCCTGGTTAGACTTAGAAAACGACTTTGGTTTCTCCGACAGATCACCTACACGACTTTCAGTGACGTCACGTTGTTAGGCATTAGAATGAGTAAGACGTCATCTTCGACTGGATCATGTGATTGAAACTTGATCATAAATATTATGGTTAACATGTGCGTAAGGAACAGAAGTTTGTTTCTTTTTTCTGTCGTTCCCCACACTGGCCACCACTTTGTTGCTGAGTTATTTGCCGGTTGAAGATCATGCACTGAGTATGGTTACTTTAGTGATCTCTTGTTAATCGTGCTTTGTTTAGTATTACGCGAATTAGGGTGAAGGTGTTCATACAACTCAGTAGCATGGTATGAAGAAGTAGTTCATGTAACTTGAACTCCGCAACATTAATGAAGTAATTAATGCCTTCAGATTGAGTCCGTAATATTTAATCACATGTACACACAGGATGATCATTTCAAATAGGAACAGAACATAAGTCCTTATAAGTCATGCATAAATTAATCAATAACGTAGACTGCTGGTTTACGTGTCAATGTCCGTTTAAGGATACAATGCAGTATTGTCGTCAGAACATCACAGCTATATGCACGCGCAGCTAGACATGGCTACCTGCCGACAGTGAGACTGCGAGTCTGAATATTTCATACGAATTTGACGATTATTCTCCTCCTTCTGAGAATTCTAGTTAAATACTAACCTCCATAAATTTTCCTCTCATATAGAGTTCTAGGACTGACCCTGGTCCATCAAAAATGCACATATAAATGGCTATATCATGCCATTGAATTGGAAGGTTAGAAAAACGCAGCTATTCAGCTTGGCGGTCAAGTAACAAAGGGTAGCGTCTCCTAGTTACCGACTGTGTCCTAAACAACGCTAGACACGTCATAATCGATCGTGTATGGAGCGTTCAATAATTGAAACATCTATCGCAATATATTAAATGTCTTAACCTTTACGATTGCACGTCTGCTAACCTTTAGCAGACGGCATTAATAGCATATACCGTAACAGTGATCAAAAGTTGAACTAGAGTTTATTATTTATTCATTTTAAACTTGGTTGTTATGTGAGAAACATGATTTAGTTCTCGATTTCGCCCCAAGCATTTACTTCCTACCAGCACATCAAGGAGTGTTTCTCAAAATTTGTCAGGATTTGTGCACACTCAGAGTGAGAGTTGCTTTCAAATTGCCATCTTACTTCACTGCCAGTTGTCTTCTTTGCACCAAGGCTTTGAACATCTTCCAAAGAAAGACATTAAACAGATTGTGGAAGCTAGAAAGAGTTTCAGAAATTGAAGACCTTTTAAAGCAAGTCGTATTTGTAAAATGTAGTCAGAATGTTGCTGTGGAAGCAAGATATTTTATTGCAATTTCAAGCCCAATCCTCCTTTCACCCGTGACGTGCCTGTTAGGGTCCAGTGTTACTATCCTTTGCTCCCTGTTCAGGCTCTGTAACATACTGGAATCCCCAGAGTAAGAGAAAAAGAGGGAGCTTGAAAAACACTGGGAGGGAATCAGAAGCAGGCATGAAAGGCATAAAAAAGATTCGGAAGGACCTTGAATGCATAGCATAGAGGAGGAATTGGTGTTTAATTGTTAATGGCCTTTGCTACAGAGAGAGATAAAGTGTAGTTAAGTAATGATTGTCCTGCAGTCACACTAAATTTTACTACCATTTTCACCACTCTGTGCAAACTTTGAATTGAAAACAAAACACAGAATTTGTCTTCAGTCTTTGGTTAATGATCAACACATGAGCTTGTATACCATGAAGCCATTAATTGAAATGCTGTGTGCACAATAATGTTTGATGATTTACAAACCATCCGTCATTTATGAGTTACAGGCTTATCTGTATCTTTCAAAAGAATCATTTTTTTTTTAACATAAACAAAATCCACTGTGTCATTATTTAGTCTGATTACTATTGTCACCATCTGTTTCGTTGTACGTATCTTGAATCATCTAAATCAGAATCATTGGTTTCCAACATATCATTGATTTCTTGTTAGCGGGCCAATGCTTATTTGTACAAGCCCTTTACAGTGCTAGTTAAAAGTCACAATGATCTAAAGCAGATAAGATTAGATCAGGGACCCCAAGATGCAGCAATAGTGAATGCAGTCAGCGACCCATAGCTGTACTGCTTGCATCAGGACCAGCGAACCAGAGCTGGTCAAGACCGCACTCCACCTCCACGTGGTGGTCCTGGAAACAGTCTGCAGCAGTGCAGTCTGGCTGAGCGAGTGCGGATCGCAATGGGAAGGCAAACCCGGTCCCTAAAAAATGCCGTGCTGAAGTCGGATGTGTCGACCAAAAGGTGCAGATATCATAGCTATGGCGTATACAGACACAACGCAACCACCGTCCTTTTCAGGGCAAATGAGGAAGAAGAAGAAGATTAGATCAGCTGTTTCACACCAGAAGGCACATTTTGCTTACATAACAAAATATATGTTGAATAGTTCCAAGTTTCCTCTGTAAAACTCTCAACACTCTGGAATATCTACAGATGGTTTGCACAGTTCCGAACAAGGGACTCTGGCATCACAGACAATCTTAGGATGCCATTAGAGCTTTCATTCACCAGTAACCGTAGATGACCATCCTTCTTCTTCTTCGTTCGCCCTGAAAAGGACGGTGGTTCCGTTGTGTCTGTTTACGCCGTAGCTGTGATATCTGCACCTTTCGGTCGACACATCCGACTTCTGCACGGCATTTTTTAGGACCGGGTTTGCCTTCCCATTGCGATCCGTGCTCGCTCAGCCAGACTGCACTGCTGCAGACTGTTTCCAGGACCACCACGTGGAGGTGGAACACGGTCTTGACCAGCTCTGGTTCGCTGGTCCTGACGCAGGCAGTCAAGCTATGAGTCGCTGACTGCGGTCTCTATTGCTGCGTCTTCTGGTCCCTATGACCATCCAAAGACTTCCATAGGTGATTAAGATTCCAAAAACAAGCATTAATGTTCCATGGCTTCTTGGACATACAAATGAAAGCTCTGTGCTGGGTCATCCTTATGCAGAAGCATGAAGAAGATAACTCCAGAAGATGATGTGTTACACTTTCAATTGGATTAATAAAACTTTGTATTCTCCTTACATGTCAGCACACTAGATGTTAAGTTGAAGTGAGTTTTGTGTTTTGGTCGGTCGCACAGTGAAATAAATAGAATTTAAAAAAAAAATATAAGTACTTGTAAACACATTTTTTAAAATTCTACAGTTGATGATTCTCAAGACCAGAATACTGTATTTCCTGGCATGCCATATGATCAGTATTATGGTGATGGCAGCAAAAGGGGTCAGAGGTCAGATTATGGTCAGATAGGTGGCTTGGGTCAAGGAGAATTTTTTCAAGGTGGTGCTGGACCATCAGCAGAAGCAGTTGCAGGAGACTCATCAGGTTGGTCTACTTTCTTTCATCTTACATGTGACAGAAAGCAAGGAAAAGCATGCACACTTAATTTTGATTACCGACACTATATTCAGTCATTTTTCTTTCTGAAGTTTAAGGAATGCTGAAAATTTAATTTTCTCAAATTTTCATTTAACCTGGTGTGATTTTATAAAAAAAAAAAAAAAAAAAAAAGCAACCTAGTAGATTGATTCAGTAAAAAAAAAAATTATTTAAGTTGTAATAACATTTTCCACAGAATATCTGTTGCATTTTCTTTGCTAGTCTGTCTTTTTTTTTTTTTTTTTTTTTTTAAAACAAAAGATTGAAACAACTCTGATGTTATTTTTTTAGATTTAACCCTTCCATGCAGTATTCTCAGGTTATTGGGAGTGCCCAATGTATTCCTGGTATACCGGTTATGGACAATACCCATGTGAAAATGGGGACCCAGACAATCAACCAATCACATTAAACTTAAGTAATGAAATCGATAGGCATGTTATACCTACAAATGACAGCCTACTTAAACCGTGTTTATTACATAAAATTAGTCTATTTTTAGCATAAAGCATGAAGAACCGAGTAAGAAAAGGCTTAGGTCTTGGCTGCTTACAGCTCAATAGTGCCCTTCTTTATACATTTTCAGACATCAGTTTGAATATGATTAAAGAAAACAGTGGTCAGCTTGATATCCCTGAAGGGTTTTTCCTGAAATGGTACTCGTGAGGGTCTAATGTGCTTTCTCATATGTTGGGCACCTTTGCAGCAGATGTGCAGCAATCATTTTGTCTGTGCCACAACTACACTCATTAGTAGTTCCTATCTTTAGCTTGTTGAATAGATGGTATTTCAGTCTGTTGTGGCCTGTGCAGGGCCTGAAGATTACCACTTGTTCTCTTCTGCTGAGCTGGTAATATGCATCATTTTTCTGCTGGCCTGGATACTCTGCTTCCCATTTGTTCGTGTATCTGCTTCAGAAAAAACATGTGGCCTCTTCGCAAGTTATGATTGTATCAGGTTGAGGCAGCTTTCACCTTCCTTTGCCAGTCTGTCAGCCTCTTCATTTCTGGGTATGTTACAGTAAGATAGGATCCACTGCATCACAACTTTTTTGAATCACTGTCTTAAGTTTTCCAGGTCTGCATTATTCTGACTCTTTAGTGTTTCTATTACTGACAGCATATGTGAAGAAAGCTATTTGTCTCTCTGATTTCCTCTGTCATTAGGATTTCTGCTGCAGATTTCAAGGTTTGTGCCTCTGCATTGAAGTTACATGAGAATTGTCCCATTGCCACTGACAGTTTTATGTGTGTACAATTAGTTAGACTCAGAAAGATTTGTCCGCCTCCATCTTCTGTTGCATCTGTGTATGCATGGGTCCAGGTGTTGTTTGATTAATATTTCTCTATGTATTTTGTGGTTAAGACTCTTCTATCTTTTTCAGTATGATTGTTCTTTTTCTCAATACCAAGAATGTTTTTTTAACATTTCAGGGAAGTGCTGTTGCTTCCAAACTGTTAGTTTGTGTGACGTGCAGATAGGCTGAACTGTTGATATTGCATTGATGGGTCTGCTTTCATCTTTGTTTTGGTTGTTTCCACAAAGTGTAGATGGGTTTAGATAGCTGCTGTCATTGTTTTGCTTAATTCTACAAAGTTGTTTCGCTTGATCATTTATTCTATGTTACATTGGGTGGTCAGTTAGTCTCCTGAATGTCTCAATTTGTTGCTGGACTATCTCTTATATATCCTCCATTGGTTGGAAAGATGTATTCTTTTCCAGTTCTTTAATGGATGTTGTCTTCATGCCTCCAGTTATGATTCTCGTTGCTTGGTTTTGGAATCTATTAATTTTAGCAAAGTTTGATTTAGCTGCTGTTGCCCATGCTCGGTGCCATATTCTAGGACAGGTCTTACTTGCCCAGTGTATAGCTTATTTAGTACTCTCGCATCTACTCCCCAAGCTGTTGCAGCAAGTTTTTTTATGATTGCCATTCATTGCCTTACTCTCATCTGGCTTCTCTCTGTCCGGGTTTTCCAAGTCAAACGGTGATGAGATGTAGTGCCTAGGTATTTGGATTTTCATCCAGTTATAGTTTCTTCCCTTTAGCATAAGTTTTGGAGCTCTATGGTATTTTTGAGAGGGAAAACAGTGTATATTCTGTTTTCCCTTCATTTAATTTCACTAGCCATGCTTTGGCTCACTCCTCCACTAATGTTAGGGCTTGCTGCATCCGAATGTTTGCTGTAGTGATATATTCTTCAGAGATCTACAAGGCTGAATCATCAGCACTGGAGTCATTGTGGGTTCTTCTCGGAATATTCTGTTGTATCATGTATGTACGCAAGGAACAGTGTGGATGACCGCTTCCCTTTGGGAGACACCTGTTCCAATATCTTCATGTTGGCCTGTCCTTGTAACTATTCTTTGACGGTTCTATTCTAAAGATAGTAGCTTGTCCATTTGTACATTTGCCTACACACTTCTTTTATTTGCAGCTTGACTTTCAGCCCTTCTTTCCATACTTTATCGAATGAATGCTTTTTCTAAATCCACCCAAACCACTAGTGTATGTTTTTTCTCTTGGAAGGCGTCTCCAATTTCTTGTGTCCAAGAAAAGAACCATGTGAACAGCGCCTCTTATCTGGTCCTCATCATGCGGAGATTCCAGAGGATACCTCTGGAAACCATGTTTGTGTTGTGTGCAGGGAAAATCACCAGAGATACAAGAAGAATCACCCTGGAGCATCATACAAGGACATTCCTTTCAAGCTTGTGAAAAGCTCTATATGGTGTTCACTCTGCAAAAAATACTTATGTGTCAAGCGTGGATCCACCTGCTGGGCTGACTGGCACACTAAGGCAGAATACTGGCGCTAGACTATAAGTAAGACTATTATTGATAATGTCCTTAAATTTTATGTCTAGTTTTTTTCAAGTAATTGTCGTTTTGATACATTTTGCTCAGGGGCTCAGGTACAGTAGGGGTTTGGTAACCCTCAGGGGTGCAATGCTGGTCGGGTTAAGTTTATATATATGAAGTTATAATTTGTTTCTTTACAGTTTTTTTTCTTTGGGGGGGATTAGAGTGTGATGACCTCTAACCTCTTCACCCAGTGTTGTGCACTGTTAACTGGGTAACCAACAAAATTCTTAAAGGGTTAATATATTTTTTCACAGATTAACTATGCAGTCCTGCTAATTAATGACTTAAGTCTCACCTTCAGGACATCTGTAGTGTTGCTTGACGTGACTTGTAATCTGTATGACTGCTCTTTGCTCCCTTCCCTCATTTACCTTCCCAGTATTTTTAATGCAATATTTCCCCTCTTTCTTTGGATGAGCTGGCATAATGCATCTTGCGCTAAAATTCAACACCTTTGGACATGTCACTCCTGCTGATCCCCTTGCTATCATCATCTATCTTACCTCTTCTTCTGACAGCCCTGTAAATAATGTCTTCCTCTGTTTTTAAGCATTGATACTGCGCAGCATGTCTGATTAGTGGCATACCTCTTTACTACATCACAACCATGACACGCAGAAATTGTTGAAGGAAACGTAAGACTGTAGGAACTTTACCAGGCATCTGTACAAATTGTCATTTTGTTTTATTTTGCGTGTGAATAGTTATCTTAAATGAAATGACTAGGCTGAAATTTAATGAATGAATCAATCCTGAATCTCATTAACCAAATATCAAACACATAAAGACATGAAGTGCATAATTTTTTATGATGGACTGACGGAATCTTTGGAAATAAGAACTGGAGATGGGAAAGTGATGCCTAATGCCACCATTTCTCTTACTGGCTATAGATTTGACTGTGAAAACATCAACCAACAGAAGTGGAATTCAGTGGACTCTGACAAAACAGCTTTACGAACAGGATTTTACTGATGACCTGACTCTTCTGTATTATAACTGTAGGCGAATGCAAGACAATGAGAATACTTGATGAGAGGTCACAGGAAAATGAATCTAAACATACAAAGAGAAAAGACAGCAACTATGAGAATAAATACAGCAAATGATAGCCAAACTGCATTTGGATAATCATCCCCATAAGATGTGGACATACACATATATCTTGGGAGTAGCATAGACACAGTTTGAGGAGCAGAGAATGATATCAGAATAATACAAGAGACAAGGGGAACTTTTAAATGCATTGATAAATATATGGCAATCAAAAGAATTAGGTCCAGCACAAAAATCAGAATCTGCAACACAGATGTCAAATCAATCTTGTGTATGGCTGTGAAACATGAAGAACAACAACAAAGACAACCAAGAAGTTGCAGACCTCCATAAATTGGTGCTAGCATCAAGGTATTGGAACAAAAAGCAGGCAAATATCATTGGGAGGAGGGTGAGGAAAAGGCACTTGCTTTGGATAAGACATGCATTAAGAAAACCAGCTGATAGTATTACAAAGGCACACCTTGGTCTGGAGTCTCCAGGGTTAAAAAGCAGAGACCTAAAAACACACGGAGAAGGGAATTGAAAACAGACATGACAGAGATAATAGACGGTGTAGAAAGATCCCAGATGGATGGTACAGGACAAGAAAGGCCTTACATGAATTTGTTGAAAGCTATGCTCCACAGGAAGGTAAGGGGTAATGATGATTGAGCAAAATTATAATTGCTGAAGGTGCTGTAGTCATATTTAGTAGCATCAATATGGCAGATCTTTTGGACTGATCTAAAAGTCCCCATTGCAGCCCTATTTAATGTATCTCCTTGGGCTTGGAATTCTGGACAAGAATTGTAGATTATACAAAATTACATTTAAGAAAGAAAAACAGTGCCAAAGACCAGAGGCAGCATAATATTTAATGATTTGTGATTGAATTATTATTTTCAGAGATGTAATTGTATAAAACAGTATATTCAATCTTTTCTTATCTCAAACTGATAAATGCAGACAAAGACATTTCCAGGTAACACTACAACAAACAGGTAATCTCCACATACCACTAGTACAAACACATCATTGCCATATTTCACTAAATACAAACAAAACATAATCTACGTAACGCTGGTACAAACAAAACATCTCTGCGCACCACTAGTACAAACAGATCATCTCCAGATACCACTAAATGCAAACAACAGTCTACACACCATTAGTACAAACAAAGCATCTACATATATAACTAAATGTAAACAAGACATCTACACTTACCATTAAATGCAAACAAGTCATGTCCATTCACCACTGAATACAAATGAGGCTTCTACTATTACAACTAACTATAAACAAGACATCTCTATGTAGAGTAAATGTAAACAAAATATTTCCACATATCATAATTACAAGCAGGTCATCTCCAAATACCGCTAAATTTAAACAAGACAATCCATATACAGCTGGTATCAACAAGCCTATACATGCACAACTAAATACAAATAAAGCTTTTACTAGTACAACTAAATATAAGCAAGACATCTCCACATACCACAAGTGCCAACAAGACATAAACATGCACAACTAAATACAAATAAGGCTTCTACTAGTACAACTAAATATACTACTCGTCAAAAGTCAAGGGCCACTTAGAAAAACCTTGGTTGAAACCATAAAACAAATCTGATATAAACGTAGTTGGTATCAGTCAAAACGGCATTTATTGAATACCAAATTTACATGTCACGTAAAGAAATGGAAACACACATTCAAACGCAATGAAGCTGTGAAGTGTGTCACCCACCTTTTCAAAAGTCACACAATAGATATTGGACAAATAGACATTTCAAAATCGAGTATGACCACTGTTTGCAGCAAGGCATTCAAGACAGCGTAGACGCATCGAGTCCACAAGGGTCCGAAGAGTATCCTGAGGAACAGCTTGCCATTCCTGAAGCAGAAATGCAGTCAGCTGTGCAACATCCATTGGCAGGGGGTGATTTGTTGACAATCTTCGACCACGGACCTCCCAGAGGTGCTCAATTGGAGAAAGGTCAGGTGAATGAGCTGGCCACGCCATCCTGATGATCCCATGTTGCTGAATAAACTCATTCACCACACGAGCTCGATGGGGTCGAGCGTTATCATCTTGGAGGATGGCATTACCACCTATGGCCTCCAGAGCAGGCTGAACAATTGGTCTCAAGATTTCATTCTGGTATCTTGGGCCGGTCAAGTTGCCTTGGATGATGTAGAGTGGGGTCCTGCCGTGTCTGTAGAAGCCTCTCCAGCCCATGACAGAACCCCTACCATAACGATCCACCTCTCGAATTGTGTCATCAGTAAATCGCTCTCCTGGTCGTCTCCAGACTCGAATCCTGCCATCATTGAATGACACAGTGAAGCGAGATTCATCAGTGAAGAGAACTTGACTCCATTGTTGCCTTGTCCATCGGATGTGCTCGCGACACCAAGCAACACAGGCTCTGTGATGAGCAGGAGTAAGAGGGATTCTGACTACAGGACGTCGAGCAGCCAGTCCAGATTCATGTAAACGTCTGCGAATGTTGCTTTGACTGACATTAACGTTTACATTTGTCTCAGCTGACATCTTAGAGTGGAAGAAGTCACTATTCGATGGCGCAGGGCTGACAACAAGAGATACCGGTCATCATGTCTATTGGTGCATCTAGGGCGACCTGGCCGGTGGCGATCCTCCACACTTCCTGTAGCCTGAAATCTCTCCAAAATTCTTTGGATAGTAGAGTGTGACACTGCAAGTCGTCTAGCAACCTCACGGACAGATAAACCACTTTCAACCCACGCTATAGCCCTCATTCTTTGTAAGGTGTCAAGACTTCTTCTCGGTGGCATGGTTTTTGCAAGTGATGAAACTACCCTAAGTCTGCTGATTGTAAAACAAATTAAGAGCGAACTCTGTTCACGAAAAGTCGCCATTGCATGTGGAATGTCAATCAGCACGATTACTTCACCTGTTTGGTTGTACGGAAGTTTGAAAATACATTAAAAATGTGAATTTATGGTCAGCAAACCAAATTGCACGTGATCACCATGGTTGTCGGTGAGTTGTTTTTATGCTTAACGTGCATAGAGGACTTTCAGGGGAAGATATTGCACCCATTTTTACTAAAAACTTCCTTCATTTAATCATTCTATGCGCTTATATAAAAGTGTATTGAAAATAATAGAGTGGCCCTTGACTTTTGACGAGTAGTATATAAACAAGACATCTCCACATACCACGAGTACAAGCAGGCCAAATACTGCTAAATAAAAACAAGACAATCCATATACCTCCTAGTACCAACAAGGCATCTCCATGTACAACTAAATACAAACGAGACATCTACATGTATAACTAAATTTAAACAATGCATCTCCATAGACAACTAAATGCAAACAAGACATCTACACATACCACTAAATACAAATGGGAAATCTGCATGTATAGCTAAATACAAACATCTCCATGTACCACTAATTACAAACAAGACATCTCCATGTGCAGCTAGTAGTGACATTGTGTGTGTGCATACCATTAAATACAGACAAAACACACATAGATTTATACCTCAGAATTACAACCAAGGCATCTCCATGTACCATTAGATACAGGCAAGGCATCTCCACATACCACAAATACACACAGATCTATACATACTACTAAATACAAACAGGACATCTATATATACCACTAATCTCTATATACTACTAAATACAAACAAGACATCTTGCTGCACAACTGAATTCAGTAATCTCCATGTACCACTAATGTAAAGAGATCATCTCCACCTACAAATAAATACAGACAAGACATTTCCAAATAAACTAAATACAAACAAGACCTCTCCACTAAACATAAACACAACGTCTCTGCGTATTACCGTATGCTACACTACAATTCAATTATGTTTATTTTAATGAAAATAATTTAAACTGGCAGAAAACATAGAAGGCAAGAAGGCATAATGTACACTTGTTTCCATAACGGCATTCTATACTTTTAACTTAAACAAGGCCTTTACAGATAGGTTTGCTATGAATTTGTCAACAAACCTTTACAGCAATGCTTTAAGAGGAGTCGGTGTTGGGAAATATGTGAAATTAAAACTTGTTCATAACCTGGTGTAAAAACTAGGACTGCACCGAATAGTGGTTTTTACTATTCGTCCGAATGCAAATAGAGGCCTTTAACTATTTGGCCGAATACAATACGAATAGTGAGTGAATGTTGGGCATAACAAGTTGTGTTCAATAGGTCTACTGACATTTTTATTAATTATACACCGTTACAAAAAATACGGCAAATAGCCATTAATCACTTTTTAAATTGCTGCATGAAACATGCATTGGCGTAAAAAAAAAATGAGTCAACATTCTCTGCCTAAAGACAACATCTGTTATCTGAAAACATGTTGCCGGCAGTGCTGAACAGACGTTCACTTAGGACGCTTGTTGGAGGCGCGGCGAGATATCGCTGTGCTGGATATTAGCCCTAACAGAGCTGTACATGTTAAGAATAATTGTCAATAAAAAATTTCCTGCTAGGCATTGTGTATCTCAGCTCCAACAAACCAACCAGAAACATGAAACCGACATCTTGCACGATAGAATATGGCTGAATGTCTAGTGCCATCATTTTGCCAATGGCTTGATGTACTTTTGTTGCCTCTGCACTGTCTATTGCCCACGACTTTGTTCCCTCTGCATTGTCAGCGGATGCAACCCGCTACATGCTAAAGTATGCATCGCAAGGCATGGTGTGTTGAGTTAGTAGCGGGACCAATTGAAACTTAAAGTCAGCCTACTTTCTGGGTCTAAAATTATCACGCTGCGTGTTGACCTAAATTTACTATTCGTATTTGATGGCAGCGTACTATTTGGTCGAATACGAATAGTTCATTTAATGCACTATTCGGCATCGAATACGAATCGAATATTCGGTGCAGCCCTAGTAAAAACATATATTTCTAAATATTTTTGCATGCCACCGGGGGGGGGGGGGGGGGGAGGGCGGAACGACACTGGTACAGAGCCATTGGAAGGAAATAAGTTAAGAAAAAGTTATCCCCTAGAATTATTTTTTAAATTCTTGTAATGCAGGTTTGTTCAGGTGCTGATTTTTTGTTTACTTATGACAGAAATGAAAAGATTAAGTCTTTTACATTTGTGAAGTAATGTATCCTTTCATTCTTGTTTATAGCTAAGGCCAAACAATTGGTGAGACTATTGCTTTGGCTGTCGTAATCAAAATTAGGTCATATAATCTCTGAGAAATAAATATAGCTTCTTTTGTGTTCTTTTTTTCTTGACCATTAACAGTGAGGAGTTGTTTCAATCTAATGTGCTTTCGTATTTTAAAAAAAGTTTGCATGCATTGACTCATTGTTGGTGAAGAGGACTGGAGCAGTTAGTGTGGAAAGGTGACGGAATGTGATGAGAAGGAAATCATGGTAGTTAAAAATTAGAAGGCTGGCACATACTGAGTATTTTTTAAAAATGTATACACACTTTGAATGCTGATAACTCCGTTGTAATTTGAGACTAAATTATGGTATTTTCATATTTAAAGTTACAAATGATCAAAATGTCTACAACCTGCAGCATTGCATTGTTCACGACGAGGTGCGACTAACTGGCATTCTGTTTTGTTACGAATTGAATAATGAAACACAATTTTAATGTGATACCTCAGGTTTTTCAGTGTGCACTTTCTGAGATAAACACAGCTTTCTATAGTATACTTCACAAGTGATAATCTAAAGACATAATCATTTGTTATGTAGCATTGTCCTGCTCTATTCCTGCGAAATAGTAAGATTCCATCTCAGGTTATGTGTGATTGATATGCATTCGAAGTGTGTGTACATCATTTTGAAACACCCTGCATTTAACTGTATTTGACACTTAGTTAAGATTGTGTCAGCCAGGTTCAAATTAATCCTTCAGCTGAAGTGTGTCAGGAAGATGTTTCAGTCATAATCAGGTTGATTCAAAAGGTACAGCAGTGAAATTAGCAGCTGTCTTCATCAAGGAAGACAGACCATGCTTATGTATGCCATGTTTGAACTTGAAGTTGCTAATAGTAATCAGCTTGAATGGTAGGGCAGACTGTAGAACTAACAGCTGCATATGTGCTAATAGAAATGGTGATTCATTTTGATACGTCCCAAAGAGAAGTTTAACATTTTGAAAACAGAACCTTAACGTATGTGCTTTGATTTTCAGTATGACAGATAACTGGCATATTTGAACATTCTGACTACATTGCACTGAACATTCTTTTTTTAAATAGCTACCGTAAGGTTTTAACGTTGTCCAGAGACATTTAAAATACTGCTGCAATGGCATACCTATCCGAATCTGCCCCAAGTTATACATTATCTGCGAATGATGTAAAGAGAAACATGAGTACTTAAATTGAAAAGTTATTATTGTTATGAAGAGGAAATGTTTAGTAGCTGAAAGCTGCAAGTTGTGCATTTGTTTTCTTCAGTGATGGAGTATGCTCTTGTTTCCCTATCCGTTATGGTGACATGTGATTCATAGTTGTTTTTTTTAAAAATCCATTACATGTATTCAGTATATGTTTCATTTTGTGCACAGAGGATTAGTGTGCTTTTTTCTAGAAGCTACTATATGTACACTTTCATACCTGTACATCTTAGAATAATACACAGGTGCTAACAGTTCTATTGCTTGGTACCAGCATGATGTTGTTGAAATAGTACCCATCATTGTTTAAGTGAGTGCTTTCCACACCAGTATATTGAATTATACAGTTTCTTAGCAATCACCACTAGACCGTTTTCTCTGTGAGGTTATGTGGAAAATATTAACTGTCAAGAAAACATTTTAGAATTTTATGACTGTGAATAAGTGCAGCTATATCAGAGGTAGATGGCATGTTTTGAACTGTGTGATATAAGTGATTGTTGCTTGAAGATGTTTCAAGTGGCTAATGAGCAGAGGCAGAGGCCTTAAAAACTGCATCAGAGGTTCTAATGGCTGAGGAAAGCACAGAGAGACAAGTTGTTTTCTTCACAGATGCACTGTCAGTAGTTGCATTGCTGAGCAGCCAGAATAATGCAGACCTTGATGACCTAAGGGAAGTGCTCCACAAACTATGTCAACAATTCAAAAGGGTTAGATACAATGGATCCCATCTCATTGTAGCATCCCCGACAATGAAGAGGCTGACAGATTGGTAAAGGAAGGTGGAAAATTGCCTCAACCTGACACAAACATAACTTTCGAAGAGGCAAAGAGAGTTGTATCAGAACCAGATACTGAAGCTAATGGGATGCAGAGCATTCAGGACACACACAAAATGATGCATATTACCAACTGTGGCTGGCCGTTTAAAGGAATAGAATGACAGTAGAAATAGAATGTATTAATGAACGTATCAAATTCCCTGAATGACCCACTGAATATGGCTCGTAATATTGGGCGAAGGTTTCCCTAATAGTGAGTTTCAAGAAGAAAGATAGAGAAGAAAATACAGCAACTTAAATTCCTCCTGCATAAGTGTGAAACAGTGATAATTTCAAGAGGGGATTAGGTCTGCTGACCACCTTGATTCTTCTGATACGTGTTGAAAATAATTTAATAAAGTAAGCTTTGAATTGACCCAAGACTTGGCAAAGCAGTAGTGAAGAATGAGAATTTTGTCTCTCAATATAAAGAGTTTGTTGACAAAGAATTTTGCTAGTAATTAAGTTGCCATCTGTTAGAGTTTTGCATTTCGTGAGACTGAATCAGACCTACCATTATTCTAGTAAAGAGTGTAAGATTTAAGATTTCCTCCAAGTTAAGAAGATACTACTTTTAATTATTACATCTGCAGGTCTCAGAAAGAATTTATCGTGGTTGGCATTCACTTACCCAAAAAAGTCATTACATTAACTGAGCAGTAACAGTACCCTTCTACTACCACCATAAATATCTTGGGGGCGTAACCAGGTGTCTGAACTGGGCAAGGAGTTTTTTCCCAGGACGAAGAATGCATTGAGTTTGTTACACCAGCTCTGAAGAAGAGAACAAGTGATAATCTTACGACTCTGCATAGTTTTCAGCAGATTGGGATATCTATTCAACAAGCTAAAGATAGAAACTACTAATGAGTGTCTTCTTCTTCTTCTTGCGATCGCATCTTTGATGATTACACCGTCAGACGAGTTCTCATGATGAATTCGACTGTTGTTTGAAGTTCCTCTTTAACTCCATATAGCTTTGAGTTTAGTGTTGAGTCATTGGGCCAGTATATCTTTCTTAACTGGTCATACAGAGGACAGTCCTGTAGAACATGCTCAGCAGTTTGTTCGTTTAATCCACATGTGCACAGTGGTGAAGCAGACAATCGTAGCTTGTGCATGTGTTTATTCAGTTTGTTATGCCCTGTCCTGAGTCGAAAAATAGTTGTCTGTCCCTGCCGGTCGAGAGTGTGATAGTCGTCTTTGGGTTGGTTCTGTTCTCTTCTGATAGTCTGGATAGCTCTCTTTTTCTCAAAGTATGTGACTTCATTATCTTCTTGTTCACATTCTCCTCCCTTTTTAGCAAGTTTATCTGCCTTTTCATTTCCGGGTACACCACAATGAGATGGTACCCACTGAAGTATGGTTCTCTTTTTGGCAGCTACCTTGTTTAGTTCATTTCTCAGATGCGGGAGTTTACCACCCTTGAGAGCTTGCAGGACAGACAGTGCATCTGTGAGGATGACTACCTGGTGGCAGTCAGAGTTGGTGTTATAAATCATATTTGCAGCTTGCTCTAGAGCTTGAACCTCAGCTGTATAGTTGGAACAGAATTTACCAGTGGGAATGTGCCTAGTCTCATAGTGGTTGTCAGGATATGAGATAAAGATACCGGCACCTCCATTCCTAACAGCATTAGTTGCTGATCCATCTGTATAGGCATGTATCCATGATTGATCGGGATAGCTTTCTTGGATCATACTCAATGTAGCAGTTCGTTTTTGCAGATCATTATACTCACATCCACTTGTGAGACCACTGACTGTTGTATTAATTTGGAGGGCACTGCTGGCCTGCTCCCATGGTACAGGGTATAGGGTGGGCTTCAGTGGTGTTGTCTTCATGGATAGGTCTTCTTGATGCTGTCTTATAAGTCTTTTCCCCCGATGCACAAAGCTGCTACGCTTTAGACGTCCCAATGCCAGATCATCTAGTCTTGCCTTCATTGGGTGCATTGGCATACTGTTGTACTTTTCCATCTGGATCATGGTTTTTGTGTCTCTTCTATGGGACAATGTCTGTAATCCAGCAACCTTCTGCATCTCTGTTATTGGTGTAGTTTTCATGGCTCCTGTAATGAGCCTGAGAGCTTGATTTTGCACCTTGTCCAAAGACTGCAGATGTGAGTTAGCAGCTGATGACCATGCTGCTGAGCTAAACTCTAAGTGTGGTCTTATTACTCCATTATAAATCTTCTTTAGATTTCGTTCATTTGCTCCCCAGTTGGTACCTGCTAATTTTCTGAGTATGCCTAGTCGTCTTCGGGCCTTTCCTTCTGCATTTTCAATATGCTTATTCCATGTAAGCCTTTGGTCAAATGTCACCCCAAGATAGGTGGGGTAGCTTTCTTCCTTGATCACGGTTGTCCCTAGGTGTATGTTAGCTGATTTGTCCTTGGGGGCGAGGGAGAACAGTGTTGTGGAGGTTTTGTCTGTGTTTATTGTGATAAGCCATTTCTCTGCCCATGACACTAGCATGTCTGCTGCCCGCTGCATTCTATAATTTGCTGTGGTGACATTTTCATCAGCGCACCAGAGTACTAGGTCATCTGCATATAAGGCAGCTTTAACTCCTGCAGGGAGATCTTTCACCAGGTCATTGATGTAAACAAGGAAGAGTGTTGGGGAAATTACTCCTCCTTGAGGTACCCCCTGATGGAGCAACACTTTTCTGCTCTGCAGACCGTCAAGAGTGACTCTAGTTCTCCTGTTATGCAAGTATGACTGGATCCATTTCATCATGTTGCCTTGGATTCCACTTCTCCTAAGTTTTGCAATGAGGCCATCTTTCCACACCTTGTCAAAGGCCTGCTTGAAGTCGACCCAGATCGTTAGGACCTTTTTCTTCTCCTGGAAGGCATCTTCTATTGCTTGAGACAAGTAAGTAACTTGGTCTTCTATACTGTAGCATTCTCTAAATCCAGCTTGTTCCGGCACCAGGATCTGCTCAGACTCTAAATACCATTTCAATCTGTGGTTGACTATTCGCTCCATAGTCTTCCCAACACAGCTTGTGAGACTGATTGGCCGGTAACTTGCAGCCTCGGTCTTACATTTCCCTTTCTTTAGTATGGGTATTGTGATGGCTTCTCTCCATACTTGGGGTACCGTTCCTTTCAACCAGCTGTGGTTGAATATCTCAAGCAGTTTTGTCTTTGCTGCTGAGCTCAGATTTACTAGCATTTCGTTGCTGATTTTGTCTGGGCCGGGTGACTTTTGAAACTTAAGCTTGGAAATAGCCTTCTGTAGTTCTCCTAGTGTGATGGGTTCCCTCATTGGGGCAGGAGTATCTGTCTGTCCCATGGTTGCCAGTATTTCTTTTCTTATCTCTCTCTGATGGTCTATGTTAATGGGTAAGTTGCTTTCTGAACTGTATCTTCTAGCAAACAAGTCTGCAGCTTGTTTTCCTCTGAAAAGTTTGCCACCTTCATCCAATGTGATAGTCTGCCTTGGTGAGGAATGCTCTTCATTTAGAGACTTGACTAATCTCCAAAGTTTCCTGCCGTCTTTCTCAAGGTTCAGCGATGCCGTTTTAGTTCTCCAGCTTTTCCGTTTTTCTTCTAGCTTTGTTCTCTGAAACTCTGCTACAGCCTTTTTCCATTTGTTGTGAGTTTCAAGTGAAGGCTGAGACTCTGCGTCCTTTCTAGCCTTGTCCATAGCTTCCTGACGTTCTTGGAGTGTGCTGGACCAGTATGGTATGTAGTTACGCCGGCATCCTTTGGGAATGGTTTCTTTTGCAGCTTGTAGTATGCATCTGTTGAAGTCTTTTACCACTTCATTAATGTCTCTGTTCTGTACCTTGAGGGTAGACAGCAGCGTGTTCACCTGATGCCTGAATAAACCCCAGTTGGCTTTTTTGTAGTTCCATCTTGTAATGGCTGGGCCTGTACTGAGAGTTGCACTCTGGACAGTAAGAAAGATTGGGCGATGGTCGCTTCCCCCTAGTTGGTCTCCTACTTCTCTACTAATAGATCCAGCTATATCTGGTGTGGAGAAGGCAAGATCTGGTGTTGAGGTTGTGTGCCATCCTCTGGAGTAGAAGGTAGGAGTATCTGTGGCATTATTGACTAGGATTAGGGAGTGATCATCTTGCCAAGTTTCAACCTCTTCACCTCTGTGATCCAGATGGTTATAGCCCCAGCTCTGGGAGTGGCTATTAAAGTCTCCAACTGCTATAAAGTTGGTGGCTGGTACCTGTATAGAGCTGAGACTCAGGGGTTTGTTGTTCGGACAGTAATAGTTCAGGAGTTCTATTTCCATCTTGTCTACCTTTATCTGCAACAGCTGATATTCTGCTCCATCCATGAAGGTTTTCCTTTCGTGTGCAGGAATGTTATTCCTTACAAGAGTAAGTACTCCTCCTTTTCGTCTATCTTGTCTGTCGGATCTGAAGCATTGATATCCCCTTATTTTAAAGGTTTGATCTGCTTTCAAGTGAGTCTCTTGGATACAGCAAACACTGACTTGCTTCTCATACAAGATGTTTTCCAGCTCTGTCTTTTTGCTGTATCCAGCCTGCTTGCTGTTCACTCCCTCTGCATTCCAGTGCATCATGACAAGTGGCACTCTGGGTTTCTCTTTTTCTGTTTTGTTTTGGTCAGTAGTTCTCCTCCGCCGTCTGCTGACTCCCCAAGACGGTCTAGAGGGTCCTCCAGTAGCTGAGGGTGGGCTCTGTCGAGGCTCAGAGCCCGGCACTGCACCTGCCTGGTGGAGCTCCACAGGGCGAGCACCAGAACGAGATTTATTTGACGGTGTACTCTCCATAGAAAAAAAAAAGCGAGTTGCATGATACTGTGGTTTCCGGTGCGCCTTCTGGCCCAGTATCTACGACTTTAGCACCTGTTCAACGGGAGAGTGGGCTCATCCCTAATCTGTTTATGTTCCCAGTAGTAGACTATTCGCAAGCAGCCTGGGGGTGTCACTGCTCTGCGCGGACCTTGTTTACCGAGGCGGCGTCCGAGCTCGTATGGTGAAAATATGGTTGCGTTATCTTCAAAATAGCCCTGTCTTTCCCGTGGCTTTTCTGCCATCCTGCAACTTTGAGTTAGGGAGTTCTGAGCTCCAGTCTCTTTCCCAGGCATTTTATCCTGGCCTGGCACGCATACAGAGGACCCCACTTCTGGTTCTAAGTTAGCAGTTGGGGATAGGTGGGGTAGCACACTGTGCATTCCCCGTCATCCAGGGGGCTCTCCAACTATGCAGAGCTTGCACAATGCTGTGCTCTGGTTCTGGGCTCTCCCAAGGAATCCTCACGTCCTGCACAGAGCCACTTCCCGATACCCACCACCTGCCAACCCTCCATTGTAGAAATCTCCTGCATGCGGCCATCCAGTCAAGAGCCAGTATTAAGTCTGGTGCCCAAGTGATCCCCCCAGCTCAGTGTGCAATGCTGGGTTCTCATCATGCTGCAACACAGGAGGGATTGTGATGCTCAGCCATCTCTCTCAATTCTGCACCGATAAGTGACATCGGGGACTTAACTTTGCCTCAGTACTGGGAGGCCCCGTTTCCGGGTACACCACACACAGCCAATTGAGGCAACGGTCGCCATGGGCGTGATAGACGACAAACAGTGAAGAATGAGGCAAGAAAGCATTTAACCCATGAAGTGGGGGTGGATTGGTGCAGACCAGAGCATGTACCACTCGCCGGTGGGTTCTGCATCTACACCTATAGGGTTCCACCCACTCCTCAGCCCATTTAGTCTGGCCCCTCACCCAGGACCTGTCCGGCTTGGGTGACCCTGCCAGGAGTAAAACTCCCGCCGGCATAGCTCCCGGGATCATTGAGGCGCTCAAGCTCTCCAACCACGGCAAGGTAGGCTTACATGTGGAGAGCTAATGAGTGTAAATATGACACTGATAAAATAACTGCTGAACAGCTGCTTCAAAGATCCCAACATGTGAGGAACATAGAAAGCACATATGGCTGCCACCAGTACCATTCTTGGAAAAACTCTGTGGAGACGCAAGTAGCCTCAAGCTGACCACTGCTTTCTTTGATAATATTCAAGTAGTCTGAGAGTGTACGGAGAAGAAGAAGAAACATACTTATGTGACACATAAAATTATATAACCTGATGCAAACATGGAAAACACAAGACAGTGATATTAGAAGGAAGTATCCAACAATTTCATATTGTGACATCTTAAACAAGGTGATGCTCATAACTAATAAGAATATGAAGGGGACTGCAGTAAGACTATTAAAAAATTTGTGAGCCATTACCTGTTGTCAGTGGAATCATCGATGTTTACACCTGCTGTAAATTTCGCTGTTGAAAAATGTAAGAGAATGAGAGAGAAGTGGAAAAGGTATCAATATTGTTAAGTCCTTTTCATTAATCAGCATCTCAGATTGTGAGATGGCTAGAACATGTGGAATTAGTGGGAGCAGAGAGAGAATCAGCTTTAAAGATACAAGACCAATATGGTAAGGTATGAGCAAACCACAAATAGAAAAAAGATGCGAAAGAACTGGAAATAAACAGCGGAGAGGATTGCAAAAGAATTAATAGCAATAATTATTATTTTGTGAGTGTGTGACAATGAGCCTTACTGACTGAAAGTTATGAAGTGAAAGAAGAGGAACAAGAATCCCTGAAACACAAGCATTTTGGAATTTTCATATAATAACAGTTTTTATTAATCCCATATGGAGTCAGGGGGTCCCGAGGAGACAAAAAGAACAAAGGAACTGATCCCTCAGGGTCGTCATAAGGAGCAGCTAATCTGAGGTTGTGCATAGCTTTTGCAACCTCAGTGTGTTAAACAAATAGGTACAGAAACCACCATTGTGGTTTTTAGTGCTTTGGTTCATTCATGGTGCAAGGGAGCCCACTGCATTGTTCGCCCCATGATCCTTAACGAGTGTAACAGAAGTATAGTGTATGACAATAAATAATGAGGCTGCTGTAAAACTGGTAAGGAAACAAATATATAAATTTTAAAAAATAGAATGGTATGAAATCAGTTTTACAAGTTAATGGTACACAGGAAACACGGGACGTTTTGGGTTTTACCCTTCGTCAGCCACAGTTTAAAACAGGTGACGAGGACAAGAATTACATATAGGTACTACAAAAACATACGATGATACACCAAATGAGTGATACAAGCAGATGGAAAAAAGTAAACAAGGATGATGAGCGAAAAAAGAACAAAACTAATGCAAGAAAATCGTAAAACCTGAAAGAAATATCTAAACAAGAAAGTAAATAATCAACGAAACGTAAAAAAATAACGAACAAAACTATTAACACAAGAACAAAGTCACTTAGCTATATTCTTAGAATAATACACTAGGATGGCGTGTCCAATAGCATCTAGGAAGTGACTTTTAAGATAGTGACAAATAAAAAGGATATAAAACAAAACAAAAACATGAAAAGATAGATCGGAAAAACGATGGCGGAAGAAATAAAGAAGTATGAAAAAGATACCAGAATTTAGGCAAAATGATGCAGGACATTAAGGCCCTTGGGAGATAGACTGCCCGTTTGAAAAATGAGGTGATTCTCCAAGGAAAAGCGAGTGCGGTCATCACCCACACAAGAAAGGAGGGCAGTAACATTTATATCCGAATTACCTGAATGGCCATGCCTATTGAAATGAAGAGCCAGCGGTGTAGGTTTGCCATGATAAATGTCATTTAAGTGCTCACAAAACCTGTCTGCCAAACGTCTGCCCATTTCGCCAATATAAGTAATGCCACACCTCTTGCAGATGATAGCGTAACAGAAGATTGGTGATAATAATGAGTTCTTCACTTCTGAAGTAGAGAATTATAAAATTGTTTCCTTGCATACTTTTTGAACACACTGTACGTAGGCACACTGCCCGGCTAGTGGGTGATAGGCTCCTAGATCTAGTTTTATAACTATTTGAGCACTTTGGTATATAGATAACTCCTTTCACATACAGCGTTAGGTTTATAATTGGGATTTTTATGCAGCAGAAATCTTGTATTTAAAAAAAAAATCATTTTAAAATATTCATTGTTGGTTTTTCCCTTCTGTCTTGTATTGTCTGCAACATAAGAAGCATTATATTATGACAGAATAATAAATACAAATAATGGTGTTATTTTATTGTGTTACATGAAAGATGTGTGCCATTTTTACTGTTTCATGCGAAAAACTTGTCAACATCACCGTGGCCAGTCAGTCAGTGCCCATGCTGATAAAAGTATCATTCATCACGCAGTAGAAATTACTGTCATCCAGTTGGGCCACATATAAATATTTGTTAGTGCATGCGCGGGCGTTCATCCGTAACTAATTTATTGTTCTCTCACATGCTCAAAATGTATAGTACTTCCTGGTCATCATCATTCTCCTTTTCACTCCTACGGAGCATGGGGGCCATCATTGCAGGTGGTCCCCTTGTAGGAAGCCCTAACCAAGCAGCCTCATGATCTTACAGTAGTGGCAGTGTGTTTTAACTGATGAGGTTGCCAGCCTCATGCATAACCTCATATTAGTCACTTTGTACAGCATGCCTGAGAGAGCAGCTCTTTCTTTGTTTCATTAGAGACACCCCCTGCCCCACCCCCCCCCCCCCCCCCCCCCCGGGACTACACGAGGCTACCAACAGAATAGCTGCATAAAATTGGGTTGGCAGTTTTAAGGATAATAAGATCACAGCTTTTAACAAGTGTTTGCATGATGAAGAGCATAACAGTTTTATGAAGTTTATTCCTAACTACTGACATACATTACTGTGAGTGTTTTGTTTTGTTGTTTGTTGTTTTATGAATTTTATTCCTAACTACTGACATACATTACTGTGAGTGTTTTGTTTTGTTGTTTTATGAATTTTATTCCTAACTACTGACATACATTACTGTGAGTGTTTTGTTTTGTTGTTTGTTGTTTTATGAATTTTATTCCTAACTACTGACATACATTACCGTGAGTGTTTTGTTTTGTTGTTTTATGAATTTTATTCCTAACTGCTGACATACATTACCGTGTTTTGTTTTGTTGTTTTATGAATTTTATTCCTAACTACTGACATACATTACCGTGAGTGTTTTGTTTTGTTGTTTTATGAATTTTATTCCTAACTACTGACATACATTACCTTGAGTGTTTTGTTGTGTTTTAGCTGTCATTGTTTTTATTTTATTTTTTTATGCAGGAGACTGCTGGGAGTTAAACTTTTAAAAATATCTGTTACATGTGAATAGTCAAATATTGTCTTTCTTGAAGTGGAACCAATAATTGGCTATTAGTGTTTCATACATGTTTAAAAATGTAATTACAGTTCTGTAAAACACTTTGTGCTGAATTTTGTTTAGTTTGCCTGTTGGGCTGTATGTTCTCAAGTTCCTTTTCTTACAGTACTTACCAGTCTAATTCTGTAAATGTTTATCAGTTTCCTCTTGTTAATGTTCTCTTGGTCTAAACATTTTCATTTATTGTCTCTGTCTTTTGGTGACATTCACTCACTTGGGATTTTCTACTTGTACTTGTTGTTTTTGGTTGAACTTTATGTTTGTTATCAGTTGGAACCTGTATAATTGCTTAATTAATTCATAGTTTTTAACCACTTAAGAAATTTACCAGAGATAACTCAGTGTTCAAAATAAAGTTTAAACAATTTTTTTTCCAGAAAATTGCTGTAAGTAAGCTAATTTAACTCTAGGTTTAGAATTTGACTAGCATTCTATGTTCCTTCACTCCAATTGGTTTATTTAAGCTGTAGGCCTTTCTTTGGTCTTGAATTCAGGTATGGGCAAAGGGTAGCACATTTTCGTAGGATCAAGGAGCTGCCTCCAAATTCTGGGTTCCAAAAGGAGAATATGAGTGATCTCACACAAAGCTCTTATATGAGCTGCCATTTTGAAACATGTCAATTAATCCTTAGCCTGGGTAATTTTCTTCTATGGGTGTAATCAGCTCTGTGTAATGTTTTTTCTTATGGATGTAATCTTCCCCAGGTAATTAAAAATTTTTTTTTTTTACATTAAAGTGAAATACATCAAATATTTATACTTCCTTTACATAGAAATTATTACAAATGTGTATGATGGTGAGTGGTCTAATCGGTGTGAATGCTTTCCCATTCTACTTCCATCTTTCTGAGCGTCTTCAGCTTTTATCTATGTTTCTGACTCACGGTCACTCTTGCTTTGATTTGTTTTTAAGGACTATCTTCATTGCACACGGACAACTCCAGTGCTCCGATCTCCTCCCTTAGATGACACAAGGAGGATCTCAGCACAGTTCACTAACTCCGTAGCACTGACGAGAGTCCCAATGTGTGTATATAGGAATCACTTACTTACTTACTTAGTCGTTCCCCTTCTACCGTGAGGTGTAGAGGTTTGGAAGAGAGAGCGCCAGACTATCCTATCGGCTGTCTTCCTCCTGGCCTGGTTCCATTCTAGTCCTCGGTCCTTCAAAGATTGTCTAATGTTGTCCTCCCAGCGGACTCTGGGTCGTCCTCGGGGTCTGGATCCTTGGCTCTTTGTTTCCCATGCTTGTCGTGGTATCCGATCTTCTCCCATTCTGCAGACATGGCCAAACCAAATCACACATTCTCTAAATATTTTTGTGTGTAGGTTTCTAATTTTTAAATTTTGCCAGAGCAGCGGCCTTACAGCCTGCTCTTTACGATTTCCAACTACTGCGGGATTTTTAACGTGCGCAACTTGCACACAGGACCTCCTATTTTTTCGCCCTTATCCGAGAAGGCTAGGCATCCGATCTCACTACCCAGGAGACCAGGGGGAGTATGACATCATTAGGACCAATTGTTCTGAAAAAAAATTTCCATAAATTATATTCCCACAACTAGGAATCGAACCCTGTACCTCTAGAATTTGAGGTGGACACCATACCTCTTAGCCACTCCAACCCGCACTCTTGCTTTAACTTTGTTGAAATAATCATCTCACCTATCATCCTCATGAGCAAACTCGTACATTCATCAAGAATAGTCACACAATTGTCTGAACTAAAACTGTCACTGTTGTGTTTTTAGCCTGGAACGGGATAGTCATTTTTACGCTCTTTTTTTTTCATTTTTTTTTTTCACATCTGTGGCCTCTGAATGTATCACGGAAATAATTGCCTTCTGCTCAGAAGAGTTCTGTTCGTAAAGACATTGTATTATTGCTTGCTAGTCTGTCTTAATAATAATAATAAATTCTTTAAGCACCAAACACGGCGCATAAGGCAGAAACCAGTGCTCTCCAGGTTGTTCGTTGTGACGCTACTCCTCTTAGCTCTTGCACATTATTTAGGCCCAACGTTCTTCCTTCTCTTATTATTGTTCTTCTGAGTGTTTCTTTTGGTCTTCCTTTTTTCCTCTTACCCTCAGGAACCCAAGTGAGCGCCTGTAGTGGTATTCTGTTGTTTTGCATTCGTAGGACATGACCGATATATGACCATCGTCTTTTCCTTATATAGTCGGAGACATATTTCTGCCTAGAGTCTTCTCTTATTTGTCGATTAGTCTTGAATTCTTTCCAACTGATGTTCATGAGTTTTCTAAGACATTTGTTCTCGAATGTATTCAGCTTGTTCTCCAATGATTTTGTTATTTTCCAACTCTCACAGCCGTATGTTAACACTGAGATAACATTTGAATTAAACAGACGAAGCTTGGTATGTATATTCAATGATCGTAATTTCCAAATGTTAGATAATCTATTGAAGGCGCTAGCTGCCAAAGCAATTCTAGTATGGATTTCTCTTGTTGTGTCACCATCCTGAGTCATTTTACTGCCTAAATAATTGAAACTTTCAACTTTCTGTAGTTTTTCCCCGTTCAAGATGATATCAAAGGTCTCGTTAGAAAAGTTCATAGCTTTAGTTTTAGAGGCATTTATTTGGAGACCTATTTTAACCGAGAGATGACACAAATTATTTATTGCTTCTTGGGATTGTCTTGGTGTTGAACTTAAGAATGCTACATCATCTGCGAAATCCAGGTCCCCCAGGAATTTTCCATTTGTCCATTTTATACCTAATTGTTCATTGTGATTTTATACCTAATTGTTCATTGTGGGTATAGTTTCTCATAACCCAATCAATAGCTATTCCAAAAAGTAGTGGTGACATAATACAGCCTTGTTTCACCCCTGTTTCTACTGTAAACCATTCTGTATTCCCTTTATTTGTTCTAACACAACATCTTGCATTGTCATATAGCGCTTTGATTATATTCACATATTTTGTTGGAAAACCATAGATTGTATCTTCCACAATGATGGGCGGTGTAGACTATCAAAGGCTTTTTGAAAATCGACGAAGGTGATAATAAGTGGCGATTGCCTTTCCACTGATTCTTCTATAATTGTTCTTAGTGTGAATATTTGATCAATACATGATCATCATCATCATCAGTTGATCGGCTGTAATATAACGCTTCTGTCTCTTGTCTTCTCTGATAATCTTTCCCGTCTCATGTTATCTTCTTATAGCTGTCTTGCACGTTTAAACTCATCTTCTGCAACATGCCAAAACCGCTTGTTCTTCTCTGATCTTTTCGTCAGCATGCAATTTAAGTCTTTCTAACATCATGCAACATAATAATTTTCCAGGTACTGATAATAGAGATATACCACGCCAGTTATTACAGTCTGATAGATCACCTTTCTTCGGTAACTTTACAATAATACTGTCTTTCCATTGTTGTGGTGGTTGTTCTTCTCTCCATACTTCATTTATAATATCTAAAATTCTCAAGAGGTTGTTGTCATTAACTGCTTTAATCATTTCCCCTGAAATTTCGTCAACTCCAGCAGCTTTAAAATTTTTAAATCTTTTAACGGCTTGTTTGATCTCGTCCAGCGTGAATTCATCGCAAGTTATTGGCAAGGTGGTTGTGGGTGTTTCATTATTAAAATCAGGTGTTACTGTTGGTGGTGGTCTGTTTAGCACCTCCATGAAGTGCTCAGCCCATCTCTTCATTTGTTCTTTTTCTGTTGGTATTGAATTCCCTAATTTACCTTTAACAGGTGTTTCCATAGCAGTAGGCTGGTGACATAGTTGTTTTGTAATTTGATAAAGGCACCTACTATTACCAGTTCTTGCAGCATTTTCAGCTTCTACGGCCAGTTCATTGATGAAATGTCTTTTATCTCTTCGAGTTTTTGTCTTCACTTCTTTATTTAACAAGTTATAAGTTAGTTTGCAAGATTCAACTGCATTATGTGTACTTGCCGCTAGTAGTTTAAGTTTTGCTGTTTTCCTTTCTTGTATTTTATCCCAAGTATCTTCTCTCATCCATTTTTTCTTTTTATGTACTAGGTATCCGGTGGTCGCTACTGCTGCTTCTGTCATTGCTGTTCTCAGTTGTTCCCATTTAGTATCGATTGTCTTGGTGGTGATATCGTTGTCAATTTTGCCTAAAGCATCGAAATAGTTGTTCATTTTGACATTATATTCCTCCTTTATATCATTTGATTGCAGTCTGTGTACATCTATTCTTCTATTTTTATTCTGTTGGTATAACTTCTTCAGTTTAATTCTCAGTTTAGCTATGCAGAGGTTATGATCGCTTCCGATCTCTGCACCTCTGTATGCTCTGACGTCTTGAACTGATGAGCGAAATTTAGCGCTTATGCAGAAGTGATCTATCTGGTTCTTAGTTCTGCCATCAGGTGAATTCCATGTTATCTTGTGGATATTCTTATGTGGAAAGATGGTGTCTGCCACAACGAGGTTTGATATTTCACAAAGTTCTAGAAGTCTTTCGCCATTTTGATTCATACAGCCTATGCCATGAGTACCGAGATATCTTTGTACTCCATCGTTGTTGTCACCTACTTTGGCGTTAAAATCGCCCATGACTGCTATTATGTCATGCTTGGGTATTGTGTTGATGGTACTTAGAAGTGCTTCATAGAAGTCATCTTTTGTGGTATCAAGAGCGTCGTTAGTTGGTGCATAACATTGTACAATTGAGAGCTTGAAAAATCGTGTCTGAAATCTAGCTAATATTAGCCTCTCATTGATAGGTACCCAGCTGATAAGCGATGCTGCTGCTTTCTGTGTCATTAAGATGGCTACTCCCTCTGTGTGACGATTATCATTACTACCAGAGTATATAATTTGCTTTTTTTCTTCTGAAATATATTTTATGCCCTTCCCCGTCCATCTACACTCGCTGACACCCAATATGTCCAACTTATAATTATCCATTTCTTTAATTACTTCTTCCAATTTTCCATCTTGATACATAGTTCTTACATTCCAGTATCCAATTTTAAAAATCTCCTTAGCCCCCAAGATATTAGAGTGAGTCATGTTTACTGTCGAGCCTGGTTCTGTTTCAGTAACAATAGCTTGTTTTACAAGTCTGTCTTACTGAGACAGAATATGCTAGTGTAAATTGATGATGAAAATATATGCTACACACACTGAGGGTTAATGCAAACTTTTAAAAAATATAGAATATAATCTGATTTTTCCGTTTCTTGATTTTAGCTCTGTACACTTTTCTGGGAATGAGTAGCCTCAATTTAGACATCAGTGGAAAAGAAAAACTAATTGTATTACAAAAATACTTTTTTTTTCCCATAAGTAAAGATTACCCCATAATTCAAGAAACTGCACAAGTTTTAATCCTGCTTCATTTGCGGTATAGTTAAAACATAAATGTGTCATACCATTCTTCTGTAAGCTTCCATGTATTTCATTCAGTTGCAACTTCCTGTTCATGGGCTTTTTCAGTATTGTCTCGGTAATATCTGTAGCAATATTTATTGGTCAGTGGAACAACAGTGAAATTGTCACATCAGTCATGGTCACTTCATATTTCTAACTTGCCAACAATTCTTTGTTACTAGGTAAACATTAATATAACTAAACTAGTATGATAACACTGTAGTTGTCTTAATACAAAGTGCAAGTCAGTCACACTTATGTTAACTTGCTTTGGGATCTACAGTGTGACGACAAATGTTATTGGTACAGAAATGTTTTGTACAGTTAAGTCAGGTGTACACACACACTGGTGGTTAAATTGGCCACTTTGCGCAATGTGTTTAGGAAATCAACTTTATGTAGCAGAAGTTGCTGGTGACCATTGAAGCACAGCCAGCTATCTTTGTCAAGATGTGAGCAGAATATTTTAAATAACTTCTGAGCAAAGCAATGAGCAACGTGCAGTAATGATGCTGAAAAATTTTAGGAAGCAGCATGTTTAAAATTTAGTTACCTATGGATCTGGCGCGCAGAGTTTGTCAATCCCTGGTGTAGGCTGTTATTTTAGTAGGGTGTCTTTTGTCATGGCCTGCAGTTTAATTGTCCTAAACATAGGATTTTGTCAGATGATTTGAAAGGCTTAGAGAATATTCATATTTGGCAGGAATGTATACAGACAAGAAGTCAATTCGGCCTAGTGATAGCGCAAACCCTCCTCGACTGTCAGAATGGCATTTTCTAGATGTTATTCCACCAACAAAAAAGAAGTCAAACTCAACAAGGAAATGTGTAGTTTGCTCTCAAAAAAGAGATGCAGTTGGAAAAAAGATCCGCAAAGAATCGAGATATTATTGCAAAGATTGCAATGTGGGCCTTTGTGTTGTATCATGCTTCAGGGACTACATACAAAAGTTTATTTTTCTTAATTTCTGCATTCTGGTTTACGATATGTGTGTTTTGGTTTTAAAAGAATGTGCTTTATTTTGATATAAAATCAAATAATTTAAAATCCTTTTTTCCCCCCTTAAACCTGAGTTGACTCAGGCAGAATTTTAGATGAAAATTTGTTCACTTCAATTGTAGTAAAAATATGGAGTTACAGGGTTTCATGTGTTTCAGCAAGATGTAAACTTTGAAAACGTGGATTACTTTACCAACTTTTTCAAATCAGATAAATGTGCTAAGTTCTTATTGTTGTATGTTCTTGACTCGTTTTATGCATATGCCATTTTAAACATCTTTGATGCACTTGGTATTCAGTTTTTTGAATTGATGTGTTGTGTGTAAATTATGCACCTGTCCTCTTAGGTGAATTGGATTCTAGGTGTCATTATTTCTTTGACTTGGGTTGCAGGTAGAGCATAGGAAATCTATGACAGTAGTACAGTGTACTCTTACTTTGTGACTTTTTGGAATGGTTGTTTACTTTTGTCAAGACAGGTTTGTCTTATTTAGTTTTCCCCCCTAATCTCTACTTCTGCGGATCTTATCCATATTAGTTAGTTGTTTTTTTTCCCGGAGCATCCTTATTATTTTGTGCTGAATTATTCTAGGGCATGTCAGATGAAATTCCCATTTGGTTTTCTCAACTTAAATGCTGGCAGTCTCCATTCTGGCGCTCTCTCTTCCAAACCTCTACACCTCACGGTAAAAGGGGAATGACTAAGTAAGTAAGTAAGTCTCCATTCTCTTCCTACTGTTTGTGTGTGAACTGATTATTGGTTTGTGTTGTTCCACAAGAGGTTTCTGATTGTGTCTGTCCAACTGATTTTCAACATGTGCCTGCGGTATATGGTAAGGAATAAGATGTATTCTGTACTCCCTGGGTGCTTTAGTGGCAAGCTTATCTTTGTTGATTCAAGGATTTTAATTATTGTTGCTATATCTATAGAGATGGTACTTCCAAAGTTGTTAACATTACATTTTCAGCCTCTGCTGTAATACTTCCATTTTGCTTTTTTTAAACTGATTTGTTATATTTTTTTTCCTGTGTTTATTTTTTTTTTAACACCACCATAGGAAATGTTTCTAATTATTTGTTGGTTTTGTTTTGCACACCATGTTTCTTATACCTTCTATGACATGTATTATCTGCCTATCCAAATATTCAGGGGTCAGGTATCTGTATCATTGTATCATGTCTTATGTTGTTTCCCTCATGGCATGGGTTGGCATGAGGAAGATTGTTGGTGAGAGAAGGCATATCTGTGTCAATGCAAGTCCTTATTTGTGTTACTTCATTTGACTTTCTCTAGCAGTTTATTTGGGTTTAGGTCTTGTCATTCATGAAATGGTTTGTTCATTTTATGAGATTCAGAAAGTGGTGGTTGGGTACTTTGTGATATGTTATCCATCTTTCTGCAAGAGAAATATTGTGCTTGCCTTGTTTTACACTAGTTCAGAGGGTGTGTTTTTTTTCTTTCCTTGAGAGGTTGTGTCATATTGCAAAGGGTTTTCAGATTTCTGTCTAAAATAATGGCATCGTGAGAGAAGCAGGCTGGCATAACTTTTTTAAAAAACTTGATTGAGTAACCAAAAACTACTAACTACTAACAGGGAGCAAAGTGGGAGACGACTGTCGTGTTTAAGAAAGTTACATGTGAAATGGAAGAGAGGATAGCAGAATTTTATTACAAGATTGTTTTAAAATTCTTTCTCTTATTCTCTGTCTCCACACACACATACGTCTCTCTCCATCCCCACCCAAAGCTTCATTTACATTTGACCTACATTTATAAAGTTCCAGCTTTGAGGTCTCTGCTTATGGCAGTTTTGTTAGCCAGTTTAGCTTCAGTCTTGAAATGTTTTCTCCTGTGTTTTAGTGAGGTTGCTATTCATTTCCGTTCTTGATGCTGTCACGCTTTCCTCTAAATCTTTATGGGTGTACAAACATTATTCATGTGTTTGGATCCCACGTTTCCCGTACTTATTTAAGGAACAGGAGTGTGAGAGAAACCCTTCAGTTCCTAACGGTTGGACATTCAGTGCCCGTAAGTTGTTTTTGTTGTTGACCCTTCCTGTCTTCCAGTTCATATCATAGTTTTATTGGTAGCCCTTTAAGTGTTGATTGCAATTTTTATGTTGGATTCTTTCTTATCCTCTGCTGGGTACTTGCTGCTTTAGTTTTCTTCCATTTGAATCAAAGGAGAGGTACTTTCTTTTGCACCTGCCTATGGAATAAGTGAGTTGGCATGGTTACTGCTCTTCTTTATACTTGCTTATGTCCAAACATGGTTCCTTCAGTTCATTGATTCGTCTTCGCCTTATTTCTTCTACAGTGCTGGTTCTTAGCTGTTATTTTATTCATTCATTTGCGTTTGATATCAGCTGCTGTGCTTTCTATGTATACATTGTCTAAACTTTCCTGATGCTTATTCTGATCTCTGTTTTTTTTAATTACTCATCAACCTGACTTCCAAATTGTGTTTTTTTGGCTTCATCATGGAATCGAAAAAATGTCTGTATGAATGGTGATACCCAAAAGACACTTTAATTGATTAACCTTGTGTTGAAACATAAACATTTTCAAAGATACTCAGAAATATAATTGACATATTTGATTAGGTGGGCCATGAATTTTACAGAATTAGATTTCTCAGATAAATTGACATGCTGGGACTGAATCGTCCAACTTTAATAACCATTGATCCTAGTAAGTCTAGAATGTGGTTGGGGCAGACTAAGAAAAAACGTATATCGTCACCTGTTCATCTGATGGTCAGTAACTAAGGTACTCATTGTAAGGTCTCTGATGTATGGTGCTAGTACTCAGTCAAATATAGGTTGTGATTACATTAACCAGCTCAATTTTAATAGCCGTAAGTATTGTCGTAATTTGTATACATGCCTCGTAAAGTTTCCTAGTCCCTAAACTTGCTTAAACAATATCTGGTTGTCATAGCTGCACATATCTGTCACAGAGTCAGTAAAAAGTGCACAAGACATGTTTAGCTAAAAGCTGGGTGACCTGCTTGTCATTGAATATCATTGACAGGGCTCCGCTGACCGATGTATGTGGAATGGAGGGCCTTTTAAGGATATTCACAGATGTCTTCAATCAATCAATACCCTTTAGCTCCCCAAGGTGCTTAGGTCTTCAACAAACACATGCCAAGTACTCCTGGATGCCATCATCTCAAGTTCTTTCCATGTCTTCCTCTACATTTTCAATTCTTTCTCCGGGTCTTTTCTCTGTGTGATTTTTAGCCTGCTTCTGTTTTTCTTACTCAGGGATTTCAGAACAAGAACTGCCTTGAAATGCTTTCAGCAGGTTTCCTATCTATCGCCAATGTCTTCTTCTCATCTTCTTGTTCCACTGGCACTTGTCTGGTTCTTGTCATCAGTTCTGCATTGGTAACCTTGTCACACCACTTCAATCCTTCTATTCTATGCAAGCATCCATTTATGAAAATCTGTAACTTGTTTTGGTTGTTCTCCATGTTTCACTGATATATGGTTGCAGTGAAATAGTTTTAAAATATATTCAGGCTGTAAAAAATGTTTGAGCTCTGTTAATCCATTGCCATCAACTATACTGTTTGACCTGCAGTCCCATTCTGTGAGCGCAGCAGTTTGTCTAGTCACTTTTCATTTCAATAGATTTGCTTAGCTTTGGTGCCTTTGAAGAAAATAAATGTAGAAATGCTTGTATGCTGTTAACAACTTTCCATTTATAATCCACTTCAGTATGGTGTCGTCCATATAGATGGTTACAGATATGCTGGTGATAACCTCCTTTAGCTGATACATCAGTTTGATGAAGTTTGCTGTGTACGCTATTTTGGTTTATACTTTTTATATCAGCTTTTTAACTTAAATTGTGCACTCTTCTCTGTGTCTGTCTTCCTGTTATATGGTTAAGTGTTTTACTAAAAACTGAAAATTGGCATGTTTTCTGTGACCTATTTATGCTTGAAATACTACGGTGAAGTGCACTAAATTTGAACCTGAAGATGCATTATCAGAAGGTTCGAATGAAAAAACATTATGTTCAAAAACGAGAATTTACGCTGTGCTGGTTATTTTTGTTTGGTCAATTTTGGCACTTGGAAAAATGGTGGACAGATGACCACATGTCGCTTACAGGATGAATAACATTGTTGTTGTTGGTTTATTCTTATAGTTGAAGCAAAAAAAATTATGTAAGTAAACATAGTAAAACTGTATATTAGTTAATAAAGTTGAAGTATTATTGTAAGGTGGGTGGTGTACTCATCCTTCTCCAGACTCTTTGCTTTGTAAATTTAATGCCAGCCATATTTGATTTTAAAAAAACTTTTGTATTTCACAAATTTTAGTAAATGTTAATATACAGTACTTGTAGTATATCTGCCACCAGTTTTGGCCAGGTCTGCGTTTAACGTCTCATACAGAACCCAAAAAGGAAGGCAGGGATTAAAATCTTACATGTAAATAAACTTTGATCCCTGCATGAAAAAGTGTTTGAATTAGATCACACAGTAGATACAAGAGTTTTACAGAAGGTCTATCTAATTGAATATCAGTCATTCTTAATGCAGCAGAAATTTGTGTTGTATTTTTCATTCCTGTACCAAAATTGGTTAATGAAAGTGACTTGGTGGCTCGTGGCTCTTCGAATTCAGAAGTTATAAACCAATGGAAAAGGTGGGTTTCCAAACTCATATCATTTGAACTTCAAATCAAGAACTGTATTTTAGTGTAGACAAATAGAACTAATGCAGGGGGCATGCTAGAAGCTTCAAATTAAGTTCACTTCTCTTAAGAATGTATGTACTTAGAACAGATATTTCATGCTGTAGTTTCTGATGTAGTGAAGCAGCTAACCTGTGTGCTAAACGGCGGCAAGATAAACCTCTTTTAGTCATCATTTTCATCATTCATTGCCAGGAAATCTACATCTTCACAGATTTCAGTTCTCAGTATTTTCTATTCATTCGTGTGTGGATTTCAGTCAGTTGTGTCAGTCTGTCAGTTATGTTTTCCTTCTGTTTTCCTCTGCTTTTCGTGATTCTTATTTCCCTGCGTTACAGTGTTTTTCAGAAAAATCTTACCTTTGTAATGAGTTCAAGCTTGAAAGAAACTAAAGGTTAATCACGACTTAATCAATCTTACGAGCGTGCGCACTTGAATGTATATGATAAATTTTATGAGTCTCTATGCACTGTGCTAAATAACATTAGACGTCTAAGATAGAAAGGATAAAGGAGAACAGAAATGTTTGCAGATACTTACTTACTTACTTAGTCGTTCCCCTTCTACCGTGAGGTGTAGAGGTTTGGAAGAGAGAGCGCCAGACTATCCTATCGGCTGTTTTCCTCCTGGCCTGGTTCCATTCTAGTCCTCGGTCCTTCAAAGATTGTCTAATGTTGTCCTCCCAGCGGACTCTGGGTCGTCCTCGGGGTCTGGATTCTTGGCTCTTTGTTTCCCATGCTTGTCGTGGTATCCGATCTCCCATTCTGCAGACATGGCCAAACCATCTTAATTGGGACTGTTCTACTTGGGTCTGCAGGGGGTAGGATTTAAGGCCTTGACGTATCGTCTGGTTGCGTACCATGTCTCTTCTTGTTACTTCAACCACCTTCCTCAGATACCTCATTTCTGAGGTTTGGATCTGGCTTTTATGGGTTGTAGTCATTGCCCATGACTCGCATCCATATGTCAAGACTGGGACATAGGTGGAGCGGTATACAGCCATCTTCGTTTTCTTACCAACCTCTTTCTTGCTGAGGAATCCTTGATTTATGGCCTGAAAAAGTCTCCCAGCTGCTGCTTTTCGAGTACTATGACCAGGTTGACTATGGTTTCTCCTTCTTTTAGTTTAACAACCATAATGCGCTCCGAGACAAAGTTCCATCCCTTGATACTATCTTTTTGATTTTGGGCCACAATGCAACCCCCGCCCCCTTTAGCTCTTTCAGATATGGGTACACCACTGTAGAGCAGCGTGTTGCCATCGAGATCCATGACTCCTTGTCCTTTTTTCTTTGTTTCCGTTATAGCCAGGATTTCTAGTTTTGCTTTCCTCATCTCTTCCACCAGCTCCTCTTCCTTCTCATTTATACTTCTTGTGTTCCAAGTTCCATAAGTCGTAGTCCGTAGTCCGTTCCAGTTCGTCGCCTTTAGAATCAGTCCAGTTTTCTCTCTTGTATTGCTAGTAATCGTGATTTTAAAGCAAACAGGTGATTGGCCTGTTGTGCCTTTGCATGGTGTTTGCAGATACACAAATAAATAAATAATTTGATTAATAAATAATGACAGGCGGACAGTTAAATAGACAGACATAGATACATAGGCAGCCAAACTGGCAAATAATGGCACTCTTTGGCTGGCCAGATAGCCATGTCTCATCAACTCAATAAGTACAGACATTTATAGCTTTGTTGATTAAGCTGTTGCCACAGTAAATTCACAACAACACGCATGTAGAAGATAATTGTGCAGGCTTTGTCAGAACTAGGTCTGCACGGAAAGGAGTGTTAGGAGTTTGTACTTGCTAATATATCCATGGAGAGACCTGTCAGATGGTATTAGGAACAAAATTTCACAGTTAAAATGCGTAAGATGAATCAGATAAAATGAAAATGAATTAGACCTTGATTTGTTACATTCTGTGAGATAGTATAGCATTAGCTCCCTTATTTTAAGTAATATTGTTCACATATTTGTGGTACATTTGTAAGTGTATAAAATTTGATTTATAAAGGGGGTATTTTCCATGTTTTTCCTTTGTAAAATATAATTTTACTCTGTGTGGGTAGCACTTAATTATGTTCCTCAGTAGTAATTTGCTTGCATGTCTTTTATTGTATAAGCAAAAATAAAACTAAAACCAACAGGATTTTTTTTAAAATGGCATTCTGATGCTCTCATGATTGTCACCAGTGTATACAGTCTACACAACGTATGCATAAGTCTTCCCAGGCTGTATCTGTTTTAGTGTCTAAGCTAATAAACAGAGTACAGGCATACCTCGACTTTCGTC
Organism: Oreohelix idahoensis; assembly: GCA_024509875.1. Taxonomy (NCBI): domain Eukaryota; kingdom Metazoa; phylum Mollusca; class Gastropoda; order Stylommatophora; family Oreohelicidae; genus Oreohelix; species Oreohelix idahoensis. The sequence continues at coordinate 172,770 of JAMPIV010017045.1, forward strand.
GGTTTTCAATTATAACCACGTTTCCAAATTTCGTCGCTTGCTTTGCTCTTTCGTCGCATTTCGTCACCACCGTGCGCCATCTTGTTTCTTTCGTCATTCAGTCTTTGATTAGAAATCGTTCGGTGTGCACTGTTTTTTTAAATTGTCCGCACTGAATCTCTTATATTTGTGATTAAACATATTAATAATACTCATTTTTGTGATTAAAATAACCAAACTATTCATACTATTATTTTTGTGATTATACTGTAAACAGTTCATAGCTATTTTTGTGATAACTGTATAATGGCAGTGTTCTTATCATGATTATAAGACATGTCTACAGTTTTCGTGCTGTACTTTTTTGTGATTAGGCCCTATACAGTACTACTTATTTTTGTTCTTTAACTCTTTCAGTCCAGAGTTATTTTGCACGCTGTGCCAGACTTTTTTTGTGGGCAGAATTTTATAGAGTGAAGTGTTCATCTTTCAGTCTAAATTTTTGTGTGAATTTTCCTTTGAACATGTACTTATTATATACCAAACTGTAGGGAAATGGATAGAGAATTGTAATATATAATGTCTTTGGTAGTATTAACACAAGTATGTTCGGTATACTTAAAACATTTTGCATGTAAAATTGAAAAACGCTAAAAAGTTGACTGTAGAATACGATCTTACCAAAGACAAATTACTGTTGTAGACAATAAAACTTTCTTTTAGTCTTCAAACATCAAGTTAATCCATATACAAGTATAAAAAAAAACATGCTTATGGCCACAATTAGTACATTTAGTGTTATTCACACCAGTTTTTCCGTGGTCCTTTGTAAGAAAAATAAATTATGCAATCGTGCATTTCGTAATTTTCAAACAAATAAAGAAGAATAACGTCATATAAAAACTTTTTTACTCTTGTTTAATGTTTTAATTGTATCCCTAGCTTCATCTTCTACCAAGAACTAGTGATTAGGTGTTACAGTAGGTCTAGTTTTGTTGCTTTTGATCGGCCAGAATACGACTACGCCCACTCATCAACTAAACCTAGTGTGTCTAGCTTTTCTGCACAGATTCCGTATTTTGACAACAAACTGTGACTACCAAACAATCATCATCAGTGTCAGCAATGTTTCAAAGTAGTTTGACACAATTATTTGCTTAGGAGACTTAGAAAATGTAAATATAAAGCGTGACATATTTCTCTAGCAATAACAACGAAAAACGCAAACACGCAAATTTTCACAAAAATTGTGATAATAACATCAAAACACGCACATATGCTGATTAACTACAGTCAATTTAGTTGTTTAGATAGTAGCGGAAGTCATTCTACGAGTTTTAATATATGAACTGCATTAAACGGACGATTTTTAAGGTTTATGCGTGATAAACTAAAAACCACGCTATGAGCGTTGCTCTGGCATGGCTTGTTGAATTTTGCAACGCTCAGAGCGTTGCTCTGGAGTCAAAGAGTTAATATTATTATAATGGGTCCTAAGTGTAGTGACGAAGTTAAAAGACACCATAAGGTTCTCAATTTGCAAAAAAAGCTTGAGCTAATCAAACTTAATGAACAAGGTATCTCAAATGCTGAAATAGGCCGCAGGCTAGGTGTACCTCGCACTACAGTTAGCACAATTGAAAAGAACAAAGCTAAAGTGTTAGAGGAAATTAAAAACGCTATGCCAGTGCATACCAAACTTATTAGAAAGAGGCACAATTTAATTGGCGAGATGGAGAAAGTGTTCAATGTATGGATTGATGAGTCAAATGTCCTTGCTCTCCTTTTTCAAGACGCAACCACCACAACCAACTTCAGTTACCCCTCCCTCTAACCCTTCAGATTCCGAGCCATCAACATCAGCCCCAGCCCCTGTTAGATCTCCTTCAAAGTCCCCTTCTCCTAAAAGAATTAGATTGAGTGCCTTCAGTTCTGAACTTGAGCCTCCTCCATTTTCTCCATCTGATTTTTTAAGTCTTTGAATCCCCCTAAATCACCAACATTCGAAACTGTACTTATTGTATATATTCATCGTCTACTTGCTCAGGAAGATGTACATGATTTTAAGGTGATATGTTTATTTATTACTGTATTTTCTTTATTCTTATGTTTATTTCTGTTTATTTAGGTGTTGCACGCATTCGCAAGTGTTATATACTCGTAGTAAGTTATTTACATTTTTGGCGGCCATAATGCATTTGCAAGCTAAATAAAGGCTATGCTTCAACTTTCATTGATCTTTGACTTTCGTCAGTGCTCTGGTCCATAACCTGTCGAAAGAGTGAGGTATGCCTGTATAAATGATAAAATCACCTGTGTGTGACAAGTATGACAGAGATTCAAAGTCTACACTGGCACAAACATTTGTCAGGTACAGCAGATAAGTAAGATTTGACTTACAAATGCTGAAAACAGTTTTTGCAATTGTATTAGAGTAGTGTAATACCAACAACAAGGCAAAAATCACCGTGTTGATATAATGGTTTTATGGAGTTTACAGTGATTATAATTGTTTAATAAATGTTCAGAATGTTGTCAAAACAGGCAAGAAAAGTTCCTTTCAAAAGGGCCAGTTTTTTTTTTTTTTCATTGGGATGTTGAAAATTTAATCTGGAACTATTGCGTTTATTGTGAAGTGCATGGGTGTTGTTCAAAGTTTGTAATACTGAAAATTTATTTATGATAGTCTTAAATTTAATATGGTTGTCACTATTTTAAGAAAGTTACTTTATTGGTACCACGAAAAGTTATGTTCTGTTATCCTGCAGCTTCAGTCATTCCGTATAATTTTGCCGTGCATATATAAATGTACTTTAATATGATGATGCAGCTGTAAAATTACTGCAAATGGTGTATTAAAAAGGTTGTTTATTTTATAACAGAATTAGCTTTTTTTTTTTTCATTCAGTTGTACAGGTAGCAATATAGGTACACTTTAAGGCATGTGCTCTACATTTTTTCATTCAGTTGTACAGATAGCAATATAGGTACACTTTAAGGCATGTACTCTACATGTTTTTCATTTAGTTGTACAGATAGCAACATAGGTACACTTTGAGGCATGTGCTCTACATTTTTGTCATTCAGTTGTACAGATAGCAATAAAGGTACACTATGAGGCATGCATTCTACATTTTTTCATTTTGATATGTTATAATGCCATATTACTGTATATGTATGCAAGCTCAAGTATAGCTCCGTTAATATGACAAGGACATTTTGTTTAGGCGTTAAATATGTACGTCTCCTTATTAGTTATTCATACAAAGAAGTGAGCATGTCTGCAGGACACAAAAATGCAGTTAAAAGAGTGTTTGTAGCCAGTTGTTCACGCGAGATGTGAGAATATGTATGTTGATTTGTTTATCTTCTTCTTCTTCTTCCATCCTTAGCCGCCGACCGACAAAGCAGTCCGTGGCCATTACGCCTAGTGGCGCCATAGGGCAACAAGAAATTGATTGTTGTTCCATCACGCCTAGTGGCGTTTATAGGGCAACAAGAAATTAATTGTTGTTTCCGTAATCAGAGTGACTGGCAAACAGGTGATCAGCCCGTTGTGCTGATTTGTTTATGAAGTAGTCTTATTAATGAAGATTATGTTTATTTGTGGAAAAATATCTGCTGCACATCTTCAGGTTGCTTGTCTTTTGGCATGAAATCGGTGAAAACATGCACATGTGAGTTTTATTGGGAGGGTTCAGCATACTCTCTTGCTGTTTTTCTTACATTCTGCAAGGTTTTATTAACTTCTGGAACACATACATTTAAGTGCCTGGGCACACTATTAAAATCTGGTGGATTAGAAAGAAAAGAAAAGAACAACTAAACCAAGCAAAAAACTGTAATCCAGAAATTGAAAAAAAACATCTGTTCAACAATTTGTAGTCAGTGAATGTAAAAGTGTTCTTCATCATTGCATAGAGCTGGTCCTGGCAAGTAGAACTGCATCATTGACAATTGGTGAACAAGCAAGAAGATCCTGGAGACAATAGAAGTGTGTGTAGAACAATGTTAAGATTACCATAGACCGGCCAGAAAGATTAATGAAAACATTCCGGAAGTGATCAGTGTGTACAGGAAGCTTGCTACACACATCAGAAAGAAGCAGTCCACATTTTTAGGGCATATTATTAGAAGAGGGAAGTTGGGATACATTTGGCACTAGGTACAATTGATTGACAAAAGATATAGAGGTGACAAAGAGAGAAAATACTGGATAGTTTAACACCTAGGCAGGGACAAAAAAATCAAGAATAGAATGAAAAAACATAACAAATGATTGAAAGTTATAATCATATATGATCTCTGTGCTGATTGGCATGGCACTAGAAGATCAGAAGAATCACTGTTTACATGATTACATGACATGGGGAAAATGATAATGGTAAATTGAGACACTATCATACAAAAGTATAAAATAAGATGGTGTTGGAATATGAGTGTGTGTGTGTGTGTGTGTGTGTGTGTGTGTGTGTGTGTGTGTGTGTGTGTGTGTGTGTGTGTGTGTGTGTGTGTGTGTGTGTGTGTGTGTGTGTGTGTGTGTGTGTGTGTGTGTGTGTGTGTGTGTGTGTGTGTGTGTGTGTGTGTGTGTGATGTGTGTGTGTGTGTGTGTGTGTGTGTGTGTGTGTGTGTGTGTGTGTGTGTGTGTGTGTGTGTGTGTGTGTGTGTGTGTGTGTGTGTGTGTGTGTGTGTGTGTGTGTTCGTTCGTTCGTTCTTCGTCCATCACGGGGGATGAAGACCACTCTGTTCATCCAATTATTAGGAATATGTTAGGTTTGTCTATGGGTACGTAGGTGACGGATGAGCCCGATGCGGGGCCTGGAAAGATCTCGGACTGTGTGGACAGGGAATGTTTGCTTCATGTGAAGGTTTTATACACAGTCTTTTCTAGCTTGTCTCCGCTGTTCTGCTGCTGCTTTTCTGGATGATTCGCATGCCACTGCACCTTTACGAAGAGATGTGCGCCAAGCGGTTCGGTCTTGCGCAGCAGCTTTCCATGTGTCAGGGTTTATGTCACAGGTTTTCAATGAAGTCTTAAGCGTGTCTTTGAAGCGCTTTTTTTGGCCACCATGGGAGCGTTTACCCTTCTGCATCTCACCATAAAAGAGTATCTTTGGCAGTCGATGATCTGGCATGCGGACTACATGACCTGCCCAGCGAATCTGTGACTGCATCAGAATAGTATCGATGCTAGGGATACCAGCTCTGTCAAGAACGGCGGTATCCGGGATCTTGTCTTGCCATTTGATGTTCATTACCTTTCTGAGACAGACTGTATGGAAGTGGTTTAGCTTCTTTACGTGGTGCCTGTATACAGTCCATGTTTCACTTGCATAAAGCAGCACTGGAAGCACCGCAGCTTTGTACACCTTCAACTTTGTCTGTAGACTAATGCCACTTCGATGCCAAACGTTGGTGTATAGTCTGCCAAATGTGCTGCTGGCTTTGGAGATCCTGGTGTTCATCTCATCATCAATGACAATGTTATGGGATAGTGTGCTACCAAGGTATGTGAATCTGTTCACAACTTTCAGTTTCTCATCATTTACCTTGATAATTGTGCCAGGAGCTGGTTGGTACATGATTTCGGTTTTCTCCGTGTTGATGGTAAGCCCAAAGTTAGAACAGGCTTCGGAGAATCTATCCACGCTATTCTGCAGATCAGCCTCTGAGCCAGCATTGAGGGCACAATCATCAGCAAACAGAAGATCTCCGATGGTGTGTGATTTGACCTTGGTTTTTGCTTGAAGCCTCCTAAGGTTAAACAATTTTCCATCAATACGATATCTGATGTCGATTCCTGTGTCCCCGTCTCTGAAAGCATCAGTCAGCATAGCAGAAAACATGATACTGAACAGAGTCGGTGCAAGTACGCACCCTTGTTTAACCCCATTTGGGACGGGGAAGGGCTCCGATAACTCGCCGTTTTCCTGAACTCTAGCCTGCATTCCATCATGTAGTTGCTGCACTATTGTGTTAAATTTCTTTGGGCAGCCGTATTTTGCCATGATCTTCCATAGACCCTCTCTACTGACCGTGTTGAACGCCTTTGTCAAGTCGATGAAAGCTGTGTACAGGTCACAGTGCTGTTCTTGGCATTTTTCTTGTAGCTGTCTTGCAGCGAACACCATATCAGTGGTTCCGCGTTCTTTCCGGAATCCACACTGACTTTCAGGTAGAAGACCTTTGTCAAGATGAGCCGTAAGGCGATTCAGAAGGATTCTGGCGAATATCTTCCCTGCGATTGATAATAAGGAGATGCCTCGATGATTGTTACAGTCTTGGTGATTACCTTTACGTTTATACAGATGTATAATTGATGCATCTTTGAGATCGTGTGGGATTTCACTCTGCCACATTTGTTGGAAGATCATGTGAAGTTTCTCTATCAGAACTGTAACGCCATCTTTAAAGACATCAACAGGAATTGAATCGGAGCCAGGGGCCTTTCCACTAGAAAGTTGACAAATCGCTTTTTGAGTTTCCTTCAGAGTTGGTATATCATCTAGTGCTTCATTTATAGGAATTTGGGGCAGGCCGTTGATGGCTTCGTCGTTAATAGATGATGGCTGGTTCAGAATATTATTAAAATGTTCGACCCAACGTTGGAGAATTTTTTCCTTGTCTGTAATTAGTGTTTTTCCATCTGCATTAAGGAGGGGAAATGATCCTGATGATATTGGACCATAGGCCGCTTTGAGTGCATGGTAAAAAAATTTTCAAGTCATGGCTGTCAGCAAAGCCTTGGAGCTCATCTGCTTTATTACTCAGCCATGAGTCCCACATCTGGCGTCGTTTATGTTGGATGATTCTACGCATGTTGTTGAAAGCGTCTTTCTTGGATGTAGATTTTGGGTAATTTAAATATGCTTTATAGTTGGATGATCTGGATTTTGCTGATGACTTGGCTCTTCTGTCCCATAACCGTAATCAGATGCAGGACAAATTGAAAACACTCGATGAGAGGTCACAGCAAGTGGGTCTGAAAATACACAGGGAAAAGACAAAAATAATGAGAATAAATGCAGATAATGATAACAGGGTTGAACTTGAAGAAACACCAATACAAGATGTAAAATTGTACACATATCTTGGCAGTAATATAGACAAAGTTGGAGGGACAGACAGCAATATCAAAATAAGAATACAAAAAGCAAGAGGAGCTTTCATTGCATTGTGAAATATATGGAGATCAAGAGAAATCAGATCTAACACGAAAATAAGAATCTTCAACTCAAATGTGAAGTCAGTCCTATTGTATGGCTCTGAGACATGGAGAACAACAAACACAACAACCAAAAAGCTACAGACTTTCATAAATGGGTGCTTGCGTAGAATAGAGGGATTAAAATGGTATGACAGGGTTACCAACGTGGAACTGATGACAAGAACTAGACAAGTGCCAGTGGAACAAGAGATGAGAAGAAGGCGATGGATAGGACACACACTGAGGAAACCTGTTGATAGCATTACAAGGCAGTCCTTGTTCTGGAACCCCCAGGGCAAGAGAGGCAGAGGTAGACCAAGAAGCACACGGAGAAGAGAGCTGGAAACAGAGGTGAAAATGATGAGAACATGGAAAGAACTTGAGATGATGGCACGTGACAGGAGGACTTGGCATGTGTTTGTTGAAGGCCTATGCTCTTTTGGGAGTGGAGGGTTATGATGATGAAATATGCTTTATAGAGATGGTGTTTCTGAGCCAACATCTTCTTGATATCATCTGAGTTCTCATCAAACCAGTCATTTTGTTTCTTGATGGCGGGACCCAGGACCTCTGTAGCAGTGTTGTAGATCTGCTCACTTAGGGCTGCCCAATTTGTTTCCACACTTTGACCATCTAACGAGATGGATTTGAGACGGTCTTCTAGGGTGTCAATACACACACACACACACACACACACACACACACACACACACACACACAGGGAAGTCAGTAAGTAGGTCACAAACTGATATGGGATAGCTGAAAATTGTAGTTGGTAGCTTCTAAAGGTGTCATTAGGTGGCAGCAACATCCAGCTTGATGATTACTTTAGGTAGCAGACGCTAGGTATCACATGCGCAGCTCATAAAAAAATGGTGCGAGTGGAGTATACGGCCGAAGAACAGCGTGCTGTTGTGCGCTTTGGGGGGGGGGGGCGGGGGGGGGGGGGGCCAAGGATATTCATAAGGAAATGTTTCCTTTTTATAGTGAGAAGTGTTTGTCACGTAAAGTGGTACATAACTGGGTCGATAAATTTTCTCAGGGGCGCTAAAAAATTGTTCATGAAGACCGACCTGGTCGTCCTCTTCAGATTGCGACAGAAGCATCTGTGCGGCGGGTGGGGGCGATGATTCGAGCTGACAGGCGAGTAACGATAGACAGTGTAGAAACTGCAATAGGGTGTTTTCATGGTTTAGCCTACAGCATAATGCATGATCGTTTGAATTTCCGGAAAGTGTGCTCACGGTGGGTGCCCAGACAACTGACTGAGGAACACCAAATGAACCTGTCCTTGCAACATCTCTCTCGGTATGCAGAAGAAGAAGACATGCTTAACAGGATTGTTACTGGGGACGAATCATTGGTGCATCACCACCAACCCGAATCAAAGTGTGCTTCAATGCAATGGAAACATCCTTCTTCACCTTCTGCCAAGAAATTCAAGGTTACGCCATCAGCAGGGAAGGTTAGGCTTACAGTGTTTTGGTATTCTCAAGGAGTCCTGTTAACCCATTTCCAGAAGAAAGGTGAGAATGTGAATGCTGCATCATACTGTGAAGTTCTGTTGATGCGTCGGGATGCAATTCGAAGAAAACGTCCAGGCCTACTGACTAGAGGTGTCATGGATTGCCTCCCCTGCTTTGCAGTGGTCCAACAGTGACCAAAACTCAAGAGTATCTAATATTGGCTTCCAAGGTATCTGCCTGTGCTCAAGATTACTCTTGGCAGAGATGTAGATAGAAGATTAATGACACTTCTACCTTAAGGGAGCATTCACAAGATACTTCCAGAAGTCACGAACAATGTTGCATTGGGCTGAACAATTGTTAACGCTTTATATCTGGTCCATCGCCTTTTGTGAAGGATTTAAGCAATGGTTTAGCCCGTTCAAGCCCCCAGTTGGTGTAATCCAACAAAATCCCTCTTATAAGGTATAGCTCTGTTTAGAGATAAATATATGTCTAGGTATTTATATATATATATATATACAATATTCTGGCTCATACGTTTGCTTTCATACATATAAAAAACTGGAGCGACTATGCTTGTTTAGTTTTAAAACAACATGTAACAATTTTAATAATGCATTAGTCTTTTACAGTTAAAATAAATATGTAAAATTTGGTGAAATTTAGATAAGAGTTTTTGTCACGGAGACGTAGGTGAGGATTTATCAAAAGTCCATTGCTTTCGCCTATTTTACAAGAAACTTAACTCTAGCTGAGTCCTGCAGCTGTGGTTCATCAATTCTGTGATGACAAAAGCCTTCTCCACTCTCTCTTCCACTGTAGGCGGTTAGGGTGGATGCTTTTCTTTCACACTAGCGGCGTTAGTACCACAAATCGTCTGATGGCTTGTAAGCACGAACTTTATAAAATATACATATTACAGTAATCAGCTTTAGGAGTATTGCTTTCATTCTGAACTAAAAGCAAGAAACCTTTGCTCAAATCCACCACCATTCTTCATACATGTCCATCATTTTCCTGGATTTTTTTTTTTTTTTTTTTCCATCACTGTATGGAAAATAGTTTAAAGTTGGGGGGAGAGCGAGACAATTTTTGTTCTGCATTAAATCATCAGCTGCCATCTCGCAGCGAAGGTTGGCTGCAATGAAACGTTTTCTGTATTTGATGGTGCACTCTGATAGACTCTTTCCTGTCAATCTCTTAATGTTATCTTCCCACTTATAGTGCTGTCTTCCACTTGCACGTTTGCCTTTGAATTCTTCCTTCTATTATGGTCTTCTGCAAGGTGTTAAAATATACTACTGGACAAAAGTTAAGGGCCGCCATTCAGTTTAGACAAGGTTTATATAATTCTTCGTGAGCATGGTCGATTTTCCAAATGTCCGGTAGCTTGAAATCTCTCAAGAAGTCTCTGAATGGTAGAGTGGGACACTGCTAAATGTCTTGCAACATGACGAACAGATTGACCATCCTGAATCCATGCCATGGCTCGACCACGGTCTACAGTGCTGAGACTTCTCCTTGGTGGCATGGCTAATGCAGTGATCATTTCGGCCACTTGTCATACTGATTTATTGCATACCAACGGTGAACACTCTTTACCAATGATCATTTTCCACGTGCATTCAAATTCAACTCACTTTTTCACCTTTTGCAACAATGGCAATTTTCACGGGTTAAAGTGACCCAGTTTTTGGACATTTAAAAAAAATTAACCTAGTGCACACAGAAATGTATACACATTTCTCTGAGCTCAGTTTTAATGACATTTTCACTTGTCTTTACAGTTTGCCAATCAATTATATAAACCTTGTCTAAACTGAATGGTGGCCCTTAACTTTTGTCCAGTAGTATAATAATGGCCCTTTAGTCATAACTAACTATGAGAATGCGCCCCTGAGGTGACAACCCTCAGCTGCTTTTTTCCTTGTGTTCCTTTCGACGTTTTCTCCTCTCTTTTGCTTGCTGTGAGAGCTTCTTCTCACCCCATCTGAGATGGCACCATAGAGAGCATTGCCACTCGGTGCGATCGGCAGCTTCATCCTACCAGGTTGCTGGATTTGCTCTCAGAGTGAGAGTTGCTGTCAAATTGCCGTCCCACTTCACTGCCAGTTGTCTTCTTTGCACCAAGGCTTTGAACATTGATAAAGTTGATAATGTTGGATTTTTTATTCCCGTTAATGATATCCACCAAAAGGATAAATATAAGTGGATGGAAGCAGACATCATCATCATCAGTGGATAAGATCTCTATGGTGTTGCTTGCTCCACTGTAGTGTATGGAATGTCAACTTGACCTACGCAGTGGTGTGTAGACATGGATTGAGTGTACAATGTGCGAATGATGATAAGGGTTCGTGTTGTTGACAAATGTTCTTTTCTCACACTCATGTATGACTGGAAGTCATCGACACCAACGACTGTGTACCTTTTCTAAAGTTTAATTGGACGTACACACTCGACAGCACAGATAGTGACAAATCACAGGTTGGCATAATACATCATAGTACAGTGGATAAATGGTCTTGCAATGTTACATGGGCACTCATGTAGAATAATTGTATAATGGACTGTCAGTAGCCAAGCACTCAGTATCGCCCATACATATATATCAACTGACTTCACTGACTGAGCACGTCAGCTTATAAACAATATTTCAGATGGCTTCTAAACCTAATCTCGTCTAGCGACGATCCTCCAACTTAATGTTCAGCACATATTTTTTCATATAATAATATTGAACCGCTAGCAATGGGTTCTCATGTGTAGCAGTGATCTCTGGACTAAACAAGCGATAATACGGGCATCCCTTTTCTCTTCTTGAAAGTCACTACATGTTTTGGTTCCAAGATGGCTTCACTCGTGAGCTGTCACTCACATTTGGATACAGATAATGAATCTGTCCTAAAGTTAGTCATTCATAAAACATTGCATTGCTCTGTAGATTTGATCATGAACAATTGACTGCATTCTACAGAATATAGTGCTGCTAGGAATCGAAGTCGTTTTCATCGAGTCAAATATATTCTCTTATCGAAAATGGTGGCTTCGTACGAGAGTTCATAAAAGTATCGTGGATTACCTTGGTATAAGAAATATGAAACTGCCATTCCTTGGCAATACGCATAAAAGGTAAAGGTAAAGGAACCCGTTACACGCCCATTCAGGCATATTGGGAATATGGTGTTAGGCCCATATTATCTTGACCGTCGACACACTAGGGGTGATGTGGTCGGCATCACGCCGGCCGCCTTAACCTTCCCAGAGTTGCTCTGGTACCCATTTGGGGCTGGGTCGACCCAGGAGCCGTTTGTGGCCTAAAAATTTCCCGCCTCATCTGGGGATCGAACCATAGACCACTGCGCTACGAAGCCAGTGCACTAACCACTATGCTACCGCGGCTCCATAATACGCATAAACACTGGGGTAAAGCATACACGATAGGTCTAGACGACTATCACTTTCCCCACAAATACTGAGATCACTTTTTCCCCGGCGACAGGCCGACATAGGAAACACAGTCCCTATCAGGACGAAGCCAAATCACACCACACTCTAGCGACACATCCGCCGAATAGCCTTCGACCTCTCTAGAGACAACAGAACATATAGTTCGACTTAGATATGTAAAGATATACAGATATAAGACAGACTCGTCCTACTCAGACAAACAATACACATAAATTCAGGCCATAGATATTCTGAAGCAAGAACAATCTATTATTACCCAAACAACGAATAAATCGCAGTAAAATGGATTTATCCGCGGAGTTTGATCGAAGAGACGGCACAACTTTCAAGGGAAGTAACTCAATAATGACTTTCCCTTAAGCACTAAAAAATTACCTATGTATAATATTGTAAGATATCAAAGACTGCACGTAACAGTCTTACCACACCTCCCGGGAAAAAAAAAAAATGGAACATTTTTTTTTTTTTTGAAATACATCTAGGAGCAACGTACAATAGGCTCACAACGCATGAATAATGCGCAGATGAAAATATCAGGAATACCTATAACGCCTAATATGAGGCTAAGTCGACTTATGGAGCGACTGGTGAGAATGTGTCTCATAAACTGAGAGAAATTATTTCTCTACAAGTATATTTTTCCAGGAAGGTGTCATCAAAGTATAATACAATTCTGGCAATTACACAATGCCTAAAAAATTCATATCATCATTTCGTATTAGATATCTTAAATTTATGATTTATGAAGAAAAAATCATCAAAGCACAGCGGTGAATAAACATCAATGAACCGCTATGTAGTGATACAATCATTATATTATTAAATTACAAATGTGTATCTATCATGATATAGAAAAGGAACTACTATAGAACTAGACATATCAAGAAGTCTAAGCCCTAATAGTTATGTGGAATCATGTGGGCATCTTGACAGAATGTCTGCCATCACATTATCTGATCCACGAATAGCTCGCACAGAGAAATGAAAAGGTTGAAGAGCAATTGCATATCGAGTAGACCTCGAGCTCTTCAAATTCTTACTCTGTATAGCAGTAAGAGCTTTTTGGTCGGTTTCTACTATGAAATGTGCGCCTAGAAGGAATCTCTGTAGTTTGAGGATCGACCAAACCATAGCTAATAGCTCACGGTCTAAAACCGAATAATTCCTTTCTGCCGCATTAAGTTTTCTGGAAATATACATTACAGGATGCAGAGTTCCAGAGTACTCTTGCATTAGTGCCGCTCCAATCCCAGTGGATGAAGCGTCACTACGAAGAACGAATGTCTTATCTTTAGTGGGTAGCACTAAAATAGGTGGTGTTGAAAACAGTGTTTTAATCTTATCCAGAGAGCATTGGCATTCCTGAGACCAGTGGACCACATTAGGCGAACCTTTCTTTAGAAGTGTTGAGAGAGGTGCCATGATAGAGGATAGATTCTGAATGAATCTGCCATAAAATTGAATAAGACCTAACAGACTTCTCACCTGTTTTTTAGTCTTAGGGATTGAGATGTTAAGTATCTTACTAGTATTATGGTCCTCTGTCTTTAGGAAACCATGACCAACTCGGTGGCCTAGGAAAGAAATTTCGCTAAAACCAATATAGGCTTTAGAGGGTTTCGCTGTCAGGTTGTGCTCACGCAAAGTAGACAGCAATTCATCTAACCCTGAATAGTGATCTTCCCAAGTATCGCTGAAAAGACAGATGTCGTCTAGATATGCAATGACATCTGACCGATAAGATAGGATTCGGCGCATCATGCGTACGAACGTAGCTGGTGCGTTCATAAGACCGAAAGGCATAAAATTCCATTGGAACAAACCTCTAGGTGTTGAAAAAGCCGTGAGAGGTTTGGCGCGTTCAGATAAAGGAACTTGCCAATATCCTTTAGACAAATCAAGTTTAGTGAAAAAATGAGATTTGGAGAGTCGAGTAAGTAGCTCTTCCAGTAAAGGCATAGGTTCGGCATCGAACTTCGTTACTTGATTCAATTTTCGATAGTCAACGCAAAGACGTATGTTATTGTCTTTTTTACGCACAATAACCATCGGCGAAGAATATGCAGAGGTGGATGGTTCGATTATTTTCAAATCTATCATCTCATCCAACTCTTTCTCGACCTGTGCTTGAAAATGTATAGGTATAGGATAAGGTCTAACCCTAATAGGAGTATGGTCAGTTAGAACAATGTCATGTTGAATGACATTCGTTTGTCCAGGGATGTCAGTGAGTACATCCTGAAATGTTTGCAACATAGTTGAAACTTGTCGCTGTTCTCCTAGAGACAAATCAGGAGAGACAGTAACGTTCTTCCATGATTCACTGGAATGAAGTGGGATCATTGGAAGAGGAAGATTTACATCTGAAAAACTTGTTTCCTCATCCTGTATCACGGACAGTGATGAGTAATGACCATGTTGTACTGGAGAATTGTCCGTTGCTTGGAAAATGGGTTGCAAATAATCCGGACGTTCATGGAATTCAGTAAGCATATTGATGTGGAAGGTTTTATGCTTCCCATCAATATCGACAATATAGTCGACATCGGAAATTTTCGATATTATATCGTACGGACCTTTCCAAGAAATAAGTAATCTGTTTTCCCTACAAGGTAGTAATACAAATGCTTTGTCACCAGGACAAAGTTGTCGTAAGCATCTCTTCTTATTGGCAAATTGCCTTGCCTTCTGTTTCGCAAATTCAGAAGAAGAAGTTGCTAATTTGCATGCTTCGATAATTTTTTGTCTCAACGCGATGACATATTCGTAGGATGACTTTGTGTCATCGTCAATATTGTCAGATGTTATGAGATCGTGAAGCAACGACATAGGGCCACGCGGACGCGCGCCAAAGACGAGTTCAAAGGGAGAAAATCCCGTATGTTCATTGGGTACCTCTCTGTAAGCGAAGAGGGCCGCAGGTAAAACTCTGTCCCAGTCTTGAGGATGATCCTCAGTTATCTTCCCCAGTAAGTTTTTAAGTGTTCTATTAAGGCGTTCGACCATACCATTAGACATTGGATGGTAGATACTACTTAAAGATCTATCTATCTGCAGAGTAGACATTACTTGAGACATGGTATCTGATATTAGTTGGGTGCCATGGTCTGACAATATCTCTCCGGGGAACCCCAGACGAGAAAATATAAGCCAAAGAGCATCTGCAATATCAGCAGTAGTAATGCTCTTCAGAGGAATAGCCTCTGGCCAACGTGTGCACATATCAACACACGTCAAGATAAACTGATGTCCTCTGGCAGACTTGATCTTAAATGGACCAATAATGTCTATGGCCATTTTTTGAAACGGCCGAATAGGAATGTCCGCCGCCTGAATGGGTGCAGCATGCCGTGGACCTTTGGATTTAACTTCCTGACATACTTTACAAGATCGACAATAAATCCGTATGTCCTTGTTTACCAATGGCCAAAAGAAAGCCGCAAGGACTCTTGACTTAGTACGGGAAAAACCCATGTGTCCAGCACACTGAGAGTCGTGAGCGTGCTGCAAAATTTTAACTCTCAAATTCTTGGGAACCAGGATTTGAGAATGACTTGACGTAATGGAGTCTTGAACCATACGTACAAGTACGCCATTCTTGTTTGTAATCCACGATTTACGACTTGTGTCTTTATTCGGATCACCTTTAGTTGCAAGAATGAAGAATTTCTTCAGAGTGGGATCATCTTCTTGCTGTTTTATAAACGAGTCACGAGAAATTACCAAGGGATTATCTTGGTTATGCACTTCATTATCTTCAGTAGATGAAGTTTGAGGCATATTAAGAGCCTGAGCTCTAGTGACTACAGCGTTAGCAATCTGCATGTTTTGCCTTTCCCACGTGGAAATTTGTTGCGGAGTGCATTCCTTGACTCCATGAATGCGACCGATGATGAGGTCAGCGATCGGATTCGGAAGAAGACATGCGTGTACATCTCCTGTAAAGAAAGGAGTAGCAATCCTAATGATAGCAGTAGAGTATTTCTCTAATGTGCCGCCAAATGTTACACATTTGACTACTTGTCCAGTGGCACGGGAAGGATCTACGAGTGACTGCCTAACACCAATTGTGGTGCATCCAGAATCAAATAGCACAGAGACTGGATTGTTATTCACTAAACCCTTATGTAAGACAAGAGAACCTCTTCCATCATGCGCGACTGATGCCGGAAGAGCAGGAAGAGGATGGCCACAGCTTAAAGTAGACACTGTGGTTGGCTCAAATAACGTTTTGCATTGGGGGCACTGAGATGCTCTCCCAAAATCAAAAGCGGCACATGCCATATTACTAGCATCATTATTATCTTTACTCTGTTTATAGGCTTCATGGGACTCTTGTTGTGCAGAGTTTGCCTGAAAATGTGGTTTATGTCTTTTGTTTTGAGATCTACCTCGGTTATTATCACCTCTGTAGTTATTGTTACCTCTATTGTAACCCCTATTTGGGTTTGAGTCATAGTTCCCTTGGTTACCATTATCATATTCATTATAATGAGTATCTCTGTAATTATGATCTTGTTGACTCCAAGACGGATAACCCTGATAGTTTCTATAATTACTTCCTCTACGGAAATTCCTATAATTATGACCACCCCTGTGTCGAGAGCTATCAGGTCGTCTCCAGTTCTTTGAAGAAGAACCCTGAAATGATTGGTTACCTTGGTTTTGATAACTATTATGGTTACCTTTTTTATCAAATCTGTTTTGAGGTCCCTGAAATCTGTGTGAATAATTGGGATTGTATGGTGTTGCTGAAGCAACTGGCATACTCTCCTTAATCTTAGTGTTGCCAAAAGTCACGTCGGGGTGTGCAGTGACATATTGGGAACAATATTCTTCCATTTCTTTTAGAGATTTGGGTTTACGCTCATGTATAAATTCAAGGAAAGGTTTGTTCACACATGACATAATCTTATCTCTGAGCAACAAATCCATAAGTCCTTCATACGTTTTTTCTGTTTTGGAAAGCTCAATCCAACGATCAACTGTGAGACGTGCCTTTGCAGTGAATTCTGAGAATTCTACACCCGTCTCAGGTACCATCGTCTTAAATAAAAGGCGATAGCCTTCCTCACTTAGCTGATATTTTTTTATCAAAGCCGCCCTAATGACATCATAATTATCCTTATCTGCTTCTCCTACAAGGCATAATCTAGTCAAAGATTCACCTTTCAAGTTTTCTGATAATTGATTAGCGTATTGTGATTTATCCACATTATGTGTACGACAAGAACGTTCAAATCTATCCAGCCAGAATGTAATATCGTCACTGGACTGATTGAACGGTGGAACCTTAACCTTGTAAGTAGAAGGTTTACCATTACCACTAGATGCCTGATTAACATTACTCATACTTGTCAATCTCAATTTCTCCAACTCAAATTCATGTTCTCTTATTGCTTTTTTCTCTTCAGCATCTAATCTTTTTTGTTCAGCCTCCCTGTCTAATCTTTTTTGTTCAGCTTCCCTGTCTAATCTTTTTTGTTCAGCTTCCCTGTCTAATCTTTTTTGTTCAGCTTCCTTGTCTAATCTTTTTTGTTCAGCTTCACTGTCTAATCTTTTTTGTTCAGCCGCAGCTTCTCTTTCTAATTTTTTTTGTTCAGCTTCAAATCTCCTTTCCTCCACCTGCATCTGCAATTTCTTTTGTTCAGCAGCAGCCTCAGCTTCTCTTTCTAATCTTTTCTCTTCCGCCATAGCTTTTCTTTCTTCTGCAGCTAATCTTTTCTCTTCTGCCATAGCTCTTCTCTCTTCTGCAGCTAATGCTTTGTCATATTGAGCAACTGCCCATTGTTCTAATTGTTGACCAGTCTTATCAAGGGCTTTCCCTTGTGTAATGAAGTATTCTAATGTAGACATGATGTCTAACAATAATACTAATCACCTGAATCAATAATAATACCACAAGTTCTCAATGACTTGATTAATCAGTATACTATCCCAATATCTGTGGGTCACAAGCCTTTAATAAGGTCTTGTATAATAGTAATAATAATCAGGTACTGGTTTATACCATAATCCAAGTGCAGTGCACAGGCAATTGTGTCTTATGAAATATACCTATATAAAACATATGTCAACCAACAGAATACATAAAGTACAAATAGGACTGACAATACAAGAACGTTTGCAGAAATCAAAATAAATCAAATAGGGAAATCAATGAAAATAATCACTGAATCTGCAAAGAATAACAACACAAATGACGTCACAATATATGAATATAAATTGTGAATAGAACTGAAAGATAGAAAAGGTTAGACCAACAAATTACAAACAAATCAAAACAAAACTAAAGAACAAAGAAATATTACAAAAATAACAATAATTACAGACTTCACAGCTAACACAAAAGCAACAGTTGTCGCAGCAAATTTTCAATCAAGAAAATTGCACCTATAGAAAACGCCCACAACGGACCCTCTATGACGTGGGATATTCTGTTGTGAGGACGCCGCCCAACCTTAAACACAACCCGCTGACATAGAAACTAACATACTATACAAACAAATAACATGTAAACATAAATATATATAAATTATGTGTATGATAGTATGTGTTGCAAAATAGGCTCAGTTTTACAGTAATGGCAAAGTTATTTTTATGAAAATAAACAAACTGCCACTTTATTCAATTAAACATTCTGGCCTTAAATATTAAAGTTCATATATGGAAAACAAGAAGATCCATCGATGAAAATAGGACTTCTTAGTTCACAAATACTGTCTTCCTGTTAACATTGACAAGAATTGATCCAACTGTTCTGTGAAACTCTGTAATGTCTAATGTAAAAAATGTCAACAACGCTGACCTACATACTGCATTCACTTGACAGGTCACGTGACGAAGTGTTGACAAAGAGCAAACCAATACTGCAAGTGTGTCGTATCAGCCACAGGAAACGGTCTGGTATCGGTAATCTGTTGACTTCTGAACTTCTGCGAGGTCAAACCCAGAAAGCTGGTCCACCAGTTGATAAAGTTGATATAATGTTGGATTTTTTATTCCCGTTAATGATATCCACCAAAAGGATAAATATAAGTGGATGGAAGCAGACATCATCATCATCAGTTGATAAGATCTCTATGGTGTTGTTTGCTCCACTGTAGTGTATGGAATGTCAACTTGACCTACGCAGTGGTGTGTAGACATGGATTGAGTGTATAAAGTGCGAATGATGATAAGGGTTCGTGTTGTTGACAAATGTTCTTTTCTCACACTCATGTATGACTGGAAGTCATCGACACCAACGACTGTGTACCTTTTCTAAAGTTTAATTGGACGTACACACTCGACAGCACAGATAGTGACAAATCACAGGTTGGCATAATACATCATAGTACAGTGGATAAATGGTCTTGCAATGTTACATGGGCACTCATGTAGAATAATTGTATAATGGACTGTCAGTAGCCAAGCACTCAGTATCGCCCATACATATATATCATCTGACTTCACTGACTGAGCACGTCAGCTTATAAACAATATTTCAGATGGCTTCTAAACCTAATCTCGTCTAGCGACGATTCTTCAACATAATGTTCAGCACATATTTTTTCCATATAATAATATTGAACCGCTAGCAATGGGTTCTCATGTGTAGCAGTGATCTCTAGACTAAACAAGCGATAATACGGGCATCCCTTTTCTCTTCTTGAAAGTCACTACATGTTTTGGTTCCAAGATGGCTTCACTCGTGAGCTGTCACTCACGTTTGGATACAGATAATGAATCTGTCCTAAAGTTAGTCATTCATAAAACATTTCATTGCTCTGTAGATTTGATCATGAACAATTGACTGCATTCTACAGAATATAGTGCTGCTAGGAATCGAAGTCGTTTTCATCGAGTCAAATATATTCTCTTATCGAAAATGGTGGCTTCGTACGAGAGTTCATAAGAGTATCTTTGATTACCTTGGTATAAGAAATATGAAACTGCCATTCCTTGGCAATACGAATAAACACTGGGGTAAAGCATACACGATAGGTCTAGACGACTATCACTTTCCCCACAAATACTGAGATCACTTTTTCCCCGGCGACAGGCCGACATAGGAAACACAGTCCCTATCAGGACGAAGCCAAATCACACCACACTCTAGCGACACATCCGCCGAATAGCCTTCGACCTCTCTAGAGACAACAGAACATATAGTTCGACTTAGATATGTAAAGATATACAGATATAAGACAGACTCGTCCTACTCAGACAAACAATACACATAAATTCAGGCCATAGATATTCTGAAGCAAGAACAATCTATTATTACCCAAACAACGAATAAATCGCAGTAAAATGGATTCATCCGCGGAGTTTGATCGAAGAGACAGCACAACTTTCAAGGGAAGTAACTCAATAATGACTTTCCCTTAAGCACTAAAAAATTACCTATGTATAATATTGTAAGATATCAAAGACTGCACGTAACAAACATCTTCCAAAGAAAGACATTAAAAAGATTGTGGAAGCTAGAGAGAGTTTCAGAAATTGAAGACCTTTTAAAGCAAGTCGGAGTGTTTGTAAAATGTAGTCGGAATGTTTCTGTGTAAGCGAGATATTTTATTGTGATTTCGTGCACAATCCTCCTTTCACCTTCAGTGACATGTCTGTTAGGGTCCAGTGTTACTGTTCTTTGCTCCCCATTCAGGCCCTCGTAATAATAATAATAGCCTCGTTAGTCATACTTGACTATGGGAATGCGCCCCTGAGGTGACAGCCCGCAGCTGCTTGTTTTCCTGGTGTTCCTTTCAACGTTTTCTCCTGTCTTCTGCTTGCTGTGAGAGCTTTTCGCCCAATCTGAGGCGGTGCCATAGAGAGCATCGCCACTTGGTGCGATCGGCAGCTTCACCATCCCAGTTTGCTGGATTTATGTCTAGTGCCCTCATGTCTCTCTAGCATACATCTTCGAATCTCAGCTGTGGTCGTCCAACTGTTCATTAGCCATCTGCCAGTTGTCCGTAGAAGATATCTTTCGGGATGCGACCATCTTCCATGCGCTGTCTAATCAGTGAGTACATGCTTTGAAGGCCAGCACATGACAACACCTCGACATTTTTCACTTTATCCCTCCACGAAATACCGAGTATGTGGCGTAGACACCATAGACAGAAGGTATTAAGACTTCTTTCTTGCTTAGCATAGGTTGTCCATGTCTCGCTGCCATATAGAAGTGGGCTGGTGACACAGGCATTATATACCGCAGCTTTGGTCTTCATTGTGAGTTTGGAGTTTCCCCAAACATGCGTTGTAAGGCAGGCAAAGGTGGCTGCAGCTTTGCCAATGCGGCTGTCAATTTCTGTGTCCAAGGAGGAGAGTCCAAGGAGTCATTGATGGTAGACCCCAGGTATGTGAAGTGGTGCACCATTGCCAATTCATGTTATCGATAGTGGTAACTGGTGCAACATCCACATCCTGACCCAGCACATTTGTATTTGTCGCGAGAGGTTCAGATGTTATTAAAATATATGATATCCCAGACAAAAAGATGTATCAAAGGATACCAGTATAGCGCCAGATAAGAGACTGGTCTTAGAAGAAATACCCCCTTCTGTGAAAATAGTAAGGGTGTATCGACAATCAAGGTAGGGTCAAGCTGTATAAACCTTCAAGTATGATGATAGTGAATGCTACTTAAGGTCTAAGTGCTACCTCTCCAGATCCCACCCTGAATAATGGTTATTATATTTAATATTATTGTATTATGGCTAATTGTCTAGAGGATTAATTAATTTAATAGATATGTAATGTACATACAAACAGAATCCAACTCAACTTGAATAATTAAGTAAGACTGAATGTAAATATTTACAATTTATTGATCCTATACCGTTTCTCTTTTCGGTTAGGAAAATGATAATAAAGTTCAAATGCTTTTTACAAAATGGAAATAAATAAGTAAGGAATGTTCATTTCCACAATAGATAAATATAAAAGTTATATTTAAAATGTCAATTATGTTATTATATATTTTTATATACAGTTGTTAGTTTCACTGGACAGTAAAGTAGGTAGAAGTTAATTACATCCTTCATTAGTCATCATGCAAGTGTTTGTTTAATGTGTGGTTTAATTCTTAATAAATTAAGGCTGAATGTGCCGACCAGTGGAGTTATATGTCCACCTATCTTGTATCATTTGAAGTACACAGTGTCTGGATCTCCAGGCTGGGAATCAATCTGGTGACTCGCTCTAAGTATATTGAGAACATCTATCAAAAACAGAGTTCCTCAGTATGGAATGTCTCGAAGACTGATAGTCATGTCAGGATAAAACCTGGGAAATACAAATAATCGCAATCCTTGTATGGTCCAGCACTATTTTATCCACACACACACACACACACACACAATGAACGTTACAAACAAACTCAGACAATGTGCTAACAGTTGCACATAACACTTTGCTTCAATACCACCTACAGCCAGTTCGATGTGATTACATTTTCCTTATAAATCAAAAGTTGATCCAATTGTCCATCATCTGCTTCCTTACAATGATTTGGTTAAGTACAAATTATGAAGTAACACCTTGATTAATACATGTAAACAATTCCTGACATCCTTTCTTATGTTCTTGTACAGTGTGACGTTCCTTTACGAAATATTCCATCCAATACATTATTAAACTTACAGTCGTAGATTCTGCCATAATTCTCAATTATCCTACACATTGCCAATGCTGGCTTTCATCCCTAATAGTTAACACATGCTTGCTTTCAAGCCGGCAGCACACTCATCCTGTAATTTTTTCTTAACACATGTAACACACTAGCGAACACACAAGTGGATAATACACAGGAAAAGTACATAATTATACACATATATATACATTTCTCTTACCCTCAGGTAGAATACAATAGCTATAACAGGCTGTAAATGGGTATCTAGGTCTGCTACTTAGATACAGCGGCAAATGATTTGACAGCAAGCGTTTGCCACTTTCTTCTGTACAGCGAAATATTTGAAAATGTTGTGGCCTCAATTTCTGCCAAGTTCAAGTTCTTATATAGTGTCGCATCGTACCTCGCGGATGGGAAGGGGTAAAACGGTGTTGAGAATTTCAAAACAATGCGTCTTTTTGCCTTCTCGTTCAATGTGTAGAAATTTTAATATCTAATATCTTTCTTAATAGTGGACCGATTTTAATTATTTAAAGTTAGTATTATACTGATAATTTATCTCTATCGGTCTATCTAAAATTTGTTTAGTTAGAAAAATGCATTTAAATCTAAGCAGCCTTTAACTAACTATATTGGGGACTACCCTGATGTATAAATGTCAATTAAAACGATTTTTCTCTTAGAATAACATAGTATTTAAGGAGGTCTTTACACATACCTCTTAAGTAATATCCCCGTTGTTTAAACTAGCTTTAACTTTCGTTTAAATATCTTTAATCTTTGAGAAATTAAATATCTTCGTCTTTTCAGTTACACAAAATAGGCCTCTATGATTAAGCATAAAAGTTTTCCTTATACACACCAGAAAAGAGCGTTCTCATTAGTTGTTATCAATCCGTTTTATCCTATTATTTTGAGCGGTAAATAGGACTGGTCTAAGACAGACCAAAACACGACAGTATTCTTTAGACTTATTATGAGGCCAAAGTCCTTGCATACTTGGGTGAAGCGATTCATCAATCTCTGAAGCTCCTGTTGACTTTGAGTGACGACTGCAGCGTCAATAGCGAATAACAATTTCTCACGAGTGCCTGAAACATACCCTTCTTCTTCTTTGATCCTTAGCCGCCAACCGTCAAAGCAGTCTGGCCATCACGCCTGGTGGCGTCTTGTAGGGCAACAACAAACTGATTCCACTTTGCTCGGTCGGTGGCTATCCTTCGTACAATGCCCCAACTCTGGTTCATTCTTTGCATCTCAGCCTCCACTGTCCTCCGCCAAGTTGTTTTATGTGTGTAATATTTATTTATTTACTGTTTTACAGGCCTCGGGTTTCCCCTCTTTATTTGTTTAAACTTTTATACAATACCAAACCTACTTTCTGTACTGATCTCAGTCTTCTATCATTTACTATGCACAGTACTAAGGTGTTTGTCTTGTGTAATCTGAGCTATACTGTATAATACAGACAACAGAAGTGATTGCTTCATTAATAGGTACATATTATAGGTGTTATATGTTGTAAATCGCGCTAATTACCCCTGTCATCGAAGCACTATTTTTGTGGTACCTAACCGGCAGGGAGGATAATGAGATTCGCTTTCGTAGCTAGGTGGTGGGGCCGTTCAGAAGGTTCTGGGTTCGATTCTCCGGTAAGCCACTCACTTTTGTTGTTTTTCTGTTGTCTAGTTTTCTACTTCTTTATTTCTCACGAGTACCTGAAACTTACCTTTATGTGTTGTCGTAGATTTTTTATAGGAAAATTAAGACTTGGGTTGGTCCCTTCTGAATAGATTGGAATGAGTGATAGTCACAGTGTGAGATAGAAATACAAAATAGATTTCCACGAGTGAGGTGGTGGAATAGTGATAGAGGCTGTCTCTGAGAGCGGGAAATCTTCTCTCTCTCTCTCACCTATCTTCTACGACAGATCTAAAGTAGTCAGACAGTCTAACACATATACATTAAATATATATATATCCACTCACGTGCACGCACATTCAAGTGACGACAGGTAGACACACAGACGTGGGAAACTATAACAAAGGATTATATAAATATTCTGAACGAGCTGACCAACACGCAGATTAATTTCAAGAGAAACTTTAATTATCATCTAAAATTTCTTCACAACACATAGAAATTACATCAAAGCATATATAAATAGTGCCCAATGGGCTGATCACCCGTTGGCTTGTCACACCGATTACGGAAACAGTGGCAGATGGATCTATTTGTTGTTGCCCTAAAGACGCCGCTAGGCGTGATGGGAAACTACAACAGAGAAAATCAATCTGCTGTTGCCCTTAAGACGCCACAAGGCGTGATGGCCTCTGACTGCTTGGTCGGTCTTTGGCTAAGGACGGAAGAAGAAGAAGAATATATAAATAGTCATAAAGTCAATAAAAATGCTGCAAAAATGATAGACCCACAGTAAGATCCTTCCCCTCGATGTTTAGCCCACAGTCCCGTTAAAAAAAGAACAAAAGTGATAGCCCAAAGAGTCACAGATACCTAGGGTTTAGTCTAAGATGTTTTTTTCTTTTTTTTTTTTTCTCGTAAATGTATGAACAGAGTTGGATAATCTGATTTAGCCTGAGAAAAAAAAAAAAAACTAGCATTTGCAACAAATTCTGCAGATCAAAAAAAGTCAAGACAGCAAATGGGAGCCAAAATACAACGGTAAAATAACACTCAGACCTGCGTACACTCTTATTCATTCAGCCATGGCCATGTGCACACAGTTATACTTACAGCTTTGCTCGCTGCCTCTGGGAACATAATAAATTCTAGGACCTTCACACAGACCTGTAAATGCAGTCTCGACCAAGAAATCCCCAGTTCCAAAAGACGTACTGAACTCTCTGTCTCAGGGAACGATTCTTTGGGTGTTCTTAATTTTTCGGATGTCTGATTAAGTCACATAAAATTTGTCCAGGCACGAAAGTTAGCAGAGCACAGTGTCACTAGCGTAGGTTTAAAAAAAAATGAGGAATGTCAGGTCGGGTGCCTTATCTCAGTATATGACTATATTTGGTCACCACATTACTAGTCAAAACTCTGTCGGGATGTTGCTGATATTTTGCTTGCCACCGCGGGCTGATCTGTACTAGAGTGTTATTCTGGAAGAATTAATTCTGGTGCGATAGGCCTCTTACTTCATTTAACTGTTAAAGTTCATGTAATGAAAGTGCTTAATGTCTTCACAGATAATGTTCACGTACTAGAATGCTGGCAAAGTTTGGGTACCTCAGTATTCACTCACACAGAACTACAGGTAGTCGCACAACTTAAGAATTATATGCTGAATATTTATGGAAGTCTAGAAGTTCGACAAATTGCCGAAACAAACTGAGAAACTTCGCTAACAGCTTATACTGTTCCGAGCAACCTGTCTACTGCGAATTTAGGAGCGAGAATGAAAATCTAGTTTCAAACTCTCGTTATATCTATTACCAGACAAAGAGGTAAACGATTATTTCGTAATACGAAATGCTCTCCCCTTTCCGGCTTACGATTACGTAACTAGAAGAGGTTGTCGTAAACTGCCACTTACTGACCGAGAGGGCGCGTGTCAGTTTCGTACTCCAGACAACTAGTCTCCAATGCCCCGGCAGTTTTCACACTTCACGCTGACCGTGGCCCACAATAGTGTCCTGTCAGGTGGAATTTCCAGACAAATGTCTCAAACTGCGCCACGGAGACCTCATTTATTGCGCCTTTCCTCAGCGCTCACCGAGAACTACATTTTGACAAGTGAGAATGCAGACGAATGTCGGCCTTATGTCTGGGATAGCCAACATATTCACAGTTATTTTGTCAATCTGCAGCGATTTACCAAATGCATTCTCATGCCAAATCGTCTGGTGAGGGACTGACTCGTTACGTCATAACTGCGTTCTCAATTTAGAGAATTGAAACAGGTAAACGTAAGAATGCGAAGAAAATATTATTCGCAAACGAATGGATGGGAAAATAGTAATGTGTATAGTCGCAAACGTACGAATGCGAAAAACACAGAAAAAAAAATAAAATGATCATAAAATAGAGGATACGGGTGAAAGAAGAAGAAGAGGATGTAGGCAATTTATAGATCATAAATGTCTACGTGACAGAACGTTCCCCCCTTTAAGATATGGAAGCACTCCATGTCTACGTTATGGAAATAAATTTCCTATATCCGTAGCTTCAGGGTGTCTGTCTTCTTCCCTCTCATCTCCCCCCTCCATCTCTCTCCAATTCCTACTCAAGTCTACTCCCAAAGTTTCCTTTCTCTGGAATGTCTCCCATGCGCGCTTGAAAGAGCGTCGCCGCTTCTGACATTTTTCAAAGATTTCCTGTGATTGCAGTGGAGTTTCCCCTGCCACTATCGTCATCTTCGTCAGTTTTGGCGATCGTCAGGAGATGGTCGGAGGTTGGCAGTGGTTTTTCCAAGTATCTCTCTAAGAGATTTAAATGGAAAACCTTTTCCTTTCCTTGAATAGAGATCTGGTAGTTAGCTTTAGAAATCTTTTTCAGGACGGACGGTAAACGGCCCTTGCCATCCGATCTTCAGTTGGTTGTTTCCGGTAGGTAGTAACACCAAAACTTTCTCTCCTGCTTCCAGTTCTCTCTCTTTCGTGACTTTCCTGTATCGGCTAGCGTGCTTTGTGCGTGCTCGCTTAAAGTTAGTTGTTGCTAGGTCCCATCCTAGTTTCAACCTTTCCTTTAACTCCGACACATATTTACTTGTTGAGACAACTGTCTCATCAGCCTTCTGGTCTGTCAGCGACCAAAGTAAGGCTTCGAGCGGGCCCTTGATAGGTCTGCTGAATAAAAGCGTAGCTGGCGGAAATCCTGTGGAAGTATGAGGAGATTCTCTGTAGCCAAATAAAGCTGCCGGAATGCAAAGATCCCAATCTTCAGGTTTCACTTGTGCCAGTTTACTTAGCATCATGTTGAGGTTTCCATTAACACGATCCACGAGCACATTTCCGGCCGGAGTATATGGCTTTGTGTAGATGTGTTGGGTCCTCAAGATCTTCACGATCTCATCCATCAACAGGTTTCGGTATGGGGATCCGTTATCCGTCAACACTTGCTGAGGAAATCCCAACCGAGTGAAAATCTGCACGAGGGCTTCTGCGACATGCTTGGCATCTGCGCATGTTAGCGGGATAGCGTCTGCCCATAAAGTGCATGTATCCACTAAGGTCAGGATAAACCTGTTCCTTCTTTTAGTCCTTTCTAGGGGTCCTAAAATGTCGATCACAACCCGTTCGAATGGTGTTCCCACTATTGGCATTTCACCCAACGAGACTGGGGGTGCCCGTTGCTTGGGTGGTACACGTTGGCACTGGGCACAGGATTTGACATACCTGATAATATCAGTGTTTACTCCTGGCCACCAATAATGAGTGGTTATCCGTTGGTTTGTGGCGTTCTGTCCCATATGTCCGCTGAAGGGAAGAGAGTGCCCCATTTCTAGGATTTGGCTTCTGTACTGTTTCGGTACTAGGAGCTGGTTGTAACCTTGGTCAGGCTTGCCCATTCTGCGATAAAGTACGCCATCCTTAGAAAAAATGTCCCTGTGCTGTCTGGGTTCCTTAGCCATGGGCAGTTTCCTAAAGCAGGGTGCCAAAGTAGGGTCCTTGTATTGCGCTTCTTTAAGTTCCATGGGTAACAAATTAGGCGCAGGCTCCCGTTCCTTCTTGGTTTGCCCTCTTGTAGTTACTGCTGCCACGATCGGCTCTTCCGGTTTCCCAATACACACGTATCTACCGCCAAGTATGACTGGGTAGATGGGATCATCCATAACAGCCGCTTTGATCACACCTCTGACAAAATCAGAGTGGATCTCCACCAATGCAATGGGAAGCGCTGTAGGTGCATCACTCTTACGAACTCCACAAAGTTGGACGGTCTCTCCTGTCTCTTGACCGGGTTTAACCAGGTTTCTGGCAACAATGCAATCATACGAAAGCCCCGTGTCAAATAAACAAGAAGTTTGAGAACCGTTCATAATAACAGTACCTCGCGTTGAGGGTCTATCCCCAACAGGTTGGGAATCACTGTCAATAATTCCGCCTTGCGAGACTGTTAATAAGCATCCGATGCGTTTAGGCTCGGTGTGCTCACTCTGATCGTCTGTCCCGTGCGCAGGGGTTCTCCCTTTGCCACTTTGTCCTTTCTGGCTACGCTGCCATGAAGGGCGGTCGGGTTTATCAGACTGTTTACTGTGGTTGGGGTACTTGTTTTTGTAGAACTTAAATTTTTCAGGAGGGGGTTTTGAGATCCAGTTTCTCTGTGGTTATTTTGGTTAGAAACATGAGAAGTATGAGAGGCCTGAGAAGATTGCTCTAGGTTATGTTTTCGAAAATGCTCCTCTGTCGGTTTCCGCTTTGTGGCCGGTAGTTCCGCCAGCGCATTGTGATAACGCTCAGACTTTTCCAAAATGTCTTCAAGTTTTTCTGCCCCCTGCTCAGCGAGAAATCTCCGGGTATCAGCAGACAAAGTGTTCTTTATTTGTTCAGTTAGAACAAGTTCCTCAAGACCTTCATAGGTAGAGGGAAGCTGTGAAAGCTCAAGGCACTTTGTTAGATATCCCTTTAGACGAGATGAGAACTGGGGGAACGTTTCAGAGCTCTCCTTCCTGCTGTTGCGAAACAGTTGCAAAAATTTGCGAGCATTCATTTCGAAACGCTCCAGTAACGCTTTCTTCAACACATCATAGTTGTCTTGTTGGCTGGTCTCCAGTTTGGCGTAAACATCATACGCAGAACCTTTAAGGGCCTGGGAAAGTTTCATACACCAACACGACCTCTCTAAACCGTACAGGGTTGCAATTTTCTCAAATTTTTCTAGCCATGTGTCTATCTTCTCATTAGGACAAGGGAAAGATTCAAGAGCAAAGGACATAGCGTTGTGTTGAAGAGATTGAGGGTTAGTTTGATCAGTTAAGGAAGAATGAGGAGAAGACTCTCCACTGCTGGAGGTAGAGGCAGCACCACGACTTTGGAACTCCAGAGTTTTAAGCGCCAACTCGTGCTGTCTCTGTTCCCTCTCCTTTTCATGCTGTCTCTCCTTCTCTCTTTCCTCATGCTGTCTCTCCCTCTCTCTTTCCTCCTGCTGTCTCTCCTTCTCTCTTTCCTCATGCTGTCTCTCCTTCTCTCTTTCGTTCGCCCTGCGAATTTCCATTTCCTCGTCCATCTTCTTCTGCTCTCTAGCTTCGGCTGCATTCCTCTCCGCCGCTTTTTCCTTCTGCTCCGCATCATATCTGTCAAGTTCTTCGTTGACAAACGCTTTCGCTTCTTCTCCTTGTAATCCCTCTTCCTTTGCTTCCTGTCTGAGGATCTGCCTAAGCTTCGCCCTCTCTGCCATAGTAAATAGGTGACTGAGACTTAGACGAGAAAGAAATTAAGAAAAGGATACACTGGTTAATACCACTAGCGAGAAAATACCAAACAAAAGATGATATACTTATAACCTGGGATACCTCCTCCAAAAATTATAGTGTCTAACTATCGCTGCTATTAATCGGCAATAAAGCACCTAATGCAGACGACTACGCCAAATAATGGTAGTTAAGACTTACTACTGAAAAATAAGTTGCTACAGTGGAAACAAAATAATTGCAAAAAAAAATTTAAGGAGAAAAAAAAAATCCCTTAATTTTTTTAAATCCACTATAAGTTCACCCCTGAAGATAGTTAGGGTAAGGGAGGCAATAACAGGACGTATAGTCTGATCGCGCTCCTTAGCTTGGCTCAAACACCTACTACTTCAGATCCCTGTGAATGTTATACACTCACAAAAAACTTTACCAGCGCTTAGTATTACAAAATCAGTAATTAACATATATTCTGACAAAATCAACCTGTAAACCAAGTGTATAATGCTCAATAATGCTGTGGAAAAACAATTATTAGCCGTGTGGTCAGCACGCCCATAAACAGATCGATATGTCTAGGGGATAGTTATTTTTAAAAAATACAAAACTCACAAGACATCACACTCTTACTCTATATCAGAATAAAGAAAAATGTCAGACGAGCTGATATTTGTCGTCTCGTCTTCCTATTCTAAGTTCAAAAACCGGAAACGAGCCCACATTTGTCGTACTCGTCTTCCTATTCTAAGTTCAAAAATCCTTCGGACGAGACCCCATTTTGTCGTAGATTTTTGATAGGAAAATTAAGACTTGGGTTGGTCCCTTCTGAATAGATTGGAATGAGTGATAGTCACAGTGTGAGATAGAAATACAAAATAGATTTCCACGAATGAGGTGGTGGAATAGTGATAGAGGCTGTCTCTGAGAGCGGGAAATCTTCTCTCTCTCTCTCACCTATCTTCTACGACAGATCTAAAGTAGTCAGACAGTCTAACACATATACATTAAATATATATATATCCACTCACGTGCACGCACATTCAAGTGACGACAGGTAGACACACAGACGTGGGAAACTATAACAAAGGATTATATAAATATTCTGAACGAGCTGACCAACGCGCTGATTAATTTCAAGAGAAACTTTAATTATCATCTAAAATTTCTTCACAACACATAGAAATTACATCAAAGCATATATAAATAGTCATAAAGTCAATAAAAATGCTGCAAAAATGATAGACCCACAGTAAGATCCTTCCCCTCGATGTTTAGCCCACAGTCCCGTTAAAAAAAGAACAAAAGTGATAGCCCAAAGAGTCACAGATACCTAGGGTTTAGTCTAAGATGTTTTTTTTTTTTCTGCAGATCAAAAAAAGTCAAGACAGCAAATGGGAGCCAAAATACAACGGTAAAATAACACTCAGACCTGCGTACACTCTTATTCGTTCAGCCATGGCCATGTGCACACAGTTATACTTACAGCTTTGCTCGCTGCCTCTGGGAACATAATAAATTCTAGGACCTTCACACAGACCTGTAAATGCAGTCTCGACCAAGAAATCCCCAGTTCCAAAAGACGTACTGAACTCTCTGTCTCAGGGAACGATTCCTTGGGTGTTCTTAATTTTTCAGATGTCTGATTAAGTCACATAAAATTTGTCCAGGCACGAAAGTTAGCAGAGCACAGTGTCACTAGCGTAGGTTTAAAAAAAATGAGGAATGTCAGGTCGGGTGCCTTATCTCAGTATATGACTATATTTGGTCACCACATTACTAGTCAAAACTCTGTCGGGATGTTGCTGATATTTTGTTTGCCACAGCGGGCTGATCTGTACTAGAGTGTTATTCTGGAAGAATTAATTCTGGCGCGATAGGCCTCTTACTTCATTTAACTGTTAAAGTTCATGTAATGAAAGTGCTTAATGTCTTCACAGATAATGTTCACGTACTAGAACGCTGGCAAAGTTTGGGTACCTCAGTATTCACTCACACAGAACTACAGGTAGTCGCACAACTTAAGAATTATATGCTGAATATTTATGGAAGTCTAGAAGTTCGACAAATTGCTGAAACAAACTGAGAAACTTCGCTAACAGCTTATACTGTTCCGAGCAACCTGTCTACTGCGAATTTAGGAGCGAGAATGAAAATCTAGTTTCAAACTCTCGTTATATCTATTACCAGACAAAGAGGTAAACGATTATTTCGTAATACGAAATGCTCTCCCCTTTCCGGCTTACGATTACGTAACTAGAAGAGGTTGTCGTAAACTGCCACTTACTGACCGAGAGGGCGCGTGTCAGTTTCGTACTCCAGACAACTAGTTTCCAATGCCCCGGCAGTTTTCACACTTCACGCTGACCGTGGCCCACAATAGTGTCCTGTCAGGTGGAATTTCCAGACAAATGTCTCAAACTGCGCCACGGAGACCTCATTTATTGCGCCTTTCCTCAGCGCTCACCGAGAACTACATTTTGACAAGTGAGAATGCAGACGAATGTCGGCCTTATGTCTGGGATAGCCAACATATTCACAGTTATTTTGTCAATCTGCAGTGATTTACCGAATGCATTCTCATGCCAAATCGTCTGGTGAGGGACTGACTCGTTACGTCATAACTGCGTTCTCAATTTAGAGAATTGAAACAGGTAAACGTAAGAATGCGAAGAAAATATTATTCGCAAACGAATGGATGGGAAAATAGTAATGTGTATAGTCGCAAACGTACGAATGCGAAAAACACAGAAAAAAAAATAAAATGATCATAAAATAGAGGATACGGGTGAAAGAAGAAGAAGAGGATGTAGGCAATTTATAGATCATAAATGTCTACGTGACAGAACGTCCCCCCTTTAAGATATGGAAGCACTCCATGTCTACGTTATGGAAATAAATTTCCTATATCCGTAGCTTCAGGGTGTCTGTCTTCTTCCCTCTCATCTCCCCCCTCCATCTCTCTCCAATTCCTACTCAAGTCTACTCCCAAAGTTTCCTTTCTCTGGAATGTCTCCCATGCGCGCTTGAAAGAGCGTCGCCGCTTCTGACATTTTTCAAAGATTTCCTGTGATTGCAGTGGAGTTTCCCCTGCCACTATCGTCATCTTCGTCAGTTTTGGCGATCGTCAGGAGATGGTCGGAGGTTGGCAGTGGTTTTTCCAAGTATCTCTCTAAGAGATTTAAATGGAAAACCTTTTCCTTTCCTTGAATAGAGATCTGGTAGTTAGCCTTAGAAATCTTTTTCAGGACGGACGGTAAACGGCCCTTGCCATCCGATCTTCAGTTGGTTGTTTCCGGTAGGGAGTAACACCAAAACTTTCTCTCCTGCTTCCAGTTCTCTCTCTTTCGTGACTTTCCTGTATCGGCTAGCGTGCTTTGTGCGTGCTCGCTTAAAGTTAGTTGTTGCTAGGTCCCATCCTAGTTTCAACCTTTCCTTTAACTCCGACACATATTTACTTGTTGAGACAACTGTCTCATCAGCCTTCTGGTCTGTCAGCGACCAAAGTAAGGCTTCGAGCGGGCCCTTGATAGGTCTGCTGAATAAAAGCGTAGCTGGCGGAAATCCTGTGGAAGTATGAGGAGATTCTCTGTAGCCAAATAAAGCTGCCGGAATGCAAAGATCCCAATCTTCAGGTTTCACTTGTGCCAGTTTACTTAGCATCATGTTGAGGTTTCCATTAACACGATCCACGAGCACATCTCCGGCCGGAGTATATGGCTTTGTGTAGATGTGTTGGGTCCTCAAGATCTTCACGATCTCATCCATCAACAGGTTTCGGTATGGGGATCCGTTATCCGTCAACACTTGCTGAGGAAATCCCAACCGAGTGAAAATCTGCACGAGGGCTTCTGCGACATGCTTGGCATCTGCGCATGTTAGCGGGATAGCGTCTGCCCATAAAGTGCATGTATCCACTAAGGTCAGGATAAACCTGTTCCTTCTTTTAGTCCTTTCTAAGGGTCCTAAAATGTCGATCACAACCCGTTCGAATGGTGTTCCCACTATTGGCATTTCACCCAACGAGACTGGGGGTGCCCGTTGCTTGGGTGGTACACGTTGGCACTGGGCACAGGATTTGACATACCTGATAATATCAGTGTTTACTCCTGGCCACCAATAATGAGTGGTTATCCGTTGGTTTGTGGCGTTCTGTCCCATATGTCCGCTGAAGGGAAGAGAGTGCCCCATTTCTAGGATTTGGCTTCTGTACTGTTTCGGTACTAGGAGCTGGTTGTAACCTTGGTCAGGCTTGCCCATTCTGCGATAAAGTACGCCATCCTTAGAAAAAATGTCCCCGTGCTGTCTGGGTTCCTTAGCCATGGGCAGTTTCCTAAAGCAGGGTGCCAAAGTAGGGTCCTTGTATTGCGCTTCTTTAAGTTCCATGGGTAACAAATTAGGCGCAGGCTCCCGTTCCTTCTTGGTTTGCCCTCTTGTAGTTACTGCTGCCACGATCGGCTCTTCCGGTTTCCCAATACACACGTATCTACCGCCAAGTATGACTGGGTAGATGGGATCATCCATAACAGCCGCTTTGATCACACCTCTGACAAAATCAGAGTGGATCTCCACCAATGCAATGGGAAGCGCTGTAGGTGCATCACTCTTACGAACTCCACAAAGTTGGACGGTCTCTCCTGTCTCTTGACCGGGTTTAACCAGGTTTCTGGCAACAATGCAATCATACGAAAGCCCCGTGTCAAATAAACAAGAAGTTTGAGAACCGTTCATAATAACAGTACCTCGCGTTGAGGGTCTATCCCCAACAGGTTGGGAATCACTGTCAATAATTCCGCCTTGCGAGACTGTTAATAAGCATCCGATGCGTTTAGGCTCGGTGTGCTCACTCTGATCGTCTGTCCCGTGCGCAGGGGTTCTCCCTTTGCCACTTTGTCCTTTCTGGCTACGCTGCCATGAAGGGCGGTCGGGTTTATCAGACTGTTTACTGTGGTTGGGGTACTTGTTTTTGTAGAACTTAAATTTTTCAGGAGGGGGGTTTTGAGATCCAGTTTCTCTGTGGTTATTTTGGTTAGAAACATGAGAAGTATGAGAGGCCTGAGAAGATTGGTCTAGATTATTTTTCCGAAAATGCTCTTCTGTCGGTTTACGTTTTGAGGCCGGTAGTTCCGCCAGCGCATTGTGATAACGCTCAGACTTTTCTAAGATGTCTTCCAGCTTTTCTGCCCCCTGCTCCGCTAGAAATCTCCGGGTATCAGCAGACAAAGTGTTCTTTATTTGTTCCGTTAAAACAAATTCCTCAAGACCTTCATAGGTAGAGGGAAGCTGTGAAAGCTCAAGGCACTTTGTTAGATATCCCTTTAGACGAGATGAGAACTGGTGGAACGTTTCAGAGCTCTCCTTCCTGCTGTTGCGAAACAGTTGCAAAAATTTGCGAGCATTCATTTCGAAACGCTCCAGTAACGCTTTCTTCAACACATCATAGTTGTCTTGTTGGCTGGTCTCCAGTTTGGCGTAAACATCATACGCAGAACCTTTAAGGGCCTGGGAAAGTTTCATACACCAACACGACCTCTCTAAACCGTACAGGGTTGCAATTTTCTCAAATTTTTCTAGCCATGTGTCTATCTTCTCATTAGGACAAGGGAAAGATTCAAGAGCAAAGGACATAGCGTTGTGTTGAAGAGATTGAGGGTTAGTTTGATCAGTTAAGGAAGAATGAGGAGAAGACTCTCCACTGCTGGAGGTAGAGGCAGCACCACGACTTTGGAACTCCAGAGTTTTAAGCGCCAACTCGTGCTGTCTCTGTTCCCTCTCCTTTTCATGCTGTCTCTCCTTCTCTCTTTCCTCATGCTGTCTCTCCCTCTCTCTTTCCTCCTGCTGTCTCTCCTTCTCTCTTTCCTCATGCTGTCTCTCCTTCTCTCTTTCGTTCGCCCTGCGAATTTCCATTTCCTCGTCCATCTTCTTCTGCTCTCTAGCTTCGGCTGCATTCCTCTCCGCCGCTTTTTCCTTCTGCTCCGCATCATATCTGTCAAGTTCTTCGTTGACAAACGCTTTCGCTTCTTCTCCTTGTAATCCCTCTTCCTTTGCTTCCTGTCTGAGGATCTGCCTAAGCTTCGCCCTCTCTGCCATAGTAAATAGGTGACTGAGACTTAGACGAGAAAGAAATTAAGAAAAGGATACACTGGTTAATACCACTAGCGAGAAAATACCAAACAAAAGATGATATACTTATAACCTGGGATACCTCCTCCAAAAAATTATAGTGTCTAACTATCGCTGCTATTAATCGGCAATAAAGCACCTAATGCAGACGACTACGCCAAATAATGGTAGTTAAGACTTACTACTGAAAAATAAGTTGCTACAGTGGAAACAAAATAATTGCAAAAAAAAAATTTAAGGAGAAAAAAAAATCCCTTAATTTTTTTAAATCCACTATAAGTTCACCCCTGAAGATAGTTAGGGTAAGGGAGGCAATAACAGGACGTATAGTCTGATCGCGCTCCTTAGCTTGGCTCAAACACCTACTACTTCAGATCCCTGTGAATGTTATACACTCACAAAAAACTTTACCAGCGCTTAGTATTACAAAATCAGTAATTAACATATATTCTGACAAAATCAACCTGTAAACCAAGTGTATAATGCTCAATAATGCTGTGGAAAAACAATTATTAGCCGTGTGGTCAGCACGCCCATAAACAGATCGATATGTCTAGGGGATAGTTATTTTTAAAAAATACAAAACTCACAAGACATCACACTCTTACTCTATATCAGAATAAAGAAAAATGTCAGACGAGCTGATATTTGTCGTCTCGTCTTCCTATTCTAAGTTCAAAAACCGGAAACGAGCCCACATTTGTCGTACTCGTCTTCCTATTCTAAGTTCAAAAATCCTTCGGACGAGACCCCATTTTGTCGTAGATTTTTGATAGGAAAATTAAGACTTGGGTTGGTCCCTTCTGAATAGATTGGAATGAGTGATAGTCACAGTGTGAGATAGAAATACAAAATAGATTTCCACGAATGAGGTGGTGGAATAGTGATAGAGGCTGTCTCTGAGAGCGGGAAATCTTCTCTCTCTCTCTCACCTATCTTCTACGACAGATCTAAAGTAGTCAGACAGTCTAACACATATACATTAAATATATATATATCCACTCACGTGCACGCACATTCAAGTGACGACAGGTAGACACACAGACGTGGGAAACTATAACAAAGGATTATATAAATATTCTGAACGAGCTGACCAACGCGCTGATTAATTTCAAGAGAAACTTTAATTATCATCTAAAATTTCTTCACAACACATAGAAATTACATCAAAGCATATATAAATAGTCATAAAGTCAATAAAAATGCTGCAAAAATGATAGACCCACAGTAAGATCCTTCCCCTCGATGTTTAGCCCACATTCCCGTTAAAAAAAGAACAAAAGTGATAGCCCAAAGAGTCACAGATACCTAGGGTTTAGTCTAAGATGTTTTTTTTTTTTCCTCGTAAATGTATGAACAGAGTTGGATAATCTGATTTAGCCTGAGAAAAAAACAAAACTCTAGCATTTGCAACAAATTCTGCAGATCAAAAAAAGTCAAGACAGCAAATGGGAGCCAAAATACAACGGTAAAATAACACTCAGACCTGCGTACACTCTTATTCGTTCAGCCATGGCCATGTGCACACAGTTATACTTACAGCTTTGCTCGCTGCCTCTGGGAACATAATAAATTCTAGGACCTTCACACAGACCTGTAAATGCAGTCTCGACCAAGAAATCCCCAGTTCCAAAAGACGTACTGAACTCTCTGTCTCAGGGAACGATTCCTTGGGTGTTCTTAATTTTTCAGATGTCTGATTAAGTCACATAAAATTTGTCCAGGCACGAAAGTTAGCAGAGCACAGTGTCACTAGCGTAGGTTTAAAAAAAATGAGGAATGTCAGGTCGGGTGCCTTATCTCAGTATATGACTATATTTGGTCACCACATTACTAGTCAAAACTCTGTCGGGATGTTGCTGATATTTTGCTTGCCACAGCGGGCTGATCTGTACTAGAGTGTTATTCTGGAAGAATTAATTCTGGCGCGATAGGCCTCTTACTTCATTTAACTGTTAAAGTTCATGTAATGAAAGTGCTTAATGTCTTCACAGATAATGTTCACGTACTAGAACGCTGGCAAAGTTTGGGTACCTCAGTATTCACTCACACAGAACTACAGGTAGTCGCACAACTTAAGAATTATATGCTGAATATTTATGGAAGTCTAGAAGTTCGACAAATTGCCGAAACAAACTGAGAAACTTCGCTAACAGCTTATACTGTTCCGAAGCAACCTGTCTACTGCGAATTTAGGAGCGAGAATGAAAATCTAGTTTCAAACTCTCGTTATATCTATTACCAGACAAAGAGGTAAACGATTATTTCGTAATACGAAATGCTCTCCCCTTTCCGGCTTACGATTACGTAACTAGAAGAGGTTGTCGTAAACTGCCACTTACTGACCGAGAGGGCGCGTGTCAGTTTCGTACTCCAGACAACTAGTCTCCAATGCCCCGGCAGTTTTCACACTTCACGCTGACCGTGGCCCACAATAGTGTCCTGTCAGGTGGAATTTCCAGACAAATGTCTCAAACTGCGCCACGGAGACCTCATTTATCGTGCCTTTCCTCAGCGCTCACCGAGAACTACGTTTTGACAAGTGAGAATGCAGACGAATGTCGGCCTTATGTCTGGGATAGCCAACATATTCACAGTTATTTTGTCAATCTGCAGTGATTTACCGAATGCATTCTCATGCCAAATCGTCTGGTGAGGGACTGACTCGTTACGTCATAACTGCGTTCTCAATTTAGAGAATTGAAACAGGTAAACGTAAGAATGCGAAGAAAATATTATTCGCAAACGAATGGATGGGAAAATAGTAATGTGTATAGTCGCAAACGTACGAATGCGAAAAACACAGGAAAAAAAATAAAATGATCATAAAATAGAGGATACGGTTGAAAGAAGAAGAAGAGGATGTAGGCAATTTATAGATCATAAATGTCTACGTGACGTGTGTGATATTTATTAATTTACTGTTATAGTGTGACCCTTCTGATTTTTTTTTTTTACCTTCTGCCTTGCGAGGTTAAACAGTCTGCCATCTGAAGGCATATTCCTTCAGTTGCATCTCTGAATACATGCTTCAAAAGCAAGGCAGAGAAGATCTTGTAGAGCATTGGAGCCAGGACGCAGCCTTGTTTAACGCCTTAACGCCACTGCATATGTCAAAGGGCTGTGATGTGCTTCCAGTCTGCAAGGTGTTATGTCTTTTTAAATGGCCAAAAAATGTAGCTGCCTAATTTTGATCTTCATTAATTCTCTTTTCATACCTAGGCTTTCATCTTCTTGGATCCTTAGCCCCCAACTGATGACAGAGCAGTCAGTGGTCATCACGCCTAGTGGCGTCTTGTAGGGCAGCAACAAACTGTCCCCACTTTGCTCAGTCTGTGGCCATCCTTTGTGCAGTGCTCCAACTCAGGTTCATGCTTTGCATCTCGGCCTCCATGGTTCTCCGCCAGGTTGTCTTTGATCTTCTTCCTCTTCCTCGTTCGTCCTGAAAAGGACGGTGGTTGCGTTGTGTCTGTTTACGACTAAGCTGTGATATTTGCACCTTTCGGTCGACACATCCGACTTCTACACAGCATTTTTTAGGACCGGGTTTGCCTTCCCATTGCGATCCACACTCGCTCAGCCAGACTGCACTGCTGCAGACTGTTTCCAGGACCACCACGTGGAGGTGGAGTGCGGTCTTGACCAGCTCTGGTTCGCTGGTCCTGACGCAGGCAGTCAAGCTATGAGTCGCTGACTGCGGTCTCTATTGCTGCGTCTTTGGGTCCCGTCTTTGATCTGCCTCTCTTTAATTAAACAGTTAATGATTGCCTGTTAGAGATTGACACTGCAATAAATGAATCATCAAGGTTCAGATTTTGGCATCAAACGTAAGGCTAGCAGAGATGGCTGTATGAGAGGATGCATCGGTTGTGTATACAACAAGCGAGCTACAGGAACAGTTAGCATTCAAACTCTTCGACATATACTGAGGAAGACTGAGCACCTATGGGTTTGCCTGGAGTGCAATGATGTCGATTCTGTTTAAAAATAACAATAGAACAGTTCAATAAATACTATATAAAGAAATAAATAAATAAGATAAAGATGACACTTGCCTCCAACAATATATATAAGGGTTATCTCAGTTGTTTATTATCCTCGCCATTTGAATGGATTTAAAATGATCATAATGTTTTCTTGTGTGAAGGCAGTTTTGTATGTGCTATCGTTCTTGAGTTTCATGAACACTGTAGTCTACATTGTACCTTCATTAGCAGCTTGACTGTTTTTCAGTTGTGATAAATTTGCCAAGAACGTACAACATAAAATACAAACAGTGAAAATAAATGAAGTAACTTCTGAGTTTAAAATTTTTATTGCTTGATTTTAATTCTTTTCCTGTTGTCAATGTTACGTGACACTGTCTAACCTACCTGTGCATTATTTGTTTCACATATTTTTGTTATTAATAATATGATTTGACTGCCATTGTGCTCAGTCGCTAAATCTGTCAACTGTAATATAGCTCTTGAATTAAGAAGTTCAATAAAAGTTTAAGACATTCTTGCCATTTAGATTTTATTTTTGTCTTCCATTTGTCTGCAGCCCTAACAAGTGCTGAAGTGTGCAGTCAAGGGCTAGATGTGGCAATACGATTACCACTCAGAATGAATACTTCCCCTGGAAACTATAAATGCCAGTTTTGTAACAAACTTTATGTAAACAAAACTCATTACCAGGGGCATATGAATTTTCATCTGAAGAGGAAATCATTTATATGTCCTTATTGTGGGACAGGGTTTACCTATGTTAATAATTTGTCTAGACACAAACAGAAGTGCCGAAAGCTAATATGACTGATTTAAGAGTTTTCGTTCATTGGAAATGCTTGCATTCATTTGATCTGCGATACCATATCATTTTAATGTGTTTTTAACTGGCTAACACCGCCATTCCTACTTCACTACTATGATTGTGGGATTCAATTTTCACTGAATCGTAACTTCAGATGTAAAATGCTGAATCCATCTGTTCTCTTTGCACAATTCAGGTCTGCTGCAGTATTCCTGTTTTCATTGTGCTTTTTAAATCTTCAGTAAATAAATACGAGGGAAGGTCAAAAAGTAATGCCTCCTATTTTTTATGTATGTAAATAATGCATCGGTGTGCAATTTGTAAATTTAGCAGGATTCCTCAAACACTCTTCTGCACTGTATAGCATTACCAACCTGTTTCAGTAACAGGTGGTACCACTGTAACAGTTTAAAAATGGCTGCCAAAGACGTTCGGTTAAAACAACATTATGTCATAGAATTCCTCAATGCTGAAGGCGAGACCCCAATTCGCATCCACGAACGTTTGAAGAATGTTTATGGAGATTCAACAGTGGATGTTAGCACTGTCCGACGTTGGGTACATCGTTGTGACGAAGCTGAAGTAGGTCAATCCTCAATGGCTGACGCAAAGCTGACTGGCCGTCCGTCTACCGCAGTGACTCCACACAACATTCATCGAGTTGATGGCATCATTCGTGGTGACCGTCGGGTAACACTGGATGAACTTTCTTCCATGTTGTCCATTAGTAAAGGCAGTGTCCAGAACATCATTAAAGACCTGGGTTATTCAAAAGTTTGTGCACGGTGGGTACCCAGAATGTTGACTGACAGACATAAAGAAACAAGGAAAACCATGGCCATCAACCTCCTGCACCGTTACGAAACTGAAGGAGAAGAGTTTTTATCGAATATTGTGACAGGTGATGAGACTTGGGTTCATTTTTTGTTAACCAGAATCCAAGAGGCAGTCAATGGAATGGCATCACACAACATCGCGGACAAGAAAGAAGTTCAAAAGTTCACCATCTGTAGGGAAAGTTATGGCCTCCGTGTTTTGGGATGAGAAGGGTGTGATTCTTCTCGACTTCTTGGAACAGGGAAACACAGTGAATGCAGACCGTTTCATTGAAACTTTGAAGAAGCTTAGAGGTCGTCTTCGGCAACTTTACCCATTAAAAGATCAGATAACTGCACTACTGTTGCACGATAATGCCACGCCACACACCGCTAAACGCACCATTGATGCGATTGCAGAATTTGGCTGGACATTATTACCACATCCCCCTTACAGTCCCGATCTTGCACCTTCTGACTTCCATCTGTTTGGACCACTGAAAGAAGATCTTCGCGGACATCACTTTGAGGACACCGAGACCCTTAAACGCGCCGTACGCCAGTGGTTTAGGAAAAAGGACACAAATTTTTACCGTGCGGGATACATGCCCTTGTGAGAAGATGGACAAAAACTGTAACAAATAATGTAGACTACATTGAGAAATAAATTTTTGAAGTTCAGACTTGGGGCTACATTTCAATGTGAATTTTATCTGTTTTCTTGCCTATTGAATGAAATTAAAAATTACGAGGCATTACTTTTTGACCGTCCCTTGAAGAAAGATTTTTTTGTCAGGGTATGCATGACATCAAAGTATCACTTTGATTAATACTAAAAATGTTGGATAATACTTTGCGTTTTAAGGTTATGATGACAGATGTGTCAAAATGTTGCACACAGTCTGTATCTTTGGGTGTGTAGCTTGACCATTTTTAGTATATATTTTTGGTTTTGTAATTTTTATCATGTTAGAATTGTGAAATGCATTCTGTAAGAATCTTCTTGTTTTAGTTAACTTATTCAAGTGTTTGAATTTATTCATATAAGACCATTTTATTCTTAAAACAATGGTTTCAGAAAGTTTTCTAAAGTGTGAAAAATGGTAGTGTAATACTCTAATAACAAATTTATGTATATTTTTTTTAAATTTGATCACCTTGAGAATCTCTCTGCAGAAACGTGATAAAGTTTCCTAAATCATTTTTTTTTAAATTTTAGATTCGCTTTTGTTAAATGACCAGCTTGATTTATTTCTCTGTGGCACCATTTGCCCAGAAGTCCAAGAAGACTTTGCCTAGCCTGCAGCTTTAGTTTTCTTATTACTGACAGCTCGTCATTTATTTGTCAACAGTCATTTTTGTTACATGGTGAAATAAATCTAAGCCTTTACAGTTACTTCTAACGTGAGAAAACATGCTGATATCACTACATGGCATTGGGCCAAAGTGCGAGAGCCCAAGTGCAGCTGGATCAATAACAACATAACAACAACAGTTTTTTCTCCCTCTAAATGTACTCTGTCCAGTTTTGGCAGCAGTAGTAGTCAATAAGTTGAATGCAGTATTTGTTTCAGTATTGCAAAATGTTGTACAAAGCCCCCTTTTATTTAAATGTTTTTTCTTGAATCTAGTTCAGCTTAAACCACAAGTGAAAGACTTTGTAAAGAAAGCAATTTTTAGCAGT
This sequence comes from Oreohelix idahoensis, assembly GCA_024509875.1. Lineage (NCBI taxonomy): Eukaryota > Metazoa > Mollusca > Gastropoda > Stylommatophora > Oreohelicidae > Oreohelix > Oreohelix idahoensis. The sequence continues at coordinate 216,296 of JAMPIV010017045.1, forward strand.
GGAAATTTGTTTTCTTAAGATGATACAGTTCAACATTCTCATAATTATGAAATACATATAATGTAATTTAGTAAACAAAAGTATTGCAAAGGTACATATTATTTAATGTTTTATACAAGTATTTAAAATATTGTAGTGGTTTCTTTTAATTGTGTAAATCTTATTAAAGGGATATTAAGTCTGCTCTTTCTAAATATGAGTTTTTATGCTCAGCTAAAATTAATAAAGTTAGTTAAAATAAATTTTAAACAGATTTTAATATGAAGATTTGCACTGCAGCATACTAAAAAGTTAAAACAGTGTAAAAAATGTCATTGTTTAAAAGCAAAAAGCTGCCCAAAAAAATATGATTCCCTCCAAAGTCTGTTCGCTTAGCAGATTGTAATTACTACTTTAAGTTTCATACATTTGTTTAAATTTTAATGAATTAATACTTTAGAGAGAACTGGTTGTTGTGGAAAGCCATAACTCTAAACAACTAAATTTTGTAAATTCACAAAACAAAATTTTAATGAACTTTTTAGTTGGCTTTATACAAAAATCTTTTTAAAAAAAAATTTTTGTAGCATTTAATTTCAAGAACGTTAATATAAGTAAACTAGTGTAAAAGCCCGTCATAAGACAGGAATTACATTCAAAAGCACCAATACCTAACAGCGATTTTACTAATTCAAAAGTATGAAAAAAAAACCAAAATATTTGTTTTACATCTGATGTTAAATGTCTGAAAATGACAGATGAGCATCTTGATTTTCTGTTGTTTTAATCTGGTACAACTTAAATCATGGATCTCCACATCTTCCTGTCTCCAGTTCATGTACTATTCATCATTTGTGTTGTTGACTTCTTTCCATACAGTACAATCATACTGTTCATGCGCACCATCATTTGCTCAGTCTTCTTTGGTAAGTGTTACTATTTTCAGGAGAGTACATACAAGGGAAACAATACAATTAATGTCTAACTATAATCAAACTGTTCACGCACACCATCATTTGCGCAGTCTTCTTTGGTAAGTGTTACTATTTTCAGGAGAGTACATATAAGGGAAACAGTACAATTAATGTCCTTCAACCAAAGTTGCATCCCTTAGCATTACGCACTGACAGAAAAAGCTGGGATTTTATATATAGGATAAGAAACTGGGCCCCTTCAATGGCTTTGCATTTTTTTTTTCCTCAGAGGTAGCAAGATATGTCATCCCCAAAAGATCAGAAAAGGGCAGGCTGGCAGGGGATTCTTCCTCTTTCCAAGCACTAAACAGGGATGCAAATATAATTTTTTATCATACATGCAATAAAGCATTGCATACATGTTGGTGCTATTACTGTGATAAAGGTTTTGATTCAGAGCTTCTGTTGGTAGAACACTTGAGCATACATACCACTATGCCTTTTCAATGTGGAAAGTGTTCCCTATCCTTCATGCACCGTTCAACACTCAAAAGACACCAGAATGTCTGTGGTGGTACTTACACATTTGTTGTTGTTGTTGTCGATATCCCATAGCTGCTTCTTCTTCTTCCTCGTTCGCCCTGAAAAGGACGGTGGTTGCGTTGTGTCTGTTTACGCCGTAGCTGTGATATCTGCACCTTTCGGTCGACACATCCGACTTCAGCACGGCATTTTTTTGGGACCGGGTTTGCCTTCCCTCTGCGATCCGTACTCGCTCAGCCAGACTGCACTGCTGCAGACTGTTTCCAGGACCACCACGTGGAGGTGGAGTACGGTCTTGGTCAGCTCTGGTTCGCTGACCCTGATGCAAGCAGTCAAGCTATGGGTCGCTGACTGCATTCTCTATTGCTGCATCTTTTGGTCCCATCCCATAGCTGCTGAGCATGTCTACTCTTGGCAGCCCAATGCCATTCTTAAAAATAGTGCAGGTTTTCTGCAGTTGTTTTAATGTTCCATATAGTGAGTTGATGACTGTCAGAGGTGTCAGTAAAAGTTTTTTCCTGGCATGGGTGAGTGATGGACACTCCATGAGGAGGTGTCTGGTTGTTTCATAGGGATGAGAGCAGTGTCTACACATGGGTAGGTGCTGAGGGTTGAAACGGTTTAGATGGCTATTGACTCTGGTGTGTCCTGTTCGGAACTGAAAGATAAGACGTTTATGTTGTCCTTGTCTTTAGGGCAGGTAATTTCATTAAAGACATTTCGGCCAGTCAGTTTGCCCATCTGTTCAGCCAGATTTCCCTTGTGTTGTTTCTGAGAATTTGTTTGACTTCTCATGCTGCAGGGTCTGTTCTTTTGTTGTTTAGAGGCTCCTGTTTTTGCAAGTCTATCAGCTGTCTCATTTCCAGTTAGATCACTGTGTCCAGGGATCCACTGTAGGGTTACACTGATGGAGTAGGCTGTGATCAAGTTGTGAACCGCTCTTCTTATAAGAAAAATGTCTTTGTTTTCATATGGAGTCTGTTTAAGTGCTTCCAGAACAGACATGGAGTCACCGAAAATCACCATATCTGATGGCTTTCGTTCCATAAGGTCAAACTGTTGGTGTAGTAATTTAATAGCTGTCTTGATGGCCTCAGCCTCTGCTTCGTAATTTGAACAATTTTCACCACAGGAGTCACATAAGAGGATCCATCCAGGTACCATATGCAGACGCCTTATCCTGCAAAAGAGGTGGTCTTGAAAGCTGAACCATCTATGTAGGCCTGGATTGCTGATGTTGGGTAGCTGTTATGGTCTCCAAGGCACACGTCTTCAAGACTGTAAGACTGTAGGTAGTGTTTCCTTGTTGGCCGTATAATGGTCTCCAAAGCACACGTCTTCAAGACTGTGGGTAGTGTTTCCTTGTTGGCCGTTTTATCTATCAGTTGTGTTTTGACAGTTGGTTGATGGAAGTTTTCCCAAGGGGGTGGTCTAAAGTATTTGTTTTCCAATTCTCTCTCTTGCGGGAGATGGTGTTTATCATTTTCCTCTTTGGCTATGTCCAGGAGAGATAGTTGTTTCAGTCTTCGTGTTTGTTTCCAAGTGTCAATAAGTACTTTGTTTGGGTGGTCTTTCTCTTGTCTCCTGTATCTCTCTACAGCTTCAGTCAGTGCTCTTTTACACCTAATATCCAGCGGCTCTATATTGGCATCTGTCTCGCATACAGCTGTGGGTGTTGATCTCATCCCTCCACAAATTAACCTGAGAGCTTGGTTCTGCACACAGTCCAGAGATGAGATGGTATTAGTACTCACAATGGTCTGGAGGGGGAGGTTATAGTCTATCACTGATCTCACATAGCCGAGATATAGTTGATGAAGGGTTTGTTTATCTGCTCCCCAATTTGTACTAGCTAGCTGTTTGATGAGGTTTAGGCACTAACATGCTTTTTCCCTGAGGTTATAGATGTGTCCATCTAGTTTCAATTGTCTGTCCAGTTTTACTCCTAGATAGACTGGGTGCTCCTCTTTTGTTAGTGTTTCCCCACTCAGTTTGATGTTGATAGGTCTTTTTGCTATTTTGTGGCTGCGGGAGAAAGTGGTGTATACAGTTTTCTGCGTATTGATTTTAAATTTCCACAGTTCACAATATACTGACATTGTAAGGAGAGCTCTGTTGATCTTTGCTTTTGCCAGAATGGGATATTTATCAGTAGTCCAGATGGCAAGGTCATCAGCAAACAGTGCCTTTGATACATTCAGATGTTTGGCTAGGTCATTAATGAAGATGAGGAAAAGGGTGCCTTGAGGCAGTCCTTCTTCCAGCGTTCTTTTCCGTGAAATTGCACCAGCATAGTTGGTAACTATGGTTCTATTTGTTAGGAAGGCCTGTATCCATCTAATCATTTTCCCTTCTATTCCCATTCTTCTTATCTTTAGCAAAAGTCCCTTTCTCCAAACTCTGTTGTAGGCTTGCTCAAGGTCAGTGAACACAGCTATCGTGCTTTTTCCCTCTTGAAAGCCATCCATCACATTCTGTGTGAACCTGAAGAGGGGGTCATCTGTGCGGCACTTACGTCTGAAGCCTGCCTGGTTGTTGTCAAGAAGGTTCCAGCTTTCCAACCACCAGTATAGTCTGTTGTTTACCATTCTCTCAACCAGCTTGCCTAAGCATGAAGTGAGGGATATAGGCCTATAGCTTCTTGGTGTTTCCAGTGGTTTCCCTTTCTTCAAAATATGTATGATGGTTGCTGTCAGCCATGCTGATGGTAACTGTCCCTTGTTCCACGTTCTATTGATGAACCATAGAAGTGTCTCTTTTGCCTTTGGCCCTAGTTGACAAATCATCTCATTTTTAATTTTATCTGGTCCTGGAGCTTTATTTTTGGCCAGTTTCCATAGTGCCATTCTCAGTTCTTGTGGACGGAAAGGATCATCGAACGCAACCATATTGGTCTGATCTATGTTACGCGTGGATGTGTTCTTTAGGAGCACTTAGTCTAGTTTCTTTCTCTGTTGTGTTTTATTTACACTGGCATAACAATTGTTGAAGACATCGGCTTTCTTGCTGCTTGATGTTACTTTATCACCACTTCCACCCACCATAGGTGTTGGGTTTGTCTTTTTCTTGCTTCCCTCGAGATTACTGAGGAGTCTCCAAACTTTGTTCCCTTCTCTTTTTAGATCTAGTTTGTTGCAATTTTCTTTCCAAGTCTCCCGCTTATTCTTCTTGGTGACATACCTTACTTTTGCTGTCCACCTGTTGTACTGTTTTATTGGTGGTAGGGTATTTTTCAGCCTTCTTTCTAGCCTCTCTCCTCTCTTTGACTGCTTCAGCTAGTTCAGATGTCCAGTAAGGTTTATACTTCTTATGCTTCCCCCTTGGGATGCACTTTTTGGCAGCTGTTAGGATTGTGGTACAAATGTTGTTGTATGTAGTATTAATGTTACCAATTCTATTGATTTGACTGAACCCAGCGTCAGTTTCTCTGCAGTAGCGGTCCCAGTCTGCTTTCCTGAAGTTCCAGGATGGTTTACCCAGGGACTTCTGCGTCATCTGTGGTGTTAAAATAGTTGTTAAAACAGGGCGGTGGTCACTTCCCACATCTTCTAAGATTTTGATGATACTATTTTCTGCTATGTCAGCTGAAACAAATGTCAGATCTGGCCAGCTGGTCAAGCCGTGTGCCCTGTGTAGGAGTGTTGGTGGAGTTTCCAAGTTCTGCAGTAGCATTAAGTTGGTACTGCTGCACAGCTCCTCAACCTCTAGGCCTCTACTGTTAAACTGCCGACATCCTAGAGCAGGAATGTGAGCATTAAAATCACCAGCTATGACAGTTTTCTTTAGTATGGGCTCAAACTCAGGCAGACCTTTTGATGCGGTCGGGGGACAGTAAATGTTATGCAGTGTGTACTTTGTGTTATCTTTGCCCCATAGCTTTATTATTTGGTGGTTGATATCTGCCGCAGGGTTGTTGGTTACTGTGGCTTGGGTATCATTTCTGATAAAGGTCATGATGCCTTGGCACTTCAGGCATTCACATTTGTACTGTGTATAACCCATGATGTTAATTTGTCTCCGTGGGAGTATTGTTTCCTGGAGAGGGGCTACATGTACTTGATGTTCGTGCAGTATTTTTGTAAGCTTGACTGTCTTGTTATGTAGTCCACCTATATTTAGCTGTAAAATGTTAAGGTTCCCCTTCGCTGACTTTTCACAAGGAGCAGGGGATTTATCTCTCTTGCGCGGGCCTTGGTAACCGAGGCGACGCCCGAGCTCGTATGGAATATGTTGTTTGACTGGCATTGGAGGTATTGGGTGTTTACTGCAGACATCTCCCTCCGAAAGAGTGCAATGGGTATGTCTTCCTCCTTGAGTAGGGTTGATTTGCTTGGCCACTCACCTTTTTGGCTCTAAAGATCACTTCGCTTTGGGGGTTCTCAGAGATGCATTCCCCGCTAGTCACAAGCGCTCATGATGCAGGCCTCATTTCTTCGTTCTGTGGCTGAGCTTTTGCTGTGGCTGAGTCACATCCTGCATCCTATGCCTTCACGATTTTCCCCAGCACAGTGGTTCTAAATTTCCATTGAGTTTTAGTGGCTTTGCTCTAAAGATCACTTCGCTTTGGGGGTTCTCAGAGATGCATTCCCCGCTAGTCACAAGCGCTCATGATGCAGGCCTCATTTCTTCGTTCTGTGGCTGAGCTTTTGCTGTGGCTGAGTCACGTCCTGCATCCTATGCCTTCACGATTTTCCCCCAGCACAGTGGTTCTAAATTTCCATTGAGTTTTAGTGGCTTTGCTTCCCGTGTCTCAGGAGTTGGACAAAATCTGACGATGGGTGCAATGTCAGGTCGCATGGCACTCTTGCTGCAGCTGGGACGTTGGGCAGGGCCCGGATCCCTTCTAGGTAAAGACCTATATTTTACCATCACCACTTCAAGATCCTTGGTGAGGTGTATCGTGGTACAGAAAAAGCTTGGTAGGCAAATAGAGAAGAGAGAAAGTAGCATTTAACCCATGAGTGGGTTTGGGTTGGTGTTGGCCAGAACATGGTCCACTCGCGGCGGGTATTGCGCCTGCACCTTAGGAGGGGTCCCAAACAACTCCCGACCCAGTTATACCGCCAGGCACTCGGTCGCCCCCATAGCAAACTCTGTGAGAACGGGGTCTCCACCTGAAGGTGCTGCTATGGACACGTTTGTGCAGGAGAGGCCATATGCTAGAAGCTTACTACAAGACAGTAGCTTCCGTGGCGATCACTGCACCTGGATATGAGAGGCTGTGTGTTCGCATCAACATCCATTGATGTAGGTGGGACGTCGGGGCCGAACCCTACATAGACCCCACTTATACATTTAAAAAACGTGTGTCCTTTCTGTGAGCGCAGTTTTACTTATAGACATGATCTGAGGAGGCACTGTAAGAACATTCATATTTCAGAGCAGGTGTCCTAGAGGACATCATTTATTTTTATTTTTCGTGTAATAGTACAGATTTGGCATTTGAACTCTTAGACTACTATGTGTCGGTTACATAGCAATAGGTATTACCATATGTGTTTTACGTCGCATGTCATTAATATGGTAACATAATTCTGACTGTTAGATTCAGGAGACTGTCAGACTAAGAGCCAGATTTGTAGTATGTCTTATTAATTTTTATATGTGGGAACCTGGAAACTAAATAATGTAGTTATAGAACTATTGAAACCTTTTGCGATTGTGGACTTACAAATTTATAGAAGGCTACGAATATAAAGAGCACAAAAAGTATTTTACCTACAAATCTGCAAATGATAACTGTACATTTTGACATTATGCAATAAGGAATAATGGAAGATAGAGAAGTACAAGTTATGATAATGCACTGAAACTAAATTTGTGATTAGTTTCTTATGAGGCTGAAGAAGAAGAAAATTAAAATCTTTGGTAGTCAGTATCTGAAAAGGGCGAAACAAATAAATTATTTCAAGGATGCCCTACATTTCTTAAGAAGCTAGATGCTTGTTATGTAAGTGCTAGTAGGAATGGGAATTAGTGATGTAGACTTTGTTCAGCCACATTTTTTTTATCTTGCTTATGAACAAATTCTGTGGAATCTCATTACTGCATTTTTCTGGGTTCAGGGGAAAATTGTCATAAACATGTCAGCGTACGTAACAAAGATTCTTGTGAAATTAAACATATGCATGCATTTATTTAACAAACATTTTTCTTTTTAAAAAGTATCCAGAGTATTTTGTGCCTTATTGTCTTTCACTCACGTTTTCTGTTGCCATCTAATCCATCTTTGAAAGTTCTGTTTTCTCCCATTAGGACACTTATATTGAGTGCAGAGGGAGGAATGTACAGCATACATGTAATATGCACATGCTTCATGTGCTCAGGATTGCGATCTGCTTCTTGCATAATTTACAACTTTTTGGCACTCATAATTTGTCGATTCTTTTTCGTTATGAAAATTTCACTGGTTAGAGGGACAGCCACTTCTCCACACAGTTTACACTGACTACACAAAATCTCAAGAACCAATTGTGGTAACTGCCTGAAAATAAAAAAATATTTTAAACTTAGGCTTTTAATGCACTAAAAAGTCACAAATAACTTTTCAAGGAGTTTATAGCTTGCAGTAAAAAAAAATGTAACATCAAATTGACAAATTTTCATGGGGAATACACAACTATGCCAAGTTTCAGAGCTATTGCTCATCTGGAAGTGATTGAAAAATCGATTTCAAGATTTGAAGGTGACAAGAGAGTGACATACGTTGCAAGTTAAAGAAAAGCCTGTAAAAAAAACAGCACACGCCATAAAACACCTTTTACCTGCAATTCACTGTCTTCAAGGAAGAGATCTTGTCATGCAAAATTTAGTTGAGAGTCAGCAATAGCCAGCCACTCTGTCCCAAAGAATTTAGAGAAACGCAAGAATCAGGCTTTAATAAGACCTGATGTTTATACATGCTCAGTGGGATTCATCAGTGTGATAAACATGGTCCATGTACAGACAGTTTAAAGGGATGAGGCTGTGACTTCCACAAATCTTCTTTCTGTATGGGAACAATTTGCTAAGCATTAGCAAGATTCCACTGTTTTTATGAATTATTTCCTGAAAAAAATTATTAAATATTTTAGTCCATGCATCTTCTGTCAAACATTAGTCACTCATTAAAAAAACAGCTTGCTTTTGTTTTTTTAGGTTATAATGAAGATGTGGTGGGTTTTTGTTGTTTTGTTTTTTTAAACACAAATATATAGTTTATGAATTTTTTTTTCTTTCTAATAAGCATGAGAAAATGCAGAATGATTTTCATTAGAAATTCTGATATGCCCATGTTAAGTTACTGTTTTGAAGTTATTGCATTCTGGGAACAATGATTTTGAATTTGAGTGGCCAGTATGTTTTTGGGTGTATTTATTATTGTTTGAATTGACTTGAAGTAAAACAGAGTGTGTTAATGACATAAATTTATAACAAAAGTAAAATATCGCTGTGGACATACAGTGGCAACTGTTGAACCAGGAAGGACTATGCAAATTTATTTATAAAGTTCTGGTGTGGTGTAACGTACTTCCTGATCATTTGCAAATGTAGTGCTTGATGTTACAAACAAAGTGTACTTAGTTGAAAACAGCGCACACATGACTGGGTTGCTAATATTTAAAACTCATTGCTAGATCCACGTGTGTTGTAATGACATTTTTGTCTTAAATGAAAATTTTTGAATTTTATTTAATGAAGCAAGATAGATCAGCATTGCAGCTGTGTTCTTGTTGGTTGCTTTGGGTTAATGTGAACTTTTCATAGACCAACAGTAGTTAGTGTTAACATATCTGCCTTTCATTTTGTTTCTTGTCCATTTGTTTCTGTTTCATCTCTTTCACAGCTGTGCGTGGGAAAAGCACAAAAATGTGGCAGGGAACCTACATAAATTACTGTACTCAGTGCAGGAAAGCGTTTTCAGGAAAGAAGGATTATGAAGGTCACATGAACACTAGACACTATGGACTGCGCCCCCACATGTGCAGTCACTGTGGCAGATCATTTGCCTATCAGCAGAGCTTAAGAAGGCATAAGTTAACGTGTGGGAAGGAGGCGTTGTGGGAATAAATTTCTCCTAAACAAAAATGAATGAAATGTAAAATTTAGTAAAACCAGCTTACAATTGGGCTGGTTTAAGTACCTTATTTGTTGTGCAGGATGAATGACACTGTGCTTATCTGCCCAAGAAAACATAAAATAATAGTGTGAATGTTTTGAATTAAGTTTACTTATATTTAACTTCAACTTAGTTAAATAACAACTGCTGTGAATTTGACTAAATATGGTATGTTTCTTTTCTTTGACTCTTCTTTTCCCTTTGTTTGTTTGTTTTTTGTCATAAATGTTCTGGATTTTTTTTTGTGGTACCTTTTTTTGCATGGGGTCAACACTGCAGGTGGTCTTGCATGAAGTCTATACAACAAAGCCACTTAATATGCTCATGCAGTGATGGTTTCTGTAATAAAGTGGTAGCTATGCCCCATGCACAGTCCTCAGCTTAGTCATCAATTACTACCTTGGATACAGTGGTCTCAGTATGTGTAGAATACACCTGGGAATCCACGTAGACCAATGTAGTACATTGTAGTGTATTGTGTGTTTTATGTACTAATTTATGTTTTCTTTCATACTATGGCTGTAGGCACAGTAAATCTTCAGTGTTTGACTTAGATGTGTTTCATTGTATGCATATTTATAATTGATTATCATTCTTTCAGTTTTGCTAATCATGAAATTGTGTGTGGGTATGTGTATATTTGCTTCCCCCTCCCTTATCTAGAGTGGGTATTGATGGATGTTTGATATAAAGCTCACATCCTGCTCTGTTGGGTATCTGTGATAGTGTGAGGAATCCATAAACAAGTTCTTTCCTTATGGGCTATCTCTAACATGTTTTAAATTTAAATACAGCTTCCCTATACAACATGGTAAAATTCTCCTGGATCTTGTCAGACCTCAAACTTTCCTAACCTTTCAGCTCTGCTGGGAGTTCATCTGTGGAATTTCTTATCTACACACATTAAGTATCAAAACTCTACCACTTTCATAAGAAATCAGTACTCAAATCAATGCACACTGGATTGTTTGAGGCTTAAATAATGCTTGAGAGTGTCTCACACTGTTAAATCAGTGCACACTTGATTTGTTTGAGCCTTATCCAGTGCTTGAGAGTGTCTCACACTTGATTTGTTTGAGCCTTATCCAGTGCTTGAGAGTGTCTCACACTTGATTTGTTTGAGCCTTATCCAGTGCTTGAGAGTGTCTCACATTTGATTTGTTTGAGCCTTATCCAGTGCTTGAGAGTGTCTCACCAGTGGCGTTACTACAATTTTGTGGTCCCCTAGGCACAAATTAAGTGGAAACCTTCTATTATAATGGGTACAACCACCATAATCAATATACGGCTGTCTGTTAAAAAAAGATGTAGGCCTATACTGCTTATTTAATAACTACTATTAGTAAGCAGAAGGAGCCGCGCTAGCGTAGTGGTTACAACACCGCTCTGGCGACCGGGTGATTCAGGATCAAACCCGGGCGACGGCATTTGAGGATTTTTCGTCGACCGGGAATTGGACTGGATTAACTCGAGACCTGGCGAGAACATTTGAAGGAGTGTCGTCGACCAGGGATTGGTGGCTCCTGAGCCGACCCAGCTCTAATGGGTAACTCCGAAATCGGCGAGTATCTGCCTGAATGGCGAGGGACACCTGTCTCTGTACAAGAAAAGGGATACTCACGTAAAATCAATGTCAGGTTAGACATTAACAATAACCTGAGATTTCGCCTCGAGTATTAGCGGGCGTACGAAAAAAAAAGTAAGCAGATATATATATATAATATATCACACAACATGCATGAAAGGGATGAGGAAGACATGGAAAGACCAAGAACTGATAGCACGGGGCAGTCAAGCCTTGACATCAATTTTGTTGAAGGCTTATGCTCCTTGGGGAGCTGAAGGGTTATGAATTAGTTTTTTTTTTAAAAGTATTACAAATTAGTTTTGTAACTTAATATAAAGCCTCAAATAATTTGTGACGTCATCTGCTGGAATTAATAAATGAATCTTCTCACTGACCAGAACGTGCCCATTGCGGCATTGTTCGACTATGCAGAATTTTTTACACAACAGTGCTACACCCAAGCACAGCAAAGGAAAATATACAGCGTACCAAATTTTAAGCACCTTTTAATGACTAGATAAGAGACTCCACCTGAACGGACAGTTGTCGGGAAATAACTCTTGGACGAAGCAGTTAAGAGAGCGCTACAAGTGGGGAGGTAACATCAAGAGATGGACAGGAAAGAATCTGTCAGAGTGCACCATCAAGACAAGAGAGAGAAGATGTTGGAGATCCATTACAGCCAACCTTCAGTGTGGAGATGGCAGTTGATGATGAGTTAAGAGAATGTTTAGTGTAGGGCCACCAAACATGATAGGGGTTCGCTAGAAACTGACACAGGTAACTAAACCTTTCAAAAGTACAGAGGTCATTTTTCTAAAATAGGTTTGAGAAACTAGGACGTTCAACGCATGATCAAAGGAAATTAAAAGGATTTGTATAAAGGGGAGAGTCCTTCCTGAACACTACGTCTCGGGGGCCCAGGGCATGCCCGGCCCAACAGGGCGGTAGTTAACTCTTTGACGCCGCAATATTTTTCCACCCTGTGCCGTAATTTTAATTCATGACAGACTAAAAACAACGCTCAGAGCGTTGTTTTGGCACGGGTGTCAAATCTGACCAACGCTCAGAGCGTTGTTCCGGAGTCAAAGAGTTAAGTCACTGGGCCTTGCCTTGCCAAAACGAGGCAAAACTCATATTATTTTTTTTAACTATGTAACAGTTGGACATATTATGTATGTGCTCTTAATTTGCTTGTAATATCAGCAAAAAAAGGCAAGAATGCTAAATTTCTTCATTTTATCTTCATAAATAAAGATTTAATTCATTACAATATTGTAATTAAAAAATGTTTAGTTTTTTGCCGGACGTGTCTGTTATACTGCTGCAGAAAGTGTATCTGATTGTTGGTTTGTTTTGGTGGTGACTGGTACTGTGTGTGTATGCGTGTGTTTAGATATATTACACGCACGCACTGTCTTAATTTTTTTTTTTTGTCTTTTATATTTTACATCTGCGCAGCTAATTCACATAATTCACTACATCTGGAATTGTTTCTTGTGTGACGACTTTAAAAGATCTGTCTGAAATTGATCAACCTCTCTTTCTGCAGGATTTGCTATCATTAGACATCAGTGTGACTTGTGTGGGAAAAAGTGCCGCGACAGTGGTCGTCTCCGTGATCATAAGAACAGTGTTCACTTTAAGTACCTTCCTTTTGCTTGTTTCTGTGGGAAAAGATTTGCCTACAAAAGTAGTTGTGTGCGTCACAAAACATTGTGCCATGCTGCAGAGTCTGGTCTTCATTGACAGGGAATGTTTTTAGCATCAACCTTATTCATAAACATATCTATTGGCACACTTGAACATACTTCCATTACTGATGTTTTAGATAAAACAGTTTGTATAATGGATGGAATTCTTTGTGTGTGTGGTAGTCAGACATTTGTATCAACTGTAGTCAGACATTTGCGTCAGCTGTCGGAAGTGATCATTAATTGCGTTGTGTTGTTAGTCGTAATATGGCCAACTTTTAAGATACATGGTAGTCATGAGTTTGGATAATCATTTATAAATAGCTGATCTTTGTCCCTCCGATAAATGTTAAGGCATTAAACTTGACTAATTTTAGACTCTTTTTTTTTGTTTATGCATGACGGGTATCACATAGTTTCCTAACTTTTTAGACTAATTTGATTACCTTATCAGTAAGTTTCATATTTACAACAAACTTGTTCTGCCTTTTTTTTTTCTTTTCATTTTTTTTTTTTTTAGTTGAGCAGAGTGACTTGCATATGCAGCTTAATCGCATTTCCTATTTGTGGACTTTCTGTAACTTGTTTCCTTTGCAGGTGCAGGGATGAGTAAGTCTCATTTTAAACTTCAGAACGAGCTGATAATGATTGGACTAAATAAATATAGATGTGATCTGTGCTGGAAGCAGTGCCGTGACACAACGCATCTCAGAGAACACAAAAACAGTGTCCATTTTAATCTTATGCAGTATGCCTGTCAGTTTTGTGGGAAGAGGTTCCATTACAAAAGGAATTCTGTACGCCACAGCCTAGTTTGTCCCATGGCTAAAAGGATCTGAAAGTAGAAACATGTATTTTTATTTGTAGTAGTGGGATTCTTCCCTCATAGAGTTCAATATTGCCAGATGTTTGTTTTTGTTCATTGTACTGCATTTTATTATTATAAAATATTTGTGTCGGTGATTATCATTTTGATACAAATATTTTTTTGGTTATTATCTGAAGTCAAGGTTGGCAACAAACTTGGAATTACAACCCCAAAAAAAAAAGTGATCAATTTGGTTCTTGTGTTTTTGTTGGAAATTCAGCCTCCTTTCCCCCTCCTATTGCCAGTACATAATAAAGTCACTGTTAGACACATGTAGATGGAGAACCAGTATCTGGTACTTCTGGTGAATCTAGTTTTGATGAGAGTAAAACTGACATACCATTTTGTTTCTGAACGTCTTCATGTATCAGTGTTACTGCAATACTATCTTGAATTTATACATCATTTTCAGCATTATACCAAATTTTGAGTGATAGAATATTAGGTCTGTATATGAAGAGTTAAGGGCAGCATGTGTTTCATTCATATCATAAGTTAGACAATAACTTTATTATTGGATTGGAGCTTGTTGTGTACTGCACTAAAAACCACAATTAAAAAAGATAATGGACATGCTTCTAATTGATAAACATGGCCTTGAGAGAGAATTCTGTGCATTTTCACAGGTGCTGGGTTCCTCCGTTTTCAGTGCCGTGAATGTGGACAGCTTTGCCATCACAGAAAGCACCTTGAGGAACACACAAATGCAGTGCATTATGGCTTGCTTGAATTCTGTTGTCAATTTTGTCATAAACGCTTTGCCTACAAAAAAAATTGCCTCCGCCACACCAAATTATGCCCCGGACGATCACTTCATTTGGTCCATATTGCAAGTGTTCCTAAAACATGATGTAATTCATATTTACCCCACATTATTGTGTCTCATAGGGCATGTTAATGATGAGTGACTGCTTGCTGATTTATTTACTCATTCAGCAGTTGATTTTTATGTTAAGCAAAATGTATTTAAATGTTATATAAACTTAACCCCTGATGTGCGCGAGTTCAGTTCACAGTAATTTGAATATGTGCGAGCTTTCTTTTCTACCTTTTTTTAATGTGCCCAAACTAAGCTCATTTATATGCTACGTGAGTTGAGTGTTACAATCGGTAAATGTAGACAAAACTGGATTTGTGTTTTTTTTCAAAATTAAAACAATATTGATTTGTAATGTCTTTTATATTACACTGTGGCATAAATGCTAGGAATTTATTGCATATTTTCTTCGAAAATAATTTCATACAATAATGTGGCCCCCCGTATAACCTAATATTGGTGAAGAAGAGGAAAAGTGCAGTAATACCTAAAATAAACCTATTTATTATTTTTAAAAAATTGAATTTAGTCACTTTTGATGTGCATTACTCTGCTTAATTTCTTTGATATTCGAACATAAAAACGTGCATACATGATGCTGTACCTGAGGCTGGCATCTAACCCATCATTTCCTGTGGCAAGAATTTCTGTTATGCGAATTTCATGTACACGAGATTTCTGAAGAACCAAACCTCGCGCACATTGAGGGTTGAGTGTATATTGTGTCAAGAGTGACTGGTGCATGCTGGTATTTTTATTTTATTTTTTGCGTACGCCCGCTGATACTCGGCGAAATCTCCGGTTAGTATGTCTAACCTGAGACTGATTTTTACGTGTGTATCCCTTTTTTTCTTGTACAGAGACAGGTGTCCCTCGCCATTCAGACAGATACTCGCCGATTTCGGAGGTACCCATTAGAGCTGGGTCAGCTCAGGAGCCGCCAGTCCCTGGTCGACGACACTCCTTCAAATGTGCTTGCCAGGGCTCGAGTTAATCCAGTCCAAATCCCGGTCGACGAAAAATCTTCAAATGTCCTCGCCCGGGTTTGATCCTGGGTCACCCGGTCGCCAGCGCAGTTTAGTAACCACTACACCAGCATGGCTCTATGCTGGTATATGAAAACGTCTTTTGTTTGTTTTCTGTTCCAGCATGAGATTTGGCTTGTACATATCACACTATACGGCTTGACCTTTTCAAAAGCCATCCAATCTTGGCAAGCGTTTAGACATGTTCTTTGTGTGTTTGCTAGAGAAAGTCTTGCATCTCTGTCTTAGAGAATACTTTTGCTTCCGAGTTCAATTTTCCACAAATAGGTTTGTATTAGAGTTCATTAGAATGCAAAAATAACTTTCATTTTCACAGAATGCTGCTCTGAATATTTGACTGCAAGTCTTAACATGAACTTCCACCCGAAAAAAATAAAAATGCTTAAAAGTATTTGGATACAGCTTGTCTTTTTTCAAGAATTTGATAATATCTTTTCAGGTAGCTTTCACAACTTAAAATTTTAATATAATATCTTTGCATGGGTTGTGCAGTGTTAGGCACTAAACTGACTTCTTACCAGCAGGAGTTGTGATGGAAGCATATTTTGTTTATCCATGGGGATTGTGAATAAAACTTGACTCTGGCTGTTCCAGATTATGAGATCGGTTTTGTACACAATATTTTTTGGACAATTGGTTTACTGTGTTCTGTTGCTGTGTTGCAGAACAGTGTATGAAGAACTATATAAGGTCATTCATAAAATCGTTTTGTACTTGTCTCACAGCTACAAGTTTACTAAGACTATTGAATTATTATTATTATTTATTTTTTTTGCTTTTGAAGCATGTAATTTTAACACTCATTTCAGCAGATATTTTTGCAGCCATCATAATAGGTTGAATGTGATTGTTGAAAATTTCAAAAATGATTTGAGTGATTGTGTCAGCAAATAAAGAAAAATGGATGTAATTTGTAATATAACTGATTGAGGTTACAAATCAGAATAAGGTGTGTTTTACACTTCTTATTTCTAGCAGTAATCAACAATAATAGAACTTTACATGATATCAGCTACTCATATTTTGATAAGACCAGCTGTTTAAAACACAGGTATAATGAGTGATCAGCCAGTTTTGTTCTGCTGATGCTTATTGTATGTGTGCTTGTGATTGAAATGAAAAGAGGGTGACATTTGTTTATCTGCAGATGCCTGGCGCTACAAGACCCAGTGTGACCTTTGTCTCAAACGTTTGCGATCATCGTGGGAGTTGCGTGATCATAAAAACAGTGTTCACTTTAAAGTTCTGGCATTCTCATGTGATACATGCGGCAAGAGATTTGCATATAAACGCAGCCTTAAACGTCACTGTAACTCCACCTGTGGAGTTATGCGACAGTTTCCAGGGAATGACACTGACTCCGTCCAATAGATTTGTTCTTTCTGTTCTCAAAGAATCGAATAGCTGAAATATTGTTTTGTTTTTTACTTTTGCTGTTGTATTATTTTGAAAGAAGTGCATCAGAAGACTGTAACTAATGCCGGCAGTGAGATTTTTTTTTTAAGTCATGTTAAATGATCTTAGAATGTGACTAGTCATTTATGATAGTAGAATGTAAATATCACATGTGCTGTATATAATTTGGACATCACAGATGTATTTGTTAAACTGATATTATGAACGTGGTTTATAAACACTGTCTGTGGTGGTTTATTAACTCTTTACATACCTGTCAACCTCCGGAGACAAAAACCTGTACGCCGGACCAAGAAAAATCCTTACAAACACCCAAAAATCCTTACGCAAAAAATATATTAATAAATTATACACAATACAGTTTTAAAATGAGAATTGACACATACAAACCTATTAGCATTTGAATTGGTGTGATATAAAACATGCTAATAGTCTCATGCTGTTCTTTACATATAAAAAACTTAGTGATCGTGAGGTACTATTCTTTCGATGCACAGTATTTTGTATTATAATCAACACATGCACTTTGCAGAATTGCATTTGTGGGCTTAAAGTCTGCACAGCATGTATCAATGTTAATCTTACACTGTAAAAAAGAAGTGAGTGTGTCTGCATTCATGGACCTCCTGCAGTCTGTGTGGATTTTTTTTATTGAAAAATAAAGCAGCGAAGTTTACGCAAACAAACTTTTTTTCTAGTTATGTAGGGCCGACACTGAATATTATGACATTAATTTATTGGAAATATTTAAATAATCAAAATATTACTGGAAAGATTAAGAGAACGACAAACAAAAAAATACAGCGAAGCAAAGCAAACAGCTAACAGCAAAAAAAAAAACTTTTTTTAACCAAGTTATGAACAGAATATCAAATCTAGGAAGAAAAACGTAGCACCAAAAATTTACAAAATTATTTAAGAGTTGGTAGCCTAGACCAGTGATAATAGATCGCCACTTTATTCAAAAATAAAGCAGTGAATCTCGACCGCTGGAATAAAGTAGGCCTACTCATCGCAAACAAACTTTTTTTTTCTAGTTATGTATTATGACATTAATTTATCGGAAATATACTGAAGGTCAAGATATAACTGGAAAGATTAAGACAGCGATTAAATTGCAACAAACCAAAACAACAGCAATATTTAACCAAGTTATAAGTACTTAGCTTTTTTAAATAAGCGTGGCTGATAACAAGTAACTTTAAAAAAACGTCATGTCACGCTGAAAACCGAAAGTGTTTGAGGCTGAATTCAAAGTTTTTGCCGAATTGTTGGGTCTAAAAGGATTTAATTGGTTGCTGGGAGAGACCTCAATTTAAAAAACAGACGCTGAGATTCCCGGAATAAAAAATAAAAAAAATTGGTTTAAAAAGAACCTGGGCTAGAAAATATTTTCTGATTTAGAATTTTTAAAAACTTGGGTTGGAAAATATTTTTAGAATTTTTTTTTTAATTAAAAAAAAAAAATTCGATTTTTTTTTTTTTTTTGGTGGGGAGGAGGGATAATCCGTACAACGAGTCTGTATGGCCGTACACTGCTAAAAGTATCAAAAATATGTACATTGTACGAAAAATTCATACAGGTTGACAGGTATGTCTTTATGCTTCCTGTTATTGAGTAGTGCTAAGAATATTGTACAGAAGTAGATCTAGTACTTAGACAGGCTTTCATTATGAAGTTAGATCAATGAGAACGGTACAAGCTAGTGGTTTGATAGCGGGTTTAAATGATGCTAGGCAAAGAAATATGGATACTTGAAGTCTGATTTAATTAAGCTGGTGTGGCAAAATTTATGTGAAACAGTAAAAGGCAGCTTGATAAAGACACAAATCTGTTCGCTT
The DNA here is from genome assembly GCA_024509875.1 of Oreohelix idahoensis. NCBI lineage: Eukaryota > Metazoa > Mollusca > Gastropoda > Stylommatophora > Oreohelicidae > Oreohelix > Oreohelix idahoensis. Next base: position 235,080 of record JAMPIV010017045.1, read on the forward strand.
GTGCTGTTTGACAAGTCAGATATGATTTTATGTATGGCACTGTATGTGTGTATTGTTCTATAGAGTGGGAAAATATTAAATGTAACAGGTGTTATATAAATCCATGTGAGCACTTTATACTGAAGATATATGTATCATGATATAAAGTATGTGCTAAAGCCTTGCATACAGCGTTTGTCTTCACGTAAAGTGTCACTTTACCATTGCAGGTTTCTGTTGTGAATTGTGTGCATGTATTGTTGAAGTAGGAAAGAACTTTTTTTTTTTTTTTTGAATGCTATCTTCTTTCCCCTTGAAATCAGTTGTAGGATCAGGGGATTCTGTTACACGTCAATTTTGTTTCATATGGTTGGCATAGAGTGATTCTTTGGTTCTTAAATGGTGGAGAAGAATAAATAGCAAGGCAAATACCCCAGTGATTCCTTCTTTCTGTCCTATTTCTGTTCCTGTTGTAACATAATGTAATAGGAATTCTGCTACATGTGATGTTACTACAATTTGGCTCATATCACACATCATTTCAGTTAGTGTGTCCAGCAGTAAATTCGTATAGTTCACAGAGAATAAAGACAGCAGATTGGGAGGTCAATAAAATAACTTGATATTAATTCTGAATTCTCAGATGACCCAGCTGGGAGACATTTCTGGTGTGATGTGTGTGGGAAGCAGCTGCAAAGCCGTCGGCATTATAAGGATCACAAAAATAGTGTTCATTTTAAACACTTTCCTTATACGTGCAATTTGTGTGGGAAAAAGTTTGGATACAAGAGCAATATGGTCAGGCACAAACTAAAGGCTCATATAGAGTTGCTGAAACATTCTAACTGGCACTGAGAGAAAACATGCTCACACAGAGTTGCTATTGTATGCTTCCGGGAAAATAAAGGCTTGAGTGCAGTTGAAGTATTTTATTTAGTAAATGACCAGAGTAATGTAGAAACAAAAAACAGTTACCTTGCATTATGGCAGTGTGGATTGGTTGATTGATGATTTGTTTCCCGCATTATTTTTTTTCTAACATTGGTGCTCAGAATGTGCTTACACTTGTGTGACTTAACACTGTTGTAACATTTTTAACTTGTGTCTTGCTGTGAGGTTGAGAATTGTATATTAAGAACTTTTGTTTTCTGGGGTTGGTAGCAGCAGACAAGGTGAAATTACTTGGCATTACTAGTTAGAGTTTTATCACCACCATATGTTAGCTTTTAGGTTTGTGGCAGAAATCAGATGGGGGTTATTTATATGTGAAGTAATATGTGTACTGCTTGAAACTCTTAATTTTAAGATTTTTAATAATTCAAGATCACAATAATCTCTTCACAGACTTCAAAAAGATGCACTGAAACACACTGAAGTATTGTAAAAGAATTTGTAATTCCCTAGACTGGGATAATTTGGTTGGTTAAAATATGCATGGAAAACCCCAAACATGAAGTGACCTTTGAAGGTAGAAGATTTATTCCATTTTTAGGCACAAGGGCAACAGATCTAATAAACATGTTGATCTGTCCCAGGTCCTATTTAATATGGATTTGGGAAAAGTAACAGAGGCATTGTGAGGAGGAAACAGCAGACTCGTGTAAAAAAAAAAAAAAAAAAAAAAAAGATTACTGAGTATGCAAAAGACATTGTCTTGGTTGGAGCTAACTAGGATAAAATCTAAAACCACATCCGAAATGCAAGCAGTGGCAGATACATATCATGTTCATACAAACTCTTTTTAAAGCCAGACAAGGTCACCATAGAAAGCGCAAGGAAAGTATATCATCATGTGTGATGAGATTTTTTTAAGGACAGTTGCATCACCATGAAAGACATATAGAAATTAGGAAATTGGTGGGAACAACACCATGGGTATCAACTACGTAGACAGAAAGTAAAATGGTGTGGATAAAGCCATAATAGCTACCACACAAGCCTTCAATAGCAGATCTGGCCACAGGGCATAGTGATGCTGTCTAAAATACAAGCTTTTGTATTGTGAAAGAAATGCTGATGAAGCATAGATGCTCCTGACTAAAACAACATACAGAAAATTACTTCTCTCATGATGATTAACAGCTCAGGTTGTCAGAAAAAAAAGGTGTACGCATTCTTTCACTATATTTTGAGAAACTGCAGAAAATTAAGTCCATATGTTAACCAGAAGAAATAATATTTCGAGGGATATTATAAATAGTAATGTAGATGATATGATCCTCATGAGTCCTTACAATATGTGGCCATTGATATTTAACAGTAGAAATAAATTTATAAGAACTGCAAACCAGGATGCAGGCTGCACCAGCCTTTTTTGTCACGCACTATATTGTGACATAAAAGAATATATCACATGCTGAAAATAGGCAGTACTCACAGTACTGAATCGCTTTGAGACTAGAAATACAACCAGTTGAAATATCACAGCTGCAGTGTTTTGAGAACAAGAGACTTGTAAATTTATGGTCCAATCTAAGATTTAAAAATCAGCGAATGAAGCAAGATTAGTTAAGTGGTATATAAACACTTATGTAGGTCAATACCAATAATCACATCATGAAATCAAACCGACTTAGAAATAAGGGATTTGTCAAATAAATGGAACCTAATGAGAAAGGTGTATGCTTAATGGATTCAAGACCAAAGCGAGTGAGAGAACAAGTTGGCAGACAGCATAGCAGTGCAGCAGAAGGAACAGGAAATAGAAGAATGGAGAGAAGGATCATCAAGGACAGAGAAGACTTTAAGCAGACTGTGTTTGCACCAAAGAGCCTTCAGGGCTCTGAAAGCTTAAGGAGACAGTCACAATGCATAATGTGCGTTTATAAATAAAGACTGATTTTTGTCCTTAAAAGACAAAAGTGCTTGAAGAAACATTTTTTGAATGTCCCAAGTGCAAACAGCATTCCAGAAAATCAAAAAACCTACTGTATCCTGGTCAGAGGAAGCAAGATGATTGGACAGTTTTAGATAAAGCTAGTCCTATTGTACGGAAGGAAGTTGATGTCAATAAAATGAGCACGTGAAGATACTGAATAGTTCAACAGCATAACATGGAAGACTGTCAACAACAAAGTTAAATTTTTTTTTTTAAACACTATTGTTTGGAAGTTTTGGAGGGATATGATCAACTTTGCCAGTTAGCACAGCCCTTAAAATAGAAACAGGCTGTTACCTGTCAAGGCAGCCTGCACCAGAGCATTCATGTGCTCTTGTATCCATGGTTTCTGTAGTGATTTGTTTTATAAGATGCTGTTGTGACCCCCATGCACCACCTCAGCCTCTTATGGCATCCTTAGGGAGCAGTAGTTTTCTACTTTCTTTGTTTCCTCATGGGGAAACATACAGGGTGGCTCAGTTTCAATATTATTATATTTTGTCAATTTCTAACATAATTTGTATGAACAATTAAAAAATTGTAAGCATAACAGTGCAATACGTTCATTGTCAAGTGTTCAATTTTTAAATTCTCAAGATCTGGTCATCCAGCTTAAACTGAAAAAAAAAAAACTAAACTAAAAATAGGAGTATCTCAGTCTTTGGGCATGTTCATTGTTCATCAGATGTAATAGAAATGTTGTCTTTGCTTTTTTTTTTTTTCTTGAGTGGCCAGAAAAAGTGAGAATGTTGTTCCTCCATTTTAGGAAGTTAGTTCTAGTCCAGTCAACAGTTGCTACAGAACAACCACAGCTCAAATCCAGAATTTCTAAGTAGGAGCCATGACAAAAGTGATCTTATATACTCTTTCTGATGTTTTTGTTATTTGAAAGGGAGTTTTTAGGTTACAGCTGCAAGATTGAAATTGTTTTAAGCTTTATTCTTAAGAACATGACTTTTTTGTCCTCCTTGAGATGCATGCTGTAGTGTTACTAATGCTCATACCAGAATGAAACTCTCAAATTTGCTATGGGGATGTGTTTCATCTATGAGTTGTGAAACCAGTTTGGTCATATTTCTTCTGTACATTGAATAATGGAAAGTGCTGCATCAACTCTAGTGCGCTGAATTTCTCAGTGATTTTATAAGGGTTTGCATATTTTTTTATGACATTCTTGAAAATCTATAATCCCTAATATTTGGACATTGCCACTTGAATTGTTTACTGCATGTCCTCAGGGACCATACGGAGCATTAAAAAGCTTCATTTGTTTAAAAATGTCTAAACTGCAAAATCGTGTACTCATGTTACAAGTAAAGTTAAAATACACACATTTGTTAAAAATTTTAACGTATTATGTCGTATGTCCTCAGAATAAAAAATTATTGCTCTAATGCAGTGTCAGAAACATGATAGAAAGGGGGCACTGAAATAGGTACATTTTTCTCCTCAGATTTTAGCATCAAACTGAATGGAGGAAATATCTGCACCATGTGCGGAAAGTTATACAAAAAGCTGCTGCACCTTCATGAACACATGAACAGCGTTCACTTCAAGAAGTCACCTTACCATTGTGAGCGTTGTGGCAAGCAGTTCTCATACAAGGGAAGTTGGGTGCGCCACATGAAGACAGTTTGTCTGCACTTTTAGTCAGGAATTACAAACACTTTAAACTTTAAATTATGCTGAACAATTATTAATACACACCAGCCATGATTGTCAATAGTAAAGTATTTTCAGTCACAGCCAGCTGCATATTGTCAGTGGGATGAAGGGTGGGGTGCAAGTTCTATTAGATCTGTGGCAGGACTGGTTGAAATTATGTATTTGAGAATGTCTCAAGTGGCATTTCTTTTGGCATCATTTCACAACCACACAGTTGTTTACTTTATTCTTCTAGTTTTAACGTGTTAGCAATTTGTTTGTTGGGTGCTTATTGTCTGATTGAATTTTTCTTTTTTTTCAATCTCCTTCCAGTACTGCTAAGCTTCTCACTTGCTCATTGGTTTCATATCTGTATATCTTTTATTTGTTTCATGTGTTTGAAAGTTTATTTTGCCTGTATTTATTTTCGCATAATATTTCATGTACATTGGATAAATGTATGCCTTTGTTTGATGTTCTATCTTCCTTATGTTTCATCACTTTTGGCATAAAGTATTTTGGGTATGAATTATAACTGGATGTTGAGCAAAATGTGTGTCCATTTACACAATGTTTTACATGAATTTATCTGAATGAATATTTGTTGAGTACAAGTACCAGAGAACAAATCTGCAGTGATTAAGTCCTTGATGTTTTAGTGAATAAGTGAATGTGTGAATATCCCCTATTTTACTTCTTAACCTCTTAATTAACTGGGGAAGCCAGATTATCCCATCATACATTAATTGGCTCCAGCTGGCGAAGCCGTATTAACTTGCTGAGCATTTCTGTAATCGCTACACGACTTGGGATGCCGTAAAAATGCTTTCATATGGGAATTGAATTATTTATTTTTAGAGCAAGACTGAAACTTATAACATTTCCATAAATCTTAGAGTAATAATTTGTTTGCCACTGCATAAGGAAAAGATCATGTATTGCTAGCATAGAGAACACTATTGTTGCTGGTAAACTGCAGATTGGTCCTAGGGTAAAAATTCATCACTTGATTTCTCATATTCTGTAGTCTTGTGATGGAGATTTTTCTATTAATCATGTTATACTCTGATGGTACAATACAGGATTAGAGATTACTCACTTAAACGTCATTTCGACTTCAAAGTGATTTGATTTTCGCAGCAGTGGTACTGACAAATAACATGATACTACACATTATGCTTTTGTTAAATTGCTTTTTGAAAATCAGAAATGATGCAGACATGTTAATTGAAAAATAAAACCTTTTTATATAAAGAGTTATAATAATTACTCTGTGCTTTATTTCTGATTCTTGCCACATAATGTCTGCCATTGAGCAAACTTCTGATAAGTAGAAATTCTGATTTGTAGAAGTACTTAGTACCAACAGAGAAGTACTGCACTCACTAAACGTAGAGGAAAATTGGCTCCTAAACACCATCGCAATAAGGAAGCTGAAATATTTCAGTCATATAAAAAGACATAATAGTCTGGAAAAATTAGTGATGGAAGGCATGGTCCCTGGAAAAAGGGGAAGGGGTCTACCTAGACGACGGTGTACCCAGGACATCACAGAGATTCTGAACTTTTCTTTGGCTGATGCAGGTCGACTTGCCCAGAATCGTGATGCGTTAAGAGCAGCTGTAATGGAGACAACGTTCTGGAAAGAATACGTCACATGATGATGAGAAGTACTTAGTGTTGTCGCAGCGACTAATACTTATCCAAACTGCACTGCATAAACATAAATAGATTGTATATTCAACAACAGGTGAAAGTTTACACTTAATGGAATTCCCCGGGTAAGTGGTTAAGAAACATGAGGCTGTCAGTGCTGCAGTTGGCTCACATGCAAAAACCCTGCACCATAGCACTTACGAGAGATCTTGCAGTGTTTTATCCTTTAGCAGTTTGTTTCACATGATGAAGTTGCAAGCTCTTAGGCTCCTAGAAACTACTTGGGGTCAGATTGAGTGTAGTTCCCATTTTTGTGATCAGGTTTGGCTGCCGTGGTCTTGAGTGAATTGATTTTCTTCAAGGTTTGTAAAAGTGGGTAAAATTTTCATCACATCTGAAGACTATTCACACCTTGTTAGTGATCTTTCCTAGCACGTCGTAGCTTCTTATTTCCTTCAGCCACAGTTGAAATATAAGTTCTGTGTCATTTCTTTTGTGTCGACAATTTCCAAGTTTTGCAGCAGTTTAATTGACACTTTGCACCTCATTTTCTAGGTTAGCTTTACTTTAGTTACGCAAGTCAATGACTTTGCTAAGTGAAATGTGAAAAGGTGCAACTAAGTTGTAGTTTAGATTTGATTAAATCAAAACTAATTATTGTTTGTGTGCTTTAATAACACTGACAAACAACATTTTTCTTTCTTATATAAGAATAAGTGTTCTTAGGTCAGTTTCTTGCGCTGATTTCAAATCTGAAATCCGTTTATCTCTATCACGTCGGGTTCTTAAGATATTTGTGAATAAATATATTTTTGGGAAACCGTTATTTGCTCCGTTTCATTTTTACTATATAACTTATTAAAAATTAATAAAATGCAAAATAATTCTACTTTTTATACTGCTAAAAGATGCATGACATATGTTACGCTATTTTTCAAATAGTTACTGTATTTTGAAATAATTCTGAGCGAAATATGGCTTCTAGAAGTTGTAGAAATTCGGCTGATCTGTTCTGTTACGTGTGCGGATATTTTACCGATCGTGTTCACCAGAAAAAACTTTACACCATTACTAAAGAAAGCATATGAACTTTATTTCGATTCGAAAGTTGATGATGCAAATACATCTTGGAAGCCAAATGCAGTTTGTTCGACTTGTGCAAATACATTGGCAGGTTGGTTACGAAAATCGCCGAAGCATAAGTCGATGCCTTTTGGAGTGCCTGTAATATGGCGTGAACCGACAAATCACGCTACTGATTGTTACTTCTGCTTGACAAATATCCATGGTTTCACTTTTAAAACTAGAAAGTCTGTGGTTTATCCAAATATTGAATCGGTTTCGAAACCAGTGCCTCATGATCCAATCACGTGTCCGATCCCAGTTCCACCAGAACAATATCCGTTGGACGTGAATGAACCATCAGAAAGTGATAGTTTACCTGCTTTAGAAACTAATTCTGACTCGGATTATATACCGGTGAATGATGGTGTTCACTTAATTAACCATTCAGAACTTTCAGATCTAATACGTGATCTCGCTCTTACCAAAGGACAAGCGGAATTACTCGGTTCGCGACTCAAAGAATGGAATCTTTGAGCGCCCAATACTCCGATATCTAAATTTCGTCATAGACACAGAGAACTTGTTCAATACTTTGAGATGGATGATGACATTTGCTATTGCAAAGATGTAAACGGTCTAATGGTGCACCTCGGTCATGAGCACATAGTCAACGAATGGCGACTTTTCATCGACTCTTCCAAGACTAGTCTAAAAGCCGTGTTATTGCATAACGGAAATTTATTTTCATCAATTCCAGTCGCCTACTCTGTTCATATGAAAGAAACTTATGACAATATGGCTATACTTTTGGCAAAAATAAAGTACAATGACTACCAATAGCGGATTTGTGGAGACCTAAAGGTCATTGCAATTCTCACGGGCATGCAGACTGGGTATACTAAATTTTGTTGCTTCCTATGTGAATGGGACAGCCGCAACAGACAGGAACATTATGCAAGAAAGGTGTGGCCTATCAGGGATCGTATGCAGCTCGGGCATAAAAATGTAATACACGAGCCATTAGTTAACAAAGACAGCATCATTTTACCACCGTTACATATAAAGTTGGGGCTCATGAAGAATTTCGTAAAAGCGTTAGATAAAACGAGCAAAGCTTTCACTTATCTTCGAGAAAAGTTTCCGCAAGTTAGCGATGCAAAGATAAAGGAAGGTATCTTTGTAGGACCTCAGATTAGGAAAGTTATTGCAGACAAACAATTCGAGAACTTGTTACATGGTAGTGAACTTCGCGCATGGATGGCATTCAAATCGATCGTCGATAACTTTCTGGGAAATCACAAATCTGTCGACTATGTGCATATTGTTAAGCAGTGCATAGATGCATACAGAATTATGGGCTGTAACATGTCCCTCAAAATCCATTTGCTCGATTCGCATCTTGACTTTTTCCCTGACAACCTTGGCGAAGTCAGCGATGAACATGGAGAACGATTCCATCAAGATATCGCCGTAATGGAGACACGTTATCATGGACGGTGGAGTGTGACCATGCTTGCCGATTATTGTTGGATGCTTCATCGCGATGTACCACATGCCATTCACCGACGAAAGTCGACTGCAAAGAAATTCAAGCCTACATAACTGTTATACTTCTTGTACGAATGATGTTATAATACTGTATGCGTTGTTAAAAAACTTCAATTGCGTATTTCTAGAGATCCCGACCTGATAGAGAAAAACGGTTTGCAGATTTAAAAACAGCGCATTAAAATTGACCAGACAAACATAGAAATGTTAGAGAAAGAAAAAAAAAGTTTTTTTTTGTTAGTCAGTGTAATTCTTCATTGTGTGTGTGTGTGCATTAAAACCAGCTTTAAACTCTGCTATTTTGGGGGGGGGGGGGGGGCCTTGCTGAAAGAGTTGCCAGTTAACACTGTTCTCCATATAAGTAAATGTGAATGTTTCTGCGAGTGAAAGACAAACGTCATTTGCATTTCTACCCAGGATAAGGCAACCACTGATAAACTACAAGCATGCACTTAACATTGTATCATGTGAAAGAATTTGTACATTATCATGATTGTTACTGGTTATGCTGACCTGTACAAAGCAGTGCTGAAAAACATCATTAATGGAGGAGTGGGTGATGCTTGACCATTGTTCGGTACTTCTGAATTGTATATATATACCGTCAAAAATCACCAAAACAGTATGAAGGTAGCAAAACACATTTAAGGACCATCTTCATTGCACATGGACAACTCCATAATTGCTCTGATCTCCTCCCGTAGATAGCACAAGGAGGATCTCAGCACAGTACACGAACTCCATAGCATCGGCAAGGATCCCAATGTGTGTATACAGGAATCGCACATTTTATAAACATTTTTTGTGGTGGGTAGGGTTCCTACTTTTTAAATGTTACCAGGGCAGCAGCATTACACATTTACGGCCACAGAACTACACATCTACACCTACACAATTGTCTGCAAAAGATGCGAGTACCTTCGTATCTGCCACCTACCTGCTGCTTCACTAATTAATAATCAAAACTACAAATTTTACATATTCCCATTGTGGGTCAAAATTATGGCACCAGTAGATTTTATCTGTTATTTCTTGAATCCGCACATAAAGAAGTCTGCTCATCAGAGGTTTTTCTATGCTTAGATATCATCAAACCTGTCATGGAAGTAAAGCCTAAGGGACCTATATAAGTTAGGTTTTAGTGGAAACCTCATTGAATGTAGGCTCACAGCCTAGCTAAATGAATTGTAGAAGAGGTAATTTTTGTGTGGCTTGTGTCCTTTTCCTTCCCCTGCTACTTAAAGAAACACAGAGCTAATACTGGAGTTTGCCCTGTTGCTGTGGTTGATGATGTAACTATTTACTTTACTTGGTGAAGTTGCCAGCCCTATGAGCAGTCTCATATTAGTTGTCAGTTACTACAGGTCCGTATTCTTTTATCTGAGCACCCAAAATATTCTGATACTCAAAAGTTTTTTTGGGTGACTTTCGAACTTGGGTGACTTTTTGAACGTAATTTGGGCTACATCTGGAAACTGAAAAAAAATCTAGTTTACAAAACACAACGATAAAAGGAAATGGACCTGTCAAACTGGGGATACGCTGATTTATGATGTATGCCTGCCTGCTCAAGGTCAGGGAATGTTTTCACAGTGACTAATATGGTCCACCTTTAAGTCATCCTGTTGTGTTCTTATATAGCACATGTTGGCATGGTAACGTGAAAACTATAAAAGAAAAACAAGAAGAAAAAACTTCAGTATTGTGTGGGTCTACTTACTCTGTCCTTGTAATCTTCAACCACTCATCAGGCAAGTTATGATGGCTCATGTGGGCCATAACTGCTAATTCAGTATCTTTGTTTTTTATTGTTTGGTTGAAAATATACAGTTATTACTAATGATTTTAGATCATACTGTCATTTCTGACTGACTTAATGAGTTTGAGTTGTTTACAATGTGCATGTTACCATATTGTTTAAGTAAATTTGTATCAATACTTGGAGAGTGTTCATATTAGACAAAAAAGGAATGAGCCGTGGTTTACATTACAAATGTACTACATTTCTTATGTAATAAGACATGAAATACTGCAGCGTAGTTGTTCTGTGATGAACTGAGATATGGTTATTTGAACTGAATCATAGGTAATATCTGGACTTGAGTCAGTAATTTGCTCATTCGATAATTAAAAGCTTTTGACGATTGTAACATTCAGCATCTACATTACTGGTATGGTAGGTCAGCATTTCTGCACTGCATATGTCTAATTTCATTAGTAATTTTATTTATTTTTTGTTACTCTTTTAATTAATATGTTTATATAGGTCATTTCCTCTTTCACAGATCGAGTAAGCTTTGCTGCATTTTGTTGCAGAGATTGTGGCAAACATTTTTCGAGCTCTTTTCATCATCAAGAGCACATAAATGCTGTGCACAGGAAGTTGAATCAGTACATATGTCCTGCTTGCAACAAAACATTTGCTTATAAAAGAAATCATAAACGTCATGTTATTTTGTGCCGAGTGGGGAATGTCTCGTCATTGACCGTGTCGTTATAAATTATCAAGATGTAGTCAGTTGGAAGTAGTCCTCAGTTGTGATGACATTCAACTGTTTCTTGTTTGCATACAGTACAAGTTATATTTTGTAAAATTTAAAAAAAGAAATAAACGTTACCTATTGCTGCCAGTTTTATATTGTTTACAAGAATAATAGTGTTTATTTTGGAATCTGAAATACACATTTTTCATAATCGAGCTGAAAAACATCTTATAGCTGCTATAAGTAGGTACGCTGACAGTTTTATATGTAACGTAGTTGATGAACATAGATATGTCATTATTTTACTTCAGTTTACTAATGTGATCTTTGAAGAAAAAAAAGTCTGACCCAGTTCCTCAAGTTTTTTCTGTGCATTCTACTTCCTTACTTTATTATTTGCTGTTCTTCAAACCATGTTTCAGTTTTATAGGTAGAGAAAACAGCTCTCTTTGTGTCATGCAAGCAACTTTTCTACCTTAGATTATTATCAAATGTCTGAGTATTGTTCCAAGTTTAGTTTCCGGTGATATGCCTTTTATTTATTTCATTGTGAGGCACAGGTTTCTGTTCTGTTTCACTGTTTGTAGGTTTATTTTTACAAAAATGTGCAGATTCCATATAGTGCTATCATTTTCTGTTCTCCAGGTGTCCTGCCAAGCTCTACTTTAAGCCGACACACTTGCACCATTTGTGGAAAACAGTTCCTAAATGCAACACATCTGCGAGAACACACTAATGGCGTTCACTTTAAAATTCTTCCCTATGCTTGTGACTTTTGTGGTCATCGGGTTGCGTACAAAAGTAATCTTAAGCGGCACATGGTGATGTGCAGATATTCCAAGACTCCACATACATAGAGTTTTCTCATGTGTGGTTAGATGGTGGCACATGCCATAGCCAGTGTATTTTAAGTCAGGAGAGAACATTTTACATCATACAAAGAGTTGTAGTAGCCTTCCCTCAGCAAACATTTGTTTTGTCAAGAGACAAAAAGATGCTGTCAGGGAAGACGGTGGCGTGTATGTTGCATTTCATTTTCAGAGTGGAGGTTGCACTTCTTTAATAGTTTCTTGTGCCTGCTTCTGATGTCAATCAGTGTTTTGTTAAACCTTCTCTTGTATACTTTGTTTTCCACGCTTATCCGGACTCCACAGTTAACGTGACTGAACTTTTCTCAGACTAAGTTTAAACAATTTGGAAATGGGTGCTGTCTTATTCAAAGCTAGGCCTGTTTACCTTTTAGTGAAGCACATGAGAATACAGGTAGAGGTTGTCCCATAGTAGATACTGCTGTAGGGGAATGAAGTGTTAGAGACTTGACAATACTAGGTCCAGCTTTATGAGGTATGGTGATCAGTTTCTTTTTCTATATGAGAATAGGAACCCCGGCTTTTAAGTTATCCTGTAAACATCAGTTTGATTCAATTTTTAAAACAAAGAATTGTGCTGTGGTTGTTCCATGATGACCCTAACAGGGTACAAACTTTGCTTTATTATAGCACATGAGAATATATGCAGTATTATGCTTAACAGAAGCTATTACATTTGTCATTTATTACCTAAAAACATTAACAGTTGTCTTCTGTTCTGTTAACTCGGCTTTGAAATAAGCAATAACTTTATGTATTGTAAGGTATCTGCTTATTTCATATTCACATTAGCATGCATTTAAACCATTAGACCACAAGATTTCTGCAGTTTTCTCTCTTTCTCCACTTTTTTTCAAATCCATTACATGATCCATCCTTCTTCTTGGTTATTGTATTTCCTATACTTAGCTGCTACTTCACTGTCTTAGTTCACTGTGTCATTGTAGTGTTATTATGTATTATTATATTCAGCATATATTCATTTATGCTTGATTTAATTTGATATGTGTACTTGAGCTTGTGAGCATGGACATGTAGATAGCTGCTTGTTTCAGTAAATATGCTTAATACTAGACACATCATAGTTTCTCATTTAGCATCTTTTAAAACTGCCGTACTTTTTGAAGGACCTGTGAATAATGTCAGCACTGTATTTGTATAGAGTGTATGAAAAATGTTTTCTCACACTTGTTTAATGACTGAATGAAAACATTAGAGCCCGTTTTGTAAAAGTCGAATTTAAAAAATTGAAAGTTTTAAAGCACTCATTATTTAAAAAAACCTGAAACCTTGGCTTATCACATTTCACCATATCCAATTTATTAATTTCTTCAGTTGGCCAGAATTGTGAAGCCGTGTTTGAATGATTTACACTGCTCTGAAAGAGTATAAGAATAGTGTGCAGTAAAATGTAATTATTAATTATTGTTTGTGCAAAGTCAGGAGTTAGTTTTTCCTCACAAAATAACCTGCTGCCACTAAATTGATTGAATGTGAAGCCATATTCACCTTGTTACCTAGTGTACAGTAAGAATTATAATATTGGAGGTACACATTACTATTTTTTTCTTTGATGTATTGGGGGGCATTTTCCTGTTGTGTCACTCTGTATAGAGTTTCCTATCATAGTATTTATTAACACATATCTTTATTATTGAAGTATTAAAACTCATTGATTTCTGTAATCGTTTCTAAGCACTTGGGGGGGGGGGGGGTTGTATTTTAAACATAATGGCAGGTTTTATAAAATATGGTGGGGGGGGGCTCGCCAAGCTTGTAAGAGCATAAAAATTATCATTCGTTCATTTTTTTTTTTTTTAATCTTTAATTGTACCAAGAGATTTGCTAAGATGTGTTAGGAATTGTTATTTTATTTATGGTTAGAGCTACTGAAGTCACTTCCTTTCTTATTCAGCACGAGTTGGTTTAGATATAGCTCATCTGTCTTGCTTTATTTAACTGTGCATTCTAGAGATTTTGGGAATTGTAATGAATAAAGTTCTTTTGTGACAGAAGATGTGTGTGTTGGTCTCATGTACAGTGTATAAACAGTTACCATTTATTTTCTGGTACTGTTTTTTTTTTTAGCATCTTGGCTTTGTCTGCACAAAATAAATGATATGCATATGTATGAGGCTGAATCTGTTAGTTTAAACTGAGTATGTTTCATGAAGACATATGTTCATCTGTTGTAAACGTATATATGAAAAGTCTAGAATGGCCTGGTTTTATTATGCCACATTTCTGTCATCAGACGTCTGACATCTTCCTTTCGCTATAACTTCCAGAAGCTGGTGCAATTGATCAGTTTTATTTATGCTGCAAAAGCAAAGACTTCTTGTGTGCATACATTGATGAGGTGTTTGCGATTTAATAAATATCTTAGTTTTAATTAGTTTTCTTATCTTCTTCTTCTTCTGTCCTTAGCCACCGACCGTCAAAGCAGTCAGTGGCCATTACGCCTAGTGGCGTCTTAGGGCAACAGCAGATAGGTTTTCTTTGCCATTGTTTCCCATCACGCCTATTGGCGTCTTTAGGGCAACGGCAAATCAATCCATTTGCTGTTGTTTCCGTAATCGAAGTGACTGGCAAACGGGTGATCAGCCCGTTGGATAGTTTTCTTATGGAAGTATTATATTGATGGATGCCTGCTGTTACATAGTTATTAACTTCTTGGCAATAATCGTTTTTACTTTGAGAAGGTAATCATTACCTTGACTAAATTGTGTTACAGTTTATCTTGGTTATTGAATTTTATGGAATAAATAACTCCATGTATTTCATATTGTATAATGTTGTTAATAATAAACTGTTAACTTTCTTAATAAAAGGATTACTTGTTTATGGTGGTGTTATTTACTCTCTTGCAACGATTGAATTCATGTTCTTGTAAAAGTGTTTGAAGTTTTCTTCTTCTGTTAATTTGGGAACAGATAGGTGCAGTTAGGACATCTTCTTTGATCCTTAGCTGCCGACCATCAAAGCAGTCAGTGGCCATCACGCCTGGTGGCGTCTTGTAGGGCAACAACAAATTTATTCCACTTTGCTCGGCCGGTGGCCATCCTTCGTACAGTGCCCCCCAACTCAGGACACAAGAGTAAATAAATATACGTGTTAACAAATAGAACAGTATTGAATCAGGACATAGAGTAGAGTGTCGGTAATCCAGACTAATTGGTACTGGGATAGTTCGGATCTATAATTTGTTCGATTTTCAAATTATCATAAATACTGTTCTAGCGACATAAAACGAGGGTTTAGTAATACAAACACATTAGGTAGTCGGTGAAATGGAACTTTTGACGACACCCGTTTTAAAATTCTTTTCTTTGCTGCCAGGTCTGTTACTCTTCTCAGCAAGAGTATTTGATTAGGACAGCATTCATTGCTCGTACCAGGCCACCCAGTCTTTAGCACTGCTAATGCCTCTGCATGTGAAGGCCCATCATTTCATTAATGTTTAGATGCAAACTTTAAAGGGTTTTTTTTTTTTTACCATTTTTTAATGTCTGTTATGGCTGACTCCAACGCTGCAAATGTTGGCTAAAGGTGACCCGTTATATCTGTCTGAAGGGATAATCTTGGGTTCAGTTGGAAAAAAATTCTGCTTTTTTTTAGACCACAAAGAAAATGCTATAACTGCTTTACAGTAAAATAAAACTACATTGTGGTCAAAGAAAACTGTAAACACCACACAGTCACACTCCCCCACTATGCAAACTGAACTGTTGTGTGTGAGAATTCAAAAGAAAAACGAGTCTTCTGTACTGCAGTTTTTACTGACACATGTTGATTTAGCCCATGCATAGTCCTCATTTTCTGGTACCAGCATAAACAAAATGCCGGCCTATTCAGATTATTGATGTTTCCGTTTATTGCATTCTGATTATCGATGCTGAACTGTACATGTATTATTCACAAGAAAATCAGGTTCCTTGCTCCATACATTCTTCTGTATCTTCTATGAATATGTTGGGCAGTTGCTTCACTGTACTAGAAAAGTGTATGTAGATGTATTCAGTCTAAATTTGGGTGGGAACAAGGGGTGTGATTTGTGGAAAGTATTCATCCATTTCATAAACCAAGAAGTTACTGTTTCTGCTATCATTTGAAATTTCTTAGGCAGATGACATGTTGCACCAGTGAACTTTGGATGGTTGTTTAATAATTTCATATTCATGCCAAGTTAGTACACATTATGTTTGAAAAAATACACTTTGCAACACATTGCATAAACAGTTCGTCAAATGGTAGAGATTATAACATAAGCTACAATAACAAGTTTTGCTTTATTTGACTAAACTTTAGACACAGTTTTCCAGAGATGATTTTCAGTGAAAGACAATCCAAAGCATTTCCATAATTTCTTTTTCCAGTTTGGGTTTATCAAGTAAGGTCAAAAATCAGTTCACCATCATCACCTTCAAAGCAACACAGGCACCCTCTTGGATGTGATATCTGTGGAAAAAGGTTTTGTGACAAGCGAGGTCTGGTAGAACATCAGAACAGTGTCCACCTGAAAATAAACCCATTTTGCTGTTCAGAGTGCTTCAAGTCATTCCCATACAAGAGGAGCAGAGACAGACATATGGTCCTGTGTCATGGAAATAAGTCAACAAATTAGAGTTAATGATGCCTTGGAATTTGTGGTCATTCAACTTTTTAGTAAACACTGAGACAAAGCCATATGGTCTTTTTCCCATTTACTGCTGTTTCTTTGTACAGTTTTGTCCTGTAGTGTCTGATCAGCAGGAAACACTTTAAAACTTGTACTTTATTCTTTCCCAGCGCATCGTCCGCCAGGCACAAGTCTGAAAAATAACTCAAGTTATTGTGACATCTGTCAGAAAGCCTTTCTCAGCAAACGGGACCTCCAAGATCATTTCAACATTTTCCATCTCGGCATTGCTTCTTACAAATGCCCCTTTTGTTCCAAACGTTTTAACTACAAGCGCAGTAGTGTTAGACACATGGCTACCTGCAAAAATAGACCTGTGACAAATTTTAGTTCATTAAGACTACCTTATTCACAGGGACAGTAAAATGAGCAAAATTTGCTTGAACGTATCAGATGTCTTGTAATTCAGTATAGATTATACGTATTCTGTGTGATTTGTGAAATGAGGCGTAAAGTTACTGTAGTAAATTATGGCTTGATGGAACAGTTTAAGTGCAAGGCATAAAGTCTAACATTCAGCCAGGCTTCTGCAAGAACTCTTCTTAATTTCTTCAGTTGTTTAACAGCAGTAGTGGTCAAGAAATCAAGAAGCCACAAAAGATTCACAAAACTGTTATTACAACTGCCTTTCAAGAATGTTGAATACCAGCTACCATCTTAAGACTTTCAGAGACATATATCTGGCTTACGGGCAAGTGGACACCTGAGAGGAAAATGAACAGACAGTACTGATAAATCTTTAAAAAACAGCGACCAGGTCCAGCCATAGCTAATGTTTGATCAAGAACAAAAATAGTATATCCCTGTAACATTTGACAGAACAAATTAGTGAAAACATTTTACCATCTTTGGCTTTCCGTACTTGAAATTTTATCATTTTTCTGAATTTACAGTTCATGAGTAAAAAATATTTTCAGCAACAGAGAAATGTGTATACTATGTAGCTTCGATTTGGTAATTTCCATTGCAAGATATTGATTGCACATCCTGTGTGTTCCCAAATTAGCCATTTGTGAAGCTGTTACTGTTTACCGAGTGTACATATGGCCCGTTTGGAATTGGCTACATCTTGGAATGTGAACATGAGTTGTCAGACAGATGTCCTTTTGTCAGTTATTATAACACTTTGATATGCCCCATTACAACTGCTATCCTAGTTCTGTGTGCTCAAAAAATATCTTTTAAAATAATTAACAAGCAAGAAACATTAACATAATATTTTTAAAAAACTTACATTTTATTAATTATGTTTAACTATACTTACTAGTAACATAACTGAAATTGTACAGTTTCTTTCATAATTTGTTGTCATGTATCAACTACGGTTCTACCCATTCATGTATGTTCAACTTTCTGCATATTTGTGTGTTATTGAACGTTCTATCAAAAAATGAGTTAGGCTCAACCAGTATGCTAGACAGACTGGGGCACTGTTAGCTAGTGGGGTATCTAAAGTCTTCTTTCAAAAGCTGGACTTATTTTAGGATTAGATGATAGGCACCCACTATAATCCATACAGCACACAAGTTATGGCCCATGCTGGATGGGACGTCTGTACCGTTTGCACCTTATTTCTCCCCTAACTTGGTGTCCAATCCTGTCACCTGATAACTTAGTTTAGCTAGCCTCCAAGGCAGTATAGTTTGATGTGTCAGCTATTGAGCTGAGAGAGAAAGTCGGTATGTTTATCACATTTTCCGTTTCATCTCTTTCTCTCTTTGACACATGCATACAAATGTTACAGCAACAATTTCTCAGGACATGAAATGTAGAATTCTTCATGTAAGGCAACTTAAGAACCCTTTGAGATAGGACCTAGATTCCAAAAGGCATACCTTTTGTATAGCACGTTTCACTAGCTTTGCCCTCAAACAAATGTAATTATCTGATTAACCGTCGAACGTATTAATGCCATTTTTTGCATACGATGTTATATTTGGTTAGACCCAACAAATATACTTTACATCTGTGCATCTTGTCCAGTTCCATACATGCCACACCTCAGACATGAAAAACCTGTACAAAAAATCCGAAAACCCTGTACAAAGACCCGCAAAACCTGTACAAAGACTGAAAAACGTAACAATAGAGTTAATTAATGTACAAATATATTCAATTAGATGGTTCTGCACCATCTTAGTGACATGCGCCCTTTGCCTTTTTAAGCATGTCTTCACTTGCTTTAAAACCTAAACAACAAGAGTTAGAATTTATTTTGTATTGTAGAAATGCTGTGACTGTATCATCATTTAGTCTATTTCTGCAAAAAAAAATTAATACAATTTATGATGGAAATGAAGAACAGTTTGGTGTGTGTTCTATAGCGCCTTATAAAAGTATAGATCTAAAGAGACCAGTAATAAGCGTTATGGGTTAGGTTTAGGAATCTTAAATCAAATATATATATATATATATATTTTTTTTTAAAGCTAGCAATGAAAATATAAACTGGCGCAATATATATTCTCTACCGAACTTCAAAAATTGGAATAGCCGTTATAGCCCAATTGGTAGCTTTAAATAGACATACCCATACGAATTTTAGTGTCAATCAAACATTGATAGTAATTAATTATTTAATAAATATAAATCATTGGATGACCGTAATGATGATCACCCAAGGCAAAATAACATTGTTTTTTAAAGAAACGAAATTAAAACTAAGAAGAGAAGTAACTCCAAATAAACTTTTCTCTGATCGGGTTAAGATGCAAATTTGCCTTGCTTTTGTGGGGGGTTTTTTTTTCAGTTTCATAATTTGGTCATATCGGAATGACGGTCGCAGAATGCTCCGCATGTATTTTCGTACCATTTAGATTTCGGGTTAACCCTAACCCCAACTGTAACCCTAATCCTAACTCTAAATGGTACGAAAATACATGCAGAGCATTCGAAAATACATGCAGAGCATTCGGCGACCGTCATTCCGATATTAGGCCTACCCATAATTTGTTTTGTATTATTATTCAAATTTACATTTCTTACGCACTTTCTACTAGTTTTAGTGAAATTAAATAATATGTAGACCTAGTGGTATCAGCCTTTTTTGTTTTAAGCAGCCGTAAATAATAAATTATGCTAAACCTTAGGGGAAAAGAAAGCATAGGCCTAAGTTATCTGACAGTTAAATCTAACTTCATCTAAACAATGTTATTGTAATATTTTTTTTTTAAATGAATTACTTACCAATACTAAACTGGAAATTAATCCTAAACAATAGGCTCGACTAAAAAAAGAAAGTGCTGCATAATCGTTCAAATAATCAGTAACCTCGCGCTAGCTTTAGCGAAAAATTGTGAATGAACACGCCACGCACATCCCGCGGCAATTGAAAAATAGGCAGCTTGATTTTCATTGGTTATTTTTTTTTTTTTTTTAGCCACTTGGCTTAAAATCTCGCCGAATCTCATGCCGCAAATTACGGAAAATTGTGTAGTGACACAAGACGGTCGATTTATATGTATATTTAGTAATTAGGCGAAAAAAACCCGTACAGACGGTATGTATGGGCCGTACACATCTGAAAACGCAAACACCCCGTACAGATTATGGGTAAACCATAGCGTGTGGCATGTATGCAGTTCCCATAAACGAATGAAATCCTGTGATCTTTGTCGGCATGTATATCGAGAAAAGAAATTTTACCACTTCAGTCACAGATTCTGTGAATTGATTAGGCATAGGCGT
Source organism: Oreohelix idahoensis (assembly GCA_024509875.1). Lineage (NCBI taxonomy): Eukaryota > Metazoa > Mollusca > Gastropoda > Stylommatophora > Oreohelicidae > Oreohelix > Oreohelix idahoensis. Next base: position 255,567 of record JAMPIV010017045.1, read on the forward strand.
GTCTACTATTACAATAATGTGGCCATCACGTTTGCATATGAATACCTGTTGAAGATGATTTCTTAAATGATCTGCATGCGAGATACTCGTGACATTGTTTGTCATTGACATTTAGTGCACTACCAAACTGGACCTTCATTGATCTAATTATTTCAATAGGTATCACCTCTTTGCGGTTCATAAATATCATAATGGAACGTTGCTCCTCTAATGTGCTTGTAAATAAAGGTAAGGTCATTGATACGGGTCTCACACTTCCCAGGGGTAAATTCATTTAGGTGTAGTAGGGTTCTTCTCAGCTTACTTACACTTATGATATTGGTGTCGTGAAGGCTTGACCGTCTTGAAATACGAGCACTGCTGATAAGCCAGTGTCATTAGGGATATGGCCCATTCAAATCCCACCCCTGGCCCGTACACTTACAACTGTTAATTTTTTTTTTTTTTCGTACGCCCGCTAATACTCGAGGCGAAATCTCAGGTTATTATTAATGTCTAACCTGACATTGATTTTACGTGAGTATCCCTTTTTTTCTTGTACAGAGACAGGTGTCCCTCGCCATTCAGGCAGATACTCGCCGATTTCGGAGGTACCCATTAGAGCTGGGTCGGCTCAGGAGCCGCCAATCCCTGGTCAACGACACTCCTTCAAATGTGCTCGCCAGGTCTCGAGTTAATCCAGTCCAAATCCCGGTGGACGAAAAATCCTCAAATGCCGTCGCCCGGGTTTGATCCTGGATCACCAGAGCGGTGTGGTAACCACTACGCTAGCGCGGCTCCCACAACTGTTAATAAAAGTCTAAAGGCCTGATTGGACACTACACAATATATTTAATTAGACATTTCACAGCTCCACAAGTACATCAAGAAAGGCATCAGTATGACGGTCTATATATCGTCGAAGTACAGTCTCGTACTAATGAAAGATGTCGTCGACATTTTCATACATTTTGATTTAATAATATGTCACTCACGTACTAAACAGCATCCTCTGTCAATCCTGCATAAATAAAGAAGCTAGCATTACACACGGAGGTGTATGCGTAATCCAGCTGATGTTACAACATAATGCAGATCGCGGAAATAATTTAACTCTCTGGAGCAAATACACATAAGCCTCAGACACCATGAATGGCCATACAGTCTAATGCCGGCAAGGCACGCTTGCTTGGCCCACATAGAGATCTTATCGTCTGCATACATGGCGAGCAGAATTAGTGACGTCACTTCCTAAAACCAAGGACAACAGTCCATAAACAAATCAACCAGAAAGTGATCGTTGAAAACCAATGTTATGATATTTACACATAACAGTCATCTTTAAAGAAATTAAACTTCATCCGAATCATAATCAGATGTCTCTGAGAAATTGATAATCAGTCTTGGCTGAATGAAGGACGAACCATCATTCTTCCAATATTCCTCTTCCTCTTGTAACACATGGTTCTCACATTTCTTCCAATAATCCCTGGCTATATTGGTGATCTATCAGACTGAAATAACTGGCATGATATATCTCTATTATCAGTACCTGGAAAATTATTATGTTGCATGATGTTAGAAAGACTTAAATTGCATGCTGACGAAAAGATCAGAGAAGAACAAGCGGGTTTCAGGCCGAAACGATCATGTATTGATCAAATATTCACACTAAGAACAATTATAGAAGAATCAGTGGAAATGCAATCGCCACTTATTATCACCTTCGTCGATTTTCAAAAAGCCTTTGATAGTCTACACCGCCCATCATTGTGGAAGATACTTACAATCTATGGTTTTCCAACAAAATATGTGAATATAATCAAAGCACTATATGACAATGCAAGATGTTGTGTTAGAACAAATAAAGGGAATACAGAATGGTTTACAGTAGAAACAGGGGTGAAACAAGGCTGTATTATGTCACCACTACTTTTCTGAATAGCTATTGATTGGGTTATGAGAAACTATACCCACAATGTATGACAGGGATGGGAACTGTCACCCTTACTGTTTAACTTCTGTACGGATAGGATTACGTAAGAAGCAGATTCAGAAAACGATGCTGTTAGTGAATTGTTGTTTACAGATTAGAAAATGCTACAAGAACAAACTGAATTAACTCATTGCAGAGATTCATTTAGATGAGTATTTCTAAAACAAGTTTAACTGGCCAAGCTTACAGAACATCTGTGTCAAAGATACTATGATCAGACAAGTCAAAGAGTTGAAATATCTAGGAAGCCTGTTCATGGCGAATGGCACAAAGGACAGAGAAATAGAAATAAGATGCCAGATGGCGAGCAGAATGGTTTGCCCATCTGATGCCTTTGCGCAAAAACCCACACATTTCCATGGAGACTAAGTGGTAGCTGATAAATAGCGTATTCATAACAAACCTTGCTATTAGTGCCAAACATTGTCGCTGCCCAAAGCACAGAAGAAGGTTAACATTGTGTGAGATGAGATATCTGAGAAAAACTGCACATCACCATAAGAGGCAGAAGGAGATAAAACATTAGGAAGTTGGTGGGAACTAAACCATGTATCAGCCACACAGAGCAGCAAGAAACAAAATGATTTGCACCCCTCGTCAAAATGCAGCCAAATCAGTAAATAGAGTGATACCGAAAAGTACGTGGAAAAGAGAATTATACATGAAGGTGATAAAGAAGAAGTGGGATGACCTTGAACAGATGCCAGGAGGGCTTGACATTTATTTGTTGAAGGCCTGTGCTGTACTGGAAGGTGAAAGGTAATGAATGGATAGGCAAAGTTGAGTCCTGTATTGATATGAAGGGGAGGGGGAATGGGAATCCTAAACTTGTTCATGCAATAGCAGGTTCAATACTTAATTCAAGCCAAAACGATACTGTTGAGTAGTTCACTGTTTCTACTTAATAGGAGACATTTTACCTTAGCCAAGAATGGAGTTTAGATCTACACTTATCATTTCATTTGAAAACCCTGGAATTATTTTATTATCCTTGTGTCATTTTTTATAAAATACTTCCCGATAAATGATCATGTAGTAGACCTTACGTAGCCAACAAGTCATAACCACAATATGCCCTACAACCACTAATTAAAGACCCAGAAAAGGAAATAGCAGATGAAATGATTGGCTATGATTTTGTTGAGCTTCCAGCACAATAGTAATGTTATAGACATGAGGGTATGAGGCAAAAAGCTTTTCTACATACTGCGTCAGTGCAAATTGGTGGTTGCTGCTTCTGCAAAATGAGGCACAAGTGCCTAAGTGAAATCACAAAGTGGATGAACACCAAGATGTTATAGTGTTTAAAAAAAAAAAAAAAGCACGCGGCACTGCAAGCAAATCCTTTTTTTTTTTCTCAACTATTCTAAAAAAAATTCTAACATACAGTGGGGTGGCAAATAAGGCAATGCTTGTGCACACTGTCATTGATGAAAGTTGTTCTGTAACCCCTGGGGGGCTGTATGATTGTCAAAGGTATGAGGACACTGATTCAGAGGGGTGATAGCTACAGATGCTGTCACAACTCCCTCAGGTTAGGGTCTTTTGCAGAAAAAAAAGGACTATGGAGTCAGGTTTTCAGCTGCTAGTGACCAGTGCTGAAGAAAAACACTCAGCTTATTGCTGAGATCAGTCTGTCATAGTCAACAGAGACATTTTATCTAGTACATTTTCTGTTTTGTTTCCAGACTCCAAAGTTACTCATTTTTTGTTTTGTTTCCAGACTCCATAGTTACCGTAAAATCTCGCGTATAATACGCACAATTTTTACTCATTTTTGCCCGCTAAAACTCAGGTGCGTATTATACGCGAGTACTAAAAAATACGTAATTTTCGATATCGAAAGTAACCTACATTGGAAAGTCTGTCAAGTTTTTGTCACAATTTGACAGTGAAAATGGCGCAAAATTGAATGTGCCATGTGTTTTCTTATGTGTCAGACATTGTTGCAAAACGCATTTCGCACTCTTGGTCTTCAATCGGTTTTGATATTAAGCTTGGTTGTGAAGTTTGTCATTTGAGCCCTAAAAATGAATTCGAAAAAATGTACTGCAGCAGAAAAGCTCTTAGTGGTAAAATATGCAGAATCTAACGGCAATCGGGCAGCAAGTCAACATTTTTCCATTAACGAGTGCAACATTCGATTATGGCGAAAAAAAAAGGCGCAACAAGTGTTGCCTAGTAAGAAAAAGGCGAATCGTGGGTCACCACCAGATCTTCCAGACCTAGAACAAAACATTATTGGAGTGGGTAGTCGATAGAAGGCAACAAGGCATCGGTGTTTCATGCATTGAAATCCGACTTAAAGCTCTGGAACTTAAAAAATCTCATACAGGCACAACAACATTTAAAGAGTCATATGGATGGGCAGTTCGTTTTATGAAGCGACATGGTCTTTCAGTTCATCGAAGAACTACTATCGCGCAGCATCTTCCATCTTCTTTCAGTTTTGTAACAAATGTTTCATAAAATAAAATCTTGAAAAATTATGGTGCGTATTATACACGAATTTCCATTTTACCTGAAAATTTTGCGCTAAATCAAGCATGCGTATTATACACGAGTGCGTATTATACGCGAGATTTTACGGTACTCATTTTCTGTTTGGTTTCCAGACTCCAAAGTTACTCATTTTCTGTTTTGTTTCCAGACTCCAAAGTTACTCATTTTCTGTTTTGTTTCCAGACTCCAAAGTTACTCATTTTCAAGTCTTCATCATTATCCTGCAGTTCTCTATGAAGCATAGGACTTTGACAAATACATGCTATGCCTGTCATCTGTTCAAATTCTTTCTATGTTTTCTCTATCCATTTCATGTTGTCCCCACTTCGCGTCTGCATGTGTTTTGTTTCTCTTGTCATGGGAATTGCAGAACAAGGACTGCCCTGTAATGCTGTCAGCTATAGGTCTCAGTGTTTGTGCTATCCCATGCAAGCAATCGTTTCCTCACCTCTTGTTCCACTGATTTTTGTCGGGTTCTTTCCCTCAGTTCAACATTGGTGTCTTGGCACACCATTTCAATGTTGCAAGTATGGCTGGAATGAGATAACTGCCATCATTAAAGGGATGTCAGCAATGACTATGTCAGATTTAGCCAACAGAATGTAGGTCTTGCCAGTTAGCATTACAATCAATGGAAGCAAAGTAGCTGGTAAGCAACTTCCCATCATGGTAACATTTCAATGTTGAAATGGTTTGGTCAGTGCAGAACTGCTGTCCCTTCAGGTATGTCAAATGTTTTTTCTGCTGGAGAAAATATCTCTAATGTCACTGACTGGAGATTTGCTTCAGTTAGTATTCTGGGAAGAAGTGTCATGTATTTAACTGTGATGAGTACCCCACGTATCTGTTAGTTACCTTTATTTATTTTATTCATACATGCCACATGCTATGGTTTACCCATAATCTGTACAAGGTGTTTGCGTTTTCAGATGTGTACACCCTGTCTCTGTACATAATTCCTGTACAGGTTTTCTAACCCATTCCCCTTATTACTGTGTCTCAGAGTTCTTTTATAAGGTTCCATTGAACACAGGATTTCCCAGTCTGTTAGTGATAATTAAACACAGAAATATTCAAATAGACTAAATGATGACACCATCACATTATTTTTACAGTGTAAAATAAACTCAGACATTTATTGTTTTGGTTTTAAAATAAGTAAAGACCTGTTTTAAAAGAAAAAGTTGCCGTGCCTCATTTATAATGCAGCCCACTGTAATTGAAAATATTTTTACACAAATTATCTCTTTTGATATGTTTTTTTCAGTCTTTGTACAAGTTTTGCGGGTCTTTGTACAGGGTTTTGGATTTTTTGTACAGGTTTTTCATCTCGGAGGTGTGGCATGTATGTTTATTTATTTGCTTATGTATGTATTTACTACTCACAGGGTTCAGGTTTTCTTCATTTTTTATTTAACTGTGACAACGCTAATGTGATGGCATTCACAAAGGAGTTTTCTCTGTCAAGGAGAAACAGCCTGGAGTGAACCTAGTATGATGCTATCTGTGTCTTGTTACCAAGAAAGGGTCTGCTACCAGTTATGGATATGTGTGTATGTATGGGTTCTGCCATTTCCATAAGAGTATAAACCTTCAGTCTGAGCTAAAGGATCTTCAAGACCAATGTGAAATAACCAAGAGGAATGCCTTGAAACATATTTGCACCAGGTGGTATTTATGCTGCAGACACTGCTAGAAGTGAAAAAGCCAGAATGTCAACAAATATAATACACAGTTTAATTAAATAATTGTTCTCACCATAAGTTATTGCATTAGACATGACCTTTTATATGTATTTACACATTTTCACGTTATTAAGGATAATAAAATAATTCCAGTGTTTTCAAATGAAATGATAAGTGTAGATCTAAATTCCATTCTTGGCTAAGGTAAAATTGTCCATGGTAAGTTTATTTTGATGGCAGAAAATACACTTTGACTACCCCAAAAGTGCAATTGATCATATCCTTAAGTGACCAGATCTGGGTAATTACATACAAAAACATATTCATTATCTGATATGCTCTCTACTTCAAAACATCACTACCTTAAAATGTACCTACGTGGGATATTGATTGTGGTAAGTGATGTAGCGCAGACCAGTAATAAAAACTGAAATTACCTTGTCCAGTATTGCCAGTATCACAAAACAAATATTCTTGACTAATGGTTTTTGGCTTGGTTAGCGATCATCAATAATGCCCCTATTAGGAGCCGGCAAAAAGTGCTGAAATTTCCTTAAAAATTAAAATAAGTAGAAAGAGGAAACTATTTTCAATTTTATGTTATTTGGGACTGTGGAATCATCATCATCTCAACCCGTAACCCGTCATGAGGCGTAGGGGTGCCATGGTGGAAGCATCAGCAGACAGGGTCCCCCACTGCTCTCTATCCTCAGCAATGCGTACAAGTGTGGAAAAACCGTGTCCTGCCCATTCTTTGATGTTATCAGCCCAGGATTTTCTTTGCCTTCCTCTTCTCCGTTTACCTTCAACTGTTCCCTGGAGGATCGTTTTTGTGGAATACAACAGTTAAAAACCAGATTTAATATGAGATGTCTGATCACTATACAGTGTGTGATTCACAGCCATGGATTTCAAGTCTATTATTGAATGCATACTGTGATATGAAAGTTATTTTTTTTTTTTTTTAAATGCTGTTTGTATCTGTTCTACTCTGCAATGGTGGAGTGGAATATGACAAGCCGCCATGATGTGTTTATGATATCCTGTGAGTAAAACTGGATGCTGCTTGTTGGGAGTTACTGTTGATTTATTTCAGAAGCTAATGCATTTGATTTGTTCCCAAAAGTGTTGAATTGTTCTCTGGGTTAATTTGGACTTGTATCCAACTTCAGTCTTAGAGCACTTTCTAAATAAGTGTCAAGCACGTTTCAGAGGGGTTTGTTAGTCCTTTAGTTGCTGTTGAAAGAGGTTTCTCACGCAACGCAACATTGATAAACAGTTTAAAATCGCCCATCCTGTGAATGTTTAAGGGAATTAATCCCTGTACTTGCCCCGTTTGTTATATAACCCAAGGATGAAATGTCAGGTGAATGTTAGACTAGCCTGTGAGAAGACAACAATCTAGTTCAGGGGTCGGGAACCCGCGGCTTGGGAGCCGCATGCAGCACTTTGAGCCATCTCATGCAGCTCTTGGCTCTCTGCTACTTAACTCTTAGTGAATGAGGGATGCCATGTGATTTTTTTTTCATGCGGCTCTTCAATTTGTTAAAATGGAGACAAAATTAAATATTTGGCTCTTTGTCACGGAAAGGGTCCCAACCCCTGGTCTAGTTAGACAATGCTGTAACACATTGGCAGTCATATTAGACCAGCATGTGGAAAGAGAGAAGTCTAATTAGACTGTCCAGTAGCACAGTAACAGTAATGTTAAACTAGTCTGTGAAAAGACAGCAGTCCATTTAGACTAGCCTGTAACTCAGTAACATGTTAAACCAGCCTGTAACATAATAACAATCAGGTTAAACTTTCATGAAACTCAGTAACAGGCATTAAACTAGCCCGTAACAAGACAGCAATGTAGTTAAACTGAGGAGTAATATAACAGCAGTCTAAATCCAAGACATCATAGGAATGTAACCCAAGCCTTGTCCTCCTTCAGGAATCAAACGTGGCCATAAAGAACAGTCATTCGCTGTCCACGTGATGACTGATGTCTTGTATTTTCCTACACTTATTAGAACGTTTTTGTTTGTTTACAGAGGCCAGAGTGTACCACTGGGTGCCAGGAGCTAAGTGTCCAATTTCTACATGTCAAGGCAATGGATATGTTAGCAAATTTGACTTTCAGCGTCACTGGAAAGAAAAACATGAAGAGATCATTGTTAAATACACATGTCCACACTGCCACTCACAAAGTAAAAGACGAGGAGATATTGTGCGGCACGTTCGTGTTGTGCACCATCTCAATATCACAGCCTCAGATCTCTGTGAAGTGTTTCAACACAACAAAGAATTTGTTGATCCATGGCCATTAACTCTTCAGACAGTCTTGGCTGATCCACAAACTTCTGTTTTCGGCTGAATAGTTTCACAGGAGCACTACTTTTTTGACATAAGTGTCAGTGTGCCTTGTTGATGGTGACCACAAATGATCAAAGCAGGAGAACAACAAGGTGCATCAAACTTTAGTTATTTATTGTGTGATCGTGTTTTTTTTTAAAAATCCAGACAGAATGTATCATTGTGTTTTGCTTTTGTGTGTCAAATTAATGGTTTTAGTCTTCTTCTTCTTCTTCCTCGTTCGCCTTCAGACTTCCACATTTATGACTCTAATAAAGGCAGCAGTCAACTCAAGGTTCCCGACATCTCCAAACAGTTTTTCGTTGACAGAAGTAGGTTGTTGCCATATGCTACCCCGTTCATTACTGTAGGTTGGGCAGTACTGCAGCAGGTGTTCGACTGTCATCGGGCTGGTACCGCAGGTGCAGAGATCTGTTGCACCAATTTTGTATTTGTGGTACAGATGGTATCTCAATCTGTTGTGCCCAGTGCGCAGTCGAAAAATGATGACCTGTTCTTTTCTGGATAGTTGATGATATGCGTCATTTTTCAAATGTCCCGGGTGCTCTCTTTCCCATTTGGACTTGAATGTAGCCTTTATAGTGGTCTTTGCCGTTGCGTAAGTTGTCTCTATATCATTTTGCTGTAAGGCACCTCCTTCTTTAGCAAGTCTATCTGCCTCTTCATGGTTTTAGTCTGAGGACAAAATAAGAGAGACAGAAAGTTAATTGCTTTGGCTGTCTCATGCAAATGAAGCCTGATATATTACAAAAACACGCCTTCAACAGCAGAAGATCTGGTTTCAGGGCATGAGGAAAACTAAGAGGCAGCTGGATAGACAACAGCACAGAAATCCTACATTAACACAGGCTCACAGCAGCCAATGCGACATACTTGGCTCAAGTACGCAAACTTCAGCTACCCTCTACACATCAGTGGAACAAAAAAATTCAAGTAAATAAGTAAGACAACATGCTTTTGAAAACACTACTGTTAACAGATTCCAGTTTGTAATCAGTGAAGAGAAAAATGTACTAATATTGTAGTAAAGAATGAAGATGTGGCTGGCAGTACATTTATAGTTTAACATATATAGCTATAGTTTGTGTCATGCTAATTTATTCCTTCCCTTTTATGATTCCTGGTGGAGCAAAGGGCTGTTACCACAGTAGCCTCCATACAGGACACCTGTGCCGAAACACTTTTGTTATTATTAATAGGAATTTTGCCTCCTTTTGATGAGGCAAGCGCTGTTCAACCTAGACACAAGGTCCATCAGTTATATTAGGGTGCATTTCCAAATGTAGAAGACCTTATGGTCTGGTATAAAGTTAAACACTTGTACACTCTTGCATTGGCAGTTTCTGTAGTATTTAGTTTTACATGGCAGGATTTCCAGCACCATGCTCAACCTTCACCTTAGTCACTTTTGGTGGGAGCAGTAGTTGTACTCTTTCTTTGCCTCATCAGAGACCTCTGGGAACTACATGGGAGGAATGTCAAAATGAGTAGCCACAGTTCACGCTGCACTAAGAGCTTACAAAATGTAAGGGCTTTACAATAAGGAACAGAAAGTGCACCATTTATGTCCTCAGTATCTATGGAGCAAATGGAGGCCTCGGATAAAGCTGCAAGGAGAACATTTATCTAATGACCGACCCTATTGTCAGGCCATGGTCACTGTTACTGTAGTCAGTTTTATGAACTTACGACATGCACCCAGGATATGTTAACTTATCTTTACGGTATTGAAAGCAAGAATGTACAAAATGATAATGATGTTATGTTTTATATTTTAAATAATGGGGGGGAGTATATCTTTGTATGTATGTGATACATAGTATATACCATTGTGGTTATCAGATTGGTGTTGCTTAAGTTTTTATGTAAATTCTGAAGCAGGATGATGTAAGGCAGTCTTGAATGTGTATCACAATTGCTTTGAACATCCGGTAATATTTTCTGCCAAATATGAAAGCTTGTCTGATTGGGAGAAAACTTCTGATGATCACATTGTCTCCTATTATAACATATTGTCTGATAGAATTTAGATTAATGTAACTTTGTCTGTCTGTATGTATGTGACATGCAATGAAGAAGAGTTTTTAACTGTAAAGGCTCTTATTGGCCAGAAAGATGCTCTAAAATGCTGATGGGTTGATGTAGCATTCAAGAACAAAAGGGTGTTTAATAATGAATAATGTACCTTTAAGTATACAGGCATACTTCTGAGATATTGCGGGTTCGGTTCCAGACCACCGCAATAAAGCGAATATCGCAATAAAGCGGGTCACACCCATTTTTTTGGCTTCCCAGTGCATATAAAAGCCTAAAATCATGTTTACACTATGTCTTTTAAGTGCACAATAGCGCTAGGTCTAAACAGAACAATGTACTATACAATTAAAAATACTTTATTGTTTTTTAAAAAAATGCTAATCTTCATCATCTGAGCCTTCAGCGAATTGTAATCTTTTTGCTGGTGGAGAGTCAAAATCTATCAGAAGAAGAAGGCACGTTCTAATAAATAAACATGAATAATTTGAAGAAAAGTGCAATATCTGCGAAGCGCAATAAAGCGAGGTATGCCTGTACTTGGCTATAGGACTAGCTGCAGTAATGGCTACATGCTCCATTAGTGGCGAACAGGAAAATGATGATGATACTTGGTTACAGTTTTTCTTGAGTTATTAAATGAAGGAAGAATATATAATAATTGCAGACTTTCATGAAGCTGGAAAATGATACGTCAAATAAAACAAATTTTTTTATCCCAAAACATTAATAATTGAATTTTTTTTTTTTTTGTGAAACACATCTGTATGCCTTAAAAGTAGATGATGAGACAAAAGCCTGCTGGCACAGTCTGTGTCTTTAATTTTTTTTAAAAAGAAAGAAAGGTAGACTTGACTTGACTTGACTTTGATCCACTGTCCATAAAGAAAGGTAGAACTTTGTGCCTTGTGCATTCACATGCTGATGTAGTTGAGTTATTTTTAAGACATCCAGGTGAGCTATGAATGTAAGATGTTAGTTTCCAAAAGTAAATAGCAAATATGATTCATAGATTTAGCAGACTGTCACTATGTTGTTTTATTTTGTCACATCATGTTCAGCACACCAGCATTAGAATACAGTCATATGATGTACACATTTTCACATACTATGGATTTTGCAGACATTTTACATCGCAAGCATTCACGGGCAGTGCTGAGTTTCACGTCTGGCTTTTATTGGCAGGGGCAGAAAAAGTCAAGAGCATGGGTTACTGGCAACCTCAAGATCCTTGCCCAGTTAATGGCTGCCTTGGAAAACACTTCTACAATAGAAAACAGTTCTGCTGTCATTGGAAAGAGAAGCATGAGAAAATTGTCATGAAGTATTTGTGCCCCTACTGCAATCGGGGACAGAAGAGAAAGAGAGATGTGTCCCGCCATGCTCTCATGTACCATGGAGCTTCCGTGGATCTTGAAGCATTAAAAGGAAAGTATCAACCAAATCAGCAGTACATGGATCCTGGATCATTAACGTTGGAACAAATTCTTGGTGCTCACGGCAAAGTTTTAACGAAACCAGAGTAATTACAAAACTCTGAACAAATGTTTTTATTTGTGAAATATGATATCATGACTTTATGAAACTGTATGCTGAAAAAATGATTTGCTTTCATAGTTATATTCTTTTTGCAACTGTTGGAAATTTTTAGAGTTGTTAATATGATTCCTAAATTTTTATTTTTTTTAACATACACAGTGGCCCATTGTCAGCAGTTATAAATGTGTGTGTTTCTATTTTTTCAAAGTCTCTTGTAATCACATGTGCTAGTTGCTTTTATGAACAGATCAGAACAAATTGTCATTCTGCGCCAATAAAGTATGATGTTTTAACTTATCTCGGATGTCCATGATTGTTTACCATATGACACGAATATCTCTGAGATACAATAACTGTTAGTTATTGTAGAAATCCACATTTACCATTTCAACATTGAGAATCAATCTATTTGTTGTTTCCCCTTTGAATATACACAATAGTCATTTCATAGTTACTTCCCTTTTTCTGCTTGTAGAAGTCACTTTACTGCAAAAGTTAATAATCAATTCAAGGAATCTGTCTTGAACGAAACGAGTTGAAATCATATACTGCAAGAAGCAATTTTACATCATGCATGTGGTATGTACGTAATGTCATTGAACCATCGTATACGAGTCAATATACTGAACGTAATGATATATAAGTTCATTTTGGATGTACAGAAAAACATCATCATCATGTGGCTTGGCATGCTGCCTGTAGTTTTGAACCTTGTTTCTGTACATGGAGATGCATTTTTGCAGTTAGTCTTGAAGCATGAGACACAAATTCATCATATGGAATGTGCAATAGTTCACATGAACATGTAGTTATGTCTGTATTCTTGACTTGTTAAGCTCATAACAACGTGTATGTCTATCAATTACATGTGCGTTTGAGTACAATCTGAAGTATTCACAGGTAATAATGGATGTTTCATGCAGCGTGACAAAACATCAGCAACCACGTTCAAGCTTCCCTTGATAGGTTTAATTTCGTAGTCATATGGCTGCAAAGCCAAAGATGCTCGAGCTGCCCTTTCATTCTTGAATCGAGCTGTCTTGAGATAAGATAATGCGCGTTGATCGGTCTCCAATGTAAATCGAGCTCCTAAAAGATACCTTTGCAACTTGGAGAAACAGAACACCACTGCTAGGAGTTCTCGTTCAGTTTCCTACTCACGTAAAGTGTGGGGTGCAGACAGCCATCCCATTCTTGCATTAATGAGCCATCAATCGATGATTTTGATGCATCGACCCTGAGAATAAAGGGTTTGGAAGCATCAGGCAATCTCAAGATAGGCATTTTTGAAAATGAACATTTAAGAGCATTTAGAGAAACATCACAAACGTGAGTCCATATGACTCTGTTTGGGGAATGAATTTTTTTTCACTAGAGAGGACAACACTGAAGTTATCTCTGCAAAATTAGGTAAAAATTTACGATAAAAATTGAGTAAACCGAGGAGACTTCTAACTTGCTTTTTATTTTTAGGAATATCAAGGTTTAGAATCTTTGAAATAGTCGAATCCTCCGGTTTTAACAGACCACCTCCTACTTTATGTCCTAGAAATGAAATCTCTTTAAATCCCACTCTAGTTTTAGATGGACGTGCAGACAAGTTGTGTAGGCGTAGAGTATGTAATAAGGATTGGATACCTACTAGATGTTCATCCCATGATCAATGAAACAGACAAATGTCATCTATGTATGTAATCAGATCTTCTTTGTCAGAAAAGAGTCTTCGCATCATGCGAACAAAGGTCGCAGGAGCATTCACTAAACCAAAAGACATATAGTTGAATTGGAATAGTCCTAAAGGTGTTGCGAAGGCAGTATAAGGCTTGGATTTCTCCGATAATGGCACTTGCCAATAGCCTTTTGATAGGTCAAATTTAGTGAAAAATATAGCAGAAGCTAACCTATCCAACAATGATTCTAATAAAGGAAGTGGTTCAGCATCCTGGACTGTGAGAGAATTTAAACGTCTAAAATCTATGCATATGCGGATAGATTTATCTTTTTTCCGAATCAAAACCATCAGAAAACTATAAGGAGAATGCGATGGAGAAATGATATCTAATTTAACCATCTGTTCTAATTCATCCTTAACCTGAGACTGTAAGTGTATTGGTATAGGATATGGTTTCAACTTAATAGGTTGAAAATCAGTAAGGATGATATCATGTTCAATGATATCAGTATGTCCTGGGACATCTGTAAGGACATCAGAGAAAGATAGTAGTAAATGAGTAACTTGTTCTTTCTGATGAGAAGTCAGAGTTGGTGATATAGAAACATCTTTCCAACTCTCAGTAGCTAAGACATGAACACTTGGTAACACCAAAAGTGATTCATCTCCATTAGACAAGTCAGAATTTTCCTCCTGTATTACACCTAAAGAAGAATGACGATTGACAGATTCGTCAAGAGCTTCAAAGACTGGTCCAAGATGTGGTGGACGTGTATGAAACTGCTGCAACATATTGATATGAAAAGTTTTCTCCTTTCCATTTATTGAAACAATATAATCAACATCCGACAGTTTCTCAACAATCCTTTAAGGTCCTCTCCACGATACAAGTAATTTGTTATCTTTATTAGGTAATAGCACATATGCTTCATCACCAGGCCATAATTGGCGTAATTTACGGTTCTGGTTGACAAACAACCTAGCCTTAAGCTTTGCCTTTTCAGATGAATCTACTGCTATCTGGCATGCGTCAATTATGTTTTTTCTTAAATTGACCACATATTGGTATGAGGTTTGAACCTCTTCATTCATAACAGCTTCAATCCATAGCTGTTTCAATATTGACATTGGACCTCTTGGTTTTGCGCCAAAAACTAACTCAAAGGGAGCAAACCCAGTATGCTCATTTTTAATTTCTCTGTAAGCAAATAAAATTGCTGGCAAAACTCTGTCCCAATTTTGTGGATATTTCATGGTGACTTTATGTAACATTTGTTTCAATGTTCTATTCAGAACTTCAATTTTACCGTTTGACTGGGGATGATAGATCGAACTAAGTGATCTCTCAATCCCAAACATTTCCATCATCTGTTTCATAGCATCTGAAACTAATTGTGTTCCCCTGTCAGATAAAATATTTTCAGGAAAACCTAGACGACTAAAAATCAAAAATAATGCATCAGCAATATCTACCGTTGTAATAGTTTTCAATGGTATTGCTTCAGGCCAACGTGTGCACATATCAATGCAAGTCAACACGTATTGATGACCTCTAGCTGAAGTTACCTTTAAAGGGCCAATAATATCAATGGCCATCTTTGCGAAGGGCTGCAAAGAAATATCAGCTGCCTGAATAGGAGCATCATGTTTCGGCCTCCTAGTTGCTAAACTTTGGCACACTGTACAAGTACGACAAAAAGATTTCACATCTTTTGTTACTCCAGGCCAAAAGAAGTGTGACAAAACTCTCTGTTTTATCCTAGCAAATCCTAAATGTCCAGCACGTGCATGTTGTAAAACAAATGGATGAAAACAAGCTGGTACCATAATTTGCTTTTTTATTAAAGAATTAGCATCTTGATAATTTCTAACTAATATGTTATTTTTCAGAGTATACCAGTGTTTTGCATTGTCATCAGATATTACATCATCTAAATGAGCAATGTGAAAAAATTTTCTTAAGGAATTATCATCCTTTTGTCTTTGAATAAAGGTTTCCTTACACTAGTCAACAACCAAATGTACCAGAAATGAAAATAGCTGATCTTAACTAATTTTGGTGTGCTGAAAACGAAAATGACATTAAAAAATGTTGATTGGCTCTAGTTTTCAAGATATATGCTACTAGTTTATTTAATTACGGTAAATTTATATATATATATGACTCAACTGTTGTGGGCGATTGCATAATTTTTTCTAATGACCAATAAAAATGTTACTAGAAGTTGATGATGCAATCCTACCTATGATTACATCACCTTTGTGTATAAATACCTTATCTCTGATAAAATTTTGCCATTAGTTAGTGCATTTGTCCTTATCAAAAGTATCGTAGTTAGAAATGCCAGAAGGCGTACAGTTTGTATTTTGGCTGCAGAATAGGAGATCAAGATAAGAGCTGGGTGCCACACATATGCTGCAATACATGTGCAGCACATCTTAAACTGTGGTTGACTGGCAATAGGCAAGCTATGCCTTTTGCAGTCCCAATGATTTGGAGAGAGCCCACTGATCATCTCAACAACTGTTACTTTTGCATGGTCCCTCCAATTGGGAAAGGCATATCAAAGAAGAATAAGTGGACTCTGGAATATCCAAACATCCCCTCTGCAATACTTCCGGTACCACATGGCGATGACCTACCAGTTCCCAAAGTGCCAGAATCCTTTTCAGCTGCTTCCACTGATGAAGAGGACATTGGTGGTCCTGAACCATCAACCTCAAGTGACACAGATTTTGAGCAAACTACATCCACTAACCCAAGGTGAACTGAATGATCTTGTAAGAGATCTGAATTTACCGAAGAACAAGGCGGAGCTTTTGGGTTCCAGATTGCAACAGTGGAATCTCCTGGCAGAAGATGTTACAATTTCTGTGTATAGGAACCGCCAGAAGCCGCTTATTACATTCTTTTTCAAAGAGGGTGACCTTTCTGCGTGCCACAACATTTCTGGTTTAATGGCAGCCCTCAACATCAATTACATACCGGAAGAGTGGAGGCTTTTCATTGATTCATCCAAGACAAGTCTTAAAGCTGTTTTGTTGAATAATGGTAATGTGTTACCGTCAATTCCAGTTGGTCACGCAGTTCATATGAAAGAAACTTATGAAAACATTAAGCAGCTTTTGAAGTGTATAAACTACGATCATCATCATTGGTCACTTTGCGGTGACTTAAAAGTGGTCGCTCTTTTGCTTGGACTACAGGGTGGATACATCAAGTACTGTTGCTTTCTCTGTGAGTGGGATAGCCGTGCACGAAGTGACCATTACATCAGAAGACATTGGCCAATCAGGCAGTCATTGCAGCCTGCAGTAAGAACGTTGAGAACCCAGCAGTTGTCGACACCAGCAAGATTTTGTTGCCACCCTTGCACATTAAGCTGGGTCTCATGAAAAACTTTGTCAAGGCAATGGAGAAAACAGATGAGGCTTTCAAATACCTCATCAGAAAATTTCCAAGACTGAGTGAAGCTAAAATAAGAGAGGGAGTATTTGTTGGTCCGCAAATTCGAAAACTTCTTCATGATGACGAGTTTCTTTGCGTGTTGCATGGCAAGGAAAAAGCAGCATGGCTAGCATTTAAGTCAGTGGTGGACAATTTTCTTGGAAACAACAGATCTGATAATTACAATGAAATTGTAGAAAATCTCCTTCAGAAGTATAAGAGTCTTGGCTGCAACATGTCTTTGAAAATTCATTTTCTGGATTCTCATCTGGATTTCTTTACGTCAAACTGTGGAGCGGTCAGTGATGAGCATGGTGAACGATTTCACCAGGACATTGCTGCTATGGAGACAAGGTATCAAGGCAATTGGAGCCCTTCAATGCTTGTTGATTACTGTTGGACTGTGACAAGAGACACCTCATCGATTGACTACAAGAAGCAAGCAAAGAGAGCTCGAACAGCGACTGAATAATGACGGAATGGGTTCAAATGTGCCTTTTTAAAGCATGATATGTGAACTTTAAATAATGTTTTTATTTTTTCTATCATTTTATGTTAAAATATCAATTAATTGAGTATGTAACCACAATTTTTATAATGCTAAAGTAGAAAGACTAGCTGTTTAGCCCAGAGAAGTAAACAAGCATACATTATTTGTATTACTGTAATATAAATTCATCATTTAAAAAAAACCCAGAGCCAATTGGTGAATTTCATTATGATATTTGAAATCAGCATGTCAAAATCAATAAGAAATGGTACATTTAATTTCTGGTACAAAAAACTTTTGAAAATTTGTTGACTAGTGTTATCAATGAGTTCCACCTGGAAAATATCATCATCATTATTATTGTCATCATTCATTACTTGAATATCATCAGTAATCTCTTGATTATAGTGATTATCATTATTATTTTCATCTTCTTCTTCTTCTGAAACAATTTCTTCACTTATGTCCTCAGGTAACACATTAACATTTGGTATGTGTTTATCCATTTCAACATGAGCCTGAGCTCTAGTAGTTACAGCATTTGAACATATGAGATGTTGTTGTTCCCATTTTCCAATATCCTCTTTTGTACATTCATGAATATGAGGAATGTTTCCTAAAATGATTCCAGCAATTAGGTTATTCAAGAGGCATACAAGTGTTCTTCCAGAAAAATATGGAGTATCTAAGAATACCTCCGCTGTAGGATAGTACTCTACAGTACCTCCAAAAGTAATGCATTTAACCTCTTTTCCAGTATAATCTGATTGATCAACTAACACTCTATGTACACCAATAGTTGTTGCACTGTATCCCTCAATAGAGACACCAATTAATTATTGACAAAACCTTCGTTAAGTACTAATGAACCAATATTCTCAAACGAAGACATTACTGGTAAAGGATGTCCGCATAATAGTCGTGGGACTCCTTGTGGCTGAAATAAAGAATTGCAGTTAGTACAGTTGTTACTATTGGATAAATCCACACTGCAAGAATTAGCATGTGCTACAACATTATCATGATTATGATTATTATCAACATCATGGACAACAACATTTGTGCGTTCAGGGTTTCTAGATTGCCTGACATTGTTATTATGATAAGACCCTCTGTTGTTGGTATGCTAATCATTACCTCTGTAAAAAGATTTCTGTCCTCTACCTGATTTAGGGTTGTATCCTTCTCTGTTTTGCCACTCATTTGATCTAAATGATGCTTGTGGATAGTAACCTCCATCATTATATGAATTATAATTTCTTTGAAGTTGATATTTGTTAAAGTTGTATCTACCTCTATTATTGCCATAGTTATGTGACTGATTTACTCTGTGATTTTTGTCAATACTACTAGATCTATACCTAGGTGCATTATCATTAAAAGACCTGGCAGACACAGCTGGTAGTGACTCTTTAACATTGTTTCTGCTAAGTATTCTATTAGGATGTGCCACTTGATATTGGCAACCGAGAGTTTGTAACTTTGTCAAATTCTCTGGTTTTCTTTCTTGTAAAAATGCAAGAAAATCAGCACTAACAGAAGACAACACCTTGTCTCTTAAAATCAAATCCGACAATCCATCAAAAGTCTTTTCAATTTTGGATAATTCAATCCATCTAGAAAAATTTAGTTTTGAAGCTGAAATAAATTCAGTAAAGTCCCTACCTGAATCATCCAATTGGTACTTTTTAAGTAGCATAAGTTTA
Source organism: Oreohelix idahoensis (assembly GCA_024509875.1). Taxonomy (NCBI): domain Eukaryota; kingdom Metazoa; phylum Mollusca; class Gastropoda; order Stylommatophora; family Oreohelicidae; genus Oreohelix; species Oreohelix idahoensis. The sequence continues at coordinate 274,979 of JAMPIV010017045.1, forward strand.
ACAGCATCATAGTCCTTTCGAATCTGTTCATCTAAGGTACAGACTGCAGTTAATGGTTCACCCACTAATAAGTCTACTGGACCAAGTAGTTTTTTCAATTTTAAACTCTTCACAATATGTCTCGTATCTATTCAAGAAGCACGAAATATCATCGATGGACGAATTAAATTTCGGCAAATTAATCCTGACACCAGTAGAATGATCCCTGTTTCTACCTTCACCCAACATAGGATTTACCTGTGGTTGTTGTAGTTTTAATTTTTCAAGTTCTATCTCAGCAAATTTTATTGCTTGTTGAGATTTTATCTCCTCTTAGATCTAGCATAGGCTAATTTTTCCATTTCCAGAGCCATTTCTTCTGATCTTCTTTTCTCAATTAATTCTTCTTTTCGAAGTTCATCTTGTCTTCTTTTTTCAGATAATTCTATTTCTTCTTTTCGGAGTTCATCTTGTCTCCTAATCTCCTTGTCCACAAAAGCTTGCAAAGCTTCACCTTCCAAAGCAAATTCTTTTCCAATCTTCAATAAATCTTTTAATGAAGTCATGGTTTCTAATTATTGTGATTATCAATATGAACACAATATTTCAACTTTTATATATATGAATATGTCAGCAAAATATTAAATACCTATTCCACCAATCCCAAATCACTCTTCAAATGCAATATGGATATGGAGCAAAGCAAAGAACAATACCATGATACGAACGAGATGACAAGATACAAGATTAAGAGCTAACTGAAGAAAATTCAAATATTCAACTAAGGAATAAATATATGAATTGTATAACAAATAATTGAACTAGTGATCTAATGCATCAAAGACAAGACAAAACGCATTTCACAACAATGATGACATCTATGAAATAAATGATAGTTAGATGAGAATGACACTTTTACAAACAACAATGTAATAAACTGAATAAAATATTACAATGAACTGGACTATAATAACAAACAATAAGTATACATGACTACACAACTAGACAAAAATTGGATCTGTTAAATTCAGATGAGGCAGAGTCATACACAGCAATGTAAGCTGGCTCCTCAATATGAACCACACAGATACTAACTTAAAGAACGCTAATTTCTATAAAGACTTGCCGAAGCGGTAGAAACAAAGAAATGAGTCCCTCCTACCTCCCGCTATGTTACAAACACATAGACATAATGAATACACACATAGTGAAATTAACATTCCGGCAAACAGATATCATTCTAAACTCAAGCTGTATGTATCAATAAATGGACTTACCTGTAGCCAGTAAAACTTCCTCCTGGATACTCCTCCAAGCAAGGAACGTTGAAAAATATGCAAAATAGACCCAGGTTAGGCCTAGCACTTGATACGCCTGACATCAAAGGACACCGCTTTGGTCCAACATTCAAGTAGAAAATTCGCCATATTCAGCATAGATCGTAAACTTGGCTTTTGAAATTGATGAAGTACGTCTCTTTCTTACTAGACGACGACTTTGAGGCACACATGAAGATAATTATACATGGAAAGTCCCTTCCATAATTCAAGTAACTGTGCAGACGATACTTGTCGCCATTTTGAAAATCTTGAATTCGTTAGTTTCACCGGATATTTGAAATCCTTAGGCATTGGCCCCCATTGATACGGGTCTCACACTTCCCAGGGGTAAATTCATTTAGGTGGCTTTATATTAATTGTAGTAGGCTTCTTCTCAGCTTACTTACACTTATGATATTGGTGTCGTGAAGGCTTGGCCGTCTTGAATTTCGAGCACTGCTGATAAGCCAGTGTCATTAGGGATATGGCCCATTCAAATCCCACCCCTGGCCCGCACACTTGCAACTGTTAATAAAAGTCCAAAGGCCTGATTGGACACTTCACAATATATTTAATTAGACATTTCACAGCTCCACAAGTACATCAAGAGAGTATGTTCATGCACAAAAGGCATCAGTATGACGGTCTATATATCGTCGAAGTACAGTCTCGTACTAATGAAAGATGTCGTCGACATTTTCATACATTTTGATTTAATAATATGTCACTCACGTACTAAACAGCATCCTCTGTCAATCCTGCATAAATAAAGAAGCTAGCATTACACACGGAGGTGTATGCGTAATCCAGCTGATGTTACAACATAATGCAGATCGCGGAAATAATATAACTCTCTGGAGCAAATACACATAAGCCTCCGACACCATGAATGGCTTGGCCCACATAGAGATCTTATCATCTGCATACATGGCGAGCAGAATTAGTGACGTCACTTCCTAAAACCAAGGACAACAGTCCATAAACAAATCAACCAGGAAGTGATCGTTGAAAACCAATGTTATGATATTTACACATAACAGTCATCTTTAAAGAAATTAAATTTCATCCGAATCATAATCAGATGTCTCTGAGAAATTGATAATCAATCTCGGCTGAATGAAGGACAAACCATCATTATTCCAATATTCCTCTTCCTCTTGTAACACATGGTTCTCACATTTCTTCCAATAATCCCTGGCTATATTGGAGATGGCGGCTTTTGTAAGTATTTCAACATCTTTTAATTTGAACGTTCTATTTTCTGTTGCTACCTGTTCCTTAATTTTAGCCCAGACTAATTCTATTGGGTTTAAGTGAGAATGGTAAGGAGGCAATCTTAAACATCTGTGACCATGTTCATGGATTGCCTTGTCTATGTGAAATATCTTTGTATGCTGTGTCTCTTTTTTACAATTCCAAGTAATTCAGGCTTCAGGGACATTTCGTTGAATGGAATGTTGTTTTTGGTCAGCCAAATCTTTATTACATCTTTAGTACTTGATGAATTAGGAACTTTATCTTCTGGTGCCACAATGTTGTGATATGAAGCATTGTCCATTATCAAACACGACGGTCTATCCAATGAAGGAAGTACATGATTCACAATCCATTCATCTCTGTATGATAATCCCTATTATCTATGGATTTTGAAACAAATATGAGTTCAGTATTATTTAGAAGCCCATGATGGCTGCTTCCTGCATGTGCAATTATTAGGCGCTGTCCTTTGCTGCTTGGTACTAGTCTCTTAGTTGTCCCATCAGATGATTGCCATTCTCGTTCATTACTGTGGTGCGCATTGATCCAAGTTTCATCTAAATACACAAAATCATAACAATCTTTTCTCATTTCTCTGACCTCGCGTAAATATTTGCTTCTCATTGCAACTATATGAGGCTTCTCACAAATAAGGTTTCTACCACCAATATATTTTCTAAAAGTGAATCCCAAACTCCTAATAGTCCTCCATAGCGTAGATTTGGAAATATCAATGTCATTATTCTTTCTTAACCAAATTTTCAATTTCCTTAAAGTTACTGCCTCATTATTGTGAAACATATTGCACATTTCTCTGCGGATCAATTCTCTGTCGAAATTATCCACCACTCTTGGCCTAATTTTCGTGTGTAAAACACTGAAATTAGAAATTTCAGATGTCGCTATGCAGCGGTGCAATGATCATTGCTTATCCCCAAGGCATGAATAGTCCGCTTTTGTGGGTTTGAAATAGAATGATATAGTTTTCCTCAAGTAGCTTCATTGCAGAAATACTTTAAAAAATCCTATTTGTGATTAGCTGTAATGTCATAAAATGTACTCGCAGACTCATTTTTCCTACTTAACCACACAATACTTTTTGTAGATACACCCCTGATTGACAATGTGTGAGTAACGCCGGATATAAACTGTTTTATGTTTAAGAAGTGCAATTTCACGCTAAAATCATGCCAATTGTTTGATAAACCAATCATGTGCAAATGAGGTCGTATAATATACTGTAGACATTTCAATATGTGTGTGTGTGATGTGTGTTGGCAAGTAGAATTTTGATATTATATCGCAAAGAAACGAAAATTGAAAACAATGGCTGCATTTTAATGAAAAATTTAATTCATGGGGTCTATACCATTTCAAATTCACACAAAATTTCACTTATATGCGTTATATATTCGCTGAGATATAGCATTTTGAAGTTGGGCAAAGCTAGTGAAACGTGCTATAACAATTTCTGTTCATCCTGAAATGGAATTAATTTAACTCTGACAAAACAGGTTGGCTATCTTGATTTTTTTCTATATTGCCCTTCTGTCCCATAACTAAAACCAGATGCAAGACAAAATGAGAATACTGGATAAGGGGTCACAGCTAATGGGTCTGAAAATACACAGAAAACAAAGATTCTGAGAATATATGCAGCAAATGATAGCTAGATTGCACTTGGAGAAACTCCCGTACAAGATAATGGACTCGTGCATCTATCTATCTTTCTTGTCAGCAATGCAAAGTTAGAGGGACAGACAATTACATCAAACAAAGAATATGAAAGGCGAGGGGAGCATGTGGAAATCACAAGAAATCAAGTCCAACACAAAAATAAGAATGTTCAGCTCCTGTATTACGGTAGTCATGTTACATGGCTCGGAACAAGGGAGAACAACAGAAACAATCAAGAAGTTACAGATTCTAAAATGAGTGATTGAGCCGAAAAAAAATATTGAAGAGAATAGACATATTGAAGTGGTGTGACGAGATCATGATTGTGGAACTGATGAAAAGAACCAGACAAACACCTGTGAAACGAGCTGAAGTTTGGCATTGGATAAGATACACATTGAGGAAACCAGCTAATGGCATTGCAAAGCAGTCCTTGTTCTGAAATTCCCATGGTAGGAGAAATGGAAACCAAATAACACATGGAGAAGAGAATTGAAGACAGGCATGAAAGGGAAAAAGAAGACACAGAAAGATCTTTAATGGATGGCACAGGACATGAAGGCTTGTGGAGACTTTGTTTAAGGTACAGTTGTAAGGGTAAAGAATGACAAATACCTCCAGTGATTTAACACCATGGATACATCATACCATGTCAAGTCTAGATTCATTTGGAAAGAAGATTTGTATTGTGTAACGTGTGATCTTGAATGTTCTTGTGTAACTGGCTTTTTTTGGCATCACTGAAAAACTGCTATAAACTATGTAACTACTAAATAATATTATTCAAGGAATCGGAATATTTACTTGAGATACTTTTGGTAAGAATTTAATGAAAAGTATACTTCTCTTTTTTTTTATTAACCTTATCCAGTTTTGTTAAAATATAAATGTATAATTAACCACAAACCAATGTTAACATTTTACTATAATTTCTCCTGGCTCCTTGGGGGCATGTGATAGTTCTTCCTTATTTGAACTTGTCTTGCGTGAGCCAAACCAGCAGTGAATTATAGGACTTCCCACTTCTGCCTGCTCCCACTATAAACACTTTTTGGTTGTTTCATTTTTTGCTTTCCCATAAGTCTTCCTGTCGAGAGCATGTGACAGTAGCCACTTTTGTGCATTCTTAATGTGTGCTTTAACAATCTCCAGCAACAGCGTTCAGATCTTATCAGTAATGTTGCTTGTAAGTTAAATGACTCATACTTTTACCACTTTTTTGCTCCTCATTGAATCTTGTTTTTCATTTTTTCCTTGTTTCGTCTTCAATCTGTATTGAAGCATCCCAGAAACACTCAGCTAATAAATCAAGTTTAGGTTGCATGTTATGTACTGATGATTCTCATATATTATCCAGTGACAAGAATTTTGTAATTTCTGCTCAATTATATTTGTTGGTTTTTTTTGGGAGGGTTTTCTTCTTCTCCCTTTTCTTCTTTTTTTTCGCTCTAAACCTCATACTCGTCCACATCCTTTAGTTGTACCACTTCACACTTCATTTCTGTTCCAAATTTGTTGGTGTTTGTCATCTTAGTTTTATTTTTGTTGTTGCTAATATTCCGTTTCATAATTCTGGCTGTTAGGTTTAGTCAGGAGCAGTAATTCTTGCATGGTGTTGGATGGAGTAAATTGTTAAGGGCACTAACAAAACGAGTACAATTTATAATAATAAAAATGACACAAATTGAACTTCAATTTTTTTGTTCTTTCATTACACTGATGTGTTATGGGTAATTTATTCATTCTCGTTTTAGGCTCTTTAAGGAGCATGGGGCCACAATTATAGACCGCTGTTGCGCTCCTGCCCGCCGCCTCAACCCCCCGACTTAAATGAAGAAGGAAGAAGAGAAGGATCCCGTTACATGCCCATTGAGGCATATTGGAAATATGGTGTTAGGCCCATATTTTCTTGACCATCAGTGCACTAGGGGGAATGTGGTCAGCATCACTCTGGCCGCCTTAACCTTCCCAGCGTTGCTCTGGTACCCAATTCATGAGGGTTGACCCCGGAATGTTTGCGGTCTAAAAAAATCCCACCTCAACTGGGGATCGTACCATGGACTACCGAGCTAGGAAGCCAGTGCACTAACCACTACACTACCATGGCTCCCATACTTATATGAAGACCTGCACCAAAACACTTGATGTGTTCTTACTGTGCTGTTGTCTGTAGCAGTTTGACTTGTATGATGAGGTTCAGCCCCCCCATGCCCTGCCTCACATTAGATGTCTGTAACAGTATGCCTAAGGAAGGAGTGGTTCTATGTTTTCTTGTCTCTTTTACAGACCATATTGAATGGTATAAGACTATAATACTAGGATAAAAGGTACAGGACAGTATGTTATTTATGATAGTGTTACAGATGTGTAAGAACAAAAAGTGAAAGATGTTTTGGTGAAGTACCTTTGTCGGCTCAAACAACACACAAAATAATGAAGAGAAAAAAAATAATAATAATGACTAGGTACCGATACATACCTGTAAAAGAACTGCTTAAATCAGGTAATAATTTTTGTGTGCAAGATGAAGAACTAGTGTTGAAATCAATGAAATAAGTTGTCAACAAATTAAATCTGTAGTGGTCTATAAGATCAGTGACGCTAGGGCGTACTGATACTACTCATAATATTTGTATTGAGGCTCCTAACCCTTACCATTCTCTGCCTCCGACACATTCCTTTTTTCCATTTGGGGGGGGGGTGTGTGTGTTATGCTCTTCAGTTTACAATTTTTGATTAATTTAGGCCTATTGCTTTTCTGGCCATAATCAGATGGAGGATAAAGTTGTGGTTGAGAGGTCACAAGAACTAGGTCTGAAAATCCACTGAGAAAAGACAAAGATTATGAATGCTGTAAATGATAGCCAGATTGTACTTGAGAAACCTTTACAGAATATGGATTCATTTTTGCTGCAACATAGACAAAGTTAGAAGGTCATGCAAAAACAAAAATAGGATACACACAGCAACAGAGGCTTTTGTTACATGGAGCTATATGGAGGTCAAGTCCTACACACAAAAATAGAATTTTTCAATTTAAATGTCAAATTAGTTCTTTTATATATCTCAAAAACTTTAAAGTCAACAATCGAGACGCTCATAAACTAATACTTGATTATAAAAGAAATATTAAATTCATATGAAGGAATCATTGCATATAGAATTGATAGAAAAAGCCAGATATATACCATATAGAGGTGAGGCTAATATGGAGGTATTTTGGGCACATACTGAAGAAGTCCCCAGTTATCATCTCATGGCAGTCTTTTCTGGAGTTCCCAGGGTTGAAGAAAGAGAAGACCCCAAAAAATAACCATGGAAAAGTAAACTGTAGACTGACATGGAAGGGTGAACGGAGGTGCTGTTGCCTAATTCACCCTAAAGACATCTGTGAAAAGACCATTGAATGTAACAAAACTAGCTGTATTGTTTGTGCAGATCTGGAGAAAATCTTGACAGAGTGGACAGAAACAAACTAGCATATTTACATTACTAGGGAATACAACGTCAGGTTTTGAATAATATTACAGCTTAGTACCACAAAAGTGTGAATGTAGCAATGGATGTGCAAACATATTTGAGGTTAACACAGGTGTATGACAGGGATGGGAACTGTCACCCTTACTGTTTAACTTCTGTACGGATAGGATTATGTGAGAAGCAGATTCAGAAAACGATGCTGTTAGTGAATTGTTGTTTACAGATTAGAAAATGCTACAAGAACAAACTGAATTAACTCATTGCAGAGATTCATTTAGATGAGTATTTCTAAAACAAGTTTAACTGGCCAAGCTTACAGAACATCTGTGTCAAAGATACTATGATCAGACAAGTCAAAGAGTTGAAATATCTAGGAAGCCTGTTCATGGCGATTGGCACAAAGGACAGAGACATAGAAATAAGATGCCAGATGGCGAGCAAAATGGTTTGCCCATCTGATGCCTTTGCGCAAAAACCCACACATTTCCATGGAGACTAAGTGGTAGCTGATAAATAGCATATTCATAACAAACCTTGCTATTAGTGCCAAACATTGTCGCTGCCCAAAGCACAGAAGAAGGTTAACATTGTGTGAGATGAGATATCTGAGAAAAACTGCACATCACCATAAGAGGCAGAAGGAGATAAAACATTAGGAAGTTGGTGGGAACTAAACCATGTATCAGCCACACAGAGCAGCAAGAAACAAAATGGTTTGCACCCCTCGTCAAAATGCAGCCAAATCAGTAAATAGAGCGATACCGAAAAGTACGTGGAAAAGAGAATTATACATGAAGGTGATAAAGAAGAAGTGGGATGACCTTGAACAGATGCCAGGAGGGCTTGACATTTATTTGTTGAAGGCCTGTGCTGTACTGGAAGGTGAAAGGTAATGAATGGATAGGCAAAGTTGAGTCCTGTATTGATATGAAGGGGAGGGGGAATGGGAATCCTAAACTTGTTCATGCAATAGCAGGTTCAATACTTAATTCAAGCCAAAACGATACTGTTGAGTAGTTCACTGTTTCTACTTAATAGGAGACATTTTACCTTAGCCAAGAATGGAGTTTAGATCTACACTTATCATTTCATTTGAAAACCCTGGAATTATTTTATTATCCTTGTGTCATTTTTTATAAAATACTTCCCGATAAATGTTCATGTAGTAGACCTTACGTAGCCAACAAGTCATAACCACAATATGCCCTACAACCACTAATTAAAGACCCAGAAAAGGAAATGGCAGATGAAATGATTGGCTATGATTTTGTTGAGCTTCCAGCGCAATAGTAATGTTATAGACATGAGGGTATGAGGCAAAAAGCTTTTCTACATACTGTGTCAGTGCAAATTGGTGGTTGCTGCTTCTGCAAAATGAGGCACAAGTGCCTAAGTGAAATCACAAAGTGGATGAACACCAAGATGTTATAGTGTTAAAAAAAAAAAAAAAGCACGGGGCACTGCAAGCAAATCCTTTTTTTTTTTTTTCTCAACTATTCTTTAAAAATTCTAACATACAGTGGGGTGGCAAATAAGGCAATGCTTGTGCACACTGTCATTGATGAAAGTTGTTCTGTAACCCCTGGGGGACTGTATGATTGTCAAAGGTATGAGGACACTGATTCAGAGGGGTGAGAGCTACAGATGCTGTCACAACTCCCTCAAGTTAGGGTCTTTTGCAGAAAAAAAAGGACTATGGAGTCAGGTTTTCAGCTGCTAGTGACCAGTGCTGAAGAAAAACACTGTCAGCTTATTGCTGAGATCAGTCTGTCATAGTCAACAGCAGACATTTTATCTAGTACATTTTCTGTTTTGTTTCCAGACTCCAAAGTTACTCATTTTCTGTTTTGTTTCCAGACTCCAAAGTTACTCATTTTCTGTTTTGTTTCCAGACTCCAAAGTTACTCATTTTCTGTTTTGTTTCCAGACTCCAAAGTTACTCATTTTTTGTTTTGTTTCCAGACTCCAAAGTTACTCATTTTCAAGTCTTCATCATTATCCTGCAGTTCTCTATGAAGCATAGGACTTTGACAAATACATGCTATGCCTGTCATCTGTTCAAATTCTTTCTATGTTTTCTCTATCCATTTCATGTTGTCCCCACTTCGCGTCTGCATGTGTTTTGTTTCTCTTATCATGGGAATTGCAGAACAAGGACTGCCCTGTAATGCTGTCAGGTATAGGTCTCAGTGTTTGTGCTATCCCATGCAAGCAATCGTTTCCTCACCTCTTGTTCCACTGATTTTTGTCGGGTTCTTTCCCTCAGTTCAACATTGGTGTCTTGGCACACCATTTCAATGTTGCAAGTATGGCTGGAATGAGATAACTGCCATCATTAAAGGGATGTCAGCAATGACTACGTCAGATTTAGCCAACAGAATGTAGGTCTTGCCAGTTAGCATTGCAATCAATGGAAGCAAAGTAGCTGGTAAGCAACTTCCCATCATGGTAACATTTCAATGTTGAAATGGTTTGGTCAGTGCAGAACTGCTGTCCCTTCATGTATGTCAAATGTTTTTTCTGCTGGAGAAAATATCTCTAATGTCACTGACTGGAGATTTGCTTCAGTTAGTATTCTGGGAAGAAGTGTCATGTATTTAACTGTGATGAGTACCCCACGTATCTGTTAGTTACCTTTATTTATTTTATTCATACATGCCACATGCTATGGTTTACCCATAATCTGTACAAGATGTTTGCGTTTTCAGATGTGTACACCCTGTCCCTGTACATAATTCCTGTACAGGTTTTCTAACCCATTCCCCTTATTACTGTGTCTCAGAGTTCTTTTATAAGGTCCTATTGAACACAGGATTTCCCAGTCTGTTAGATAATTAAACACAGAAATATTCAAATAGACTAAATGATGACACCATCACATTATTTTTACAGTGTAAAATAAACTCGGACATTTATTGTTTTGGTTTTAAAATAAGTAAAGACCTGTTTTAAAAGAAAAAGTCGTCGTGCCTCATTTATAATGCAGCCCACTGTAGTTGAAAATATTTTTACACAAATTATCTCTTTTGATATGTTTTTTTCAGTCTTTGTACAAGTTTTGCGGGCCTTTGTACAGGGTTTTGGATTTTTTGTACAGGTTTTTCATCTTGGAGGTGTGGCATGTATGTTTATTTATTTGCTTATGTATGTATTTACTACTCACAGGGTTCAGGTTTTCTTCATTTTTTATTTAACTGTGACAACGCTAATGTGATGGCATTCACAAAGGAGTTTTCTCTGTCAAGGAGAAACAGCCTGGAGTGAACCTAGTATGATGCTATCTGTGTCTTGTTACCAAGAAAGGGTCTGCTACCAGTTATGGATATGTGTGTATGTATGGGTTCTGCCATTTCCATAAGAGTATAAACCTTCAGTCTGAGCTAAAGGATCTTCAAGACCAATGTGAAATAACCAAGAGGAATGCCTTGAAACATATTTGCACCAGGTGGTATTTATGCTGCAGACACTGCTAGAAGTGAAAAAGCCAGAATGTCAACAAATATAATACACAGTTTAATTAAATAATTGTTCTCACCATAAGTTATTGCATTAGAAATGACCTTTTATATGTATTTACACATTTTCACGTTATTAAGGATAATAAAATAATTCCAGTGTTTTCAAATGAAATGATAAGTGTAGATCTAAATTCCATTCTTGGCTAAGGTAAAATTGTCCATGGTAAGTTTATTTTGATGGCAGAAAATACACTTTGACTACCCCAAAAGTGCAATTGATCATATCCTTAAGTGACCAGATCTGGGTAATTACATACAAAAACATATTCATTATCTGATATGCTCTCTACTTCAAAACATCACTACCTTAAAATGTACCTACGTGGATATTGATTGTGGTAAGTGATGTAGCGCAGACCAGTATTAAAAACTGAAATTACCTTGTCCAGTATTGCCAGTATCACAAAACAAATATTCTTGACTAATGGTTTTTGGCTTGGTTAGCGATCATCAATAATGCCCCTATTAGGAGCCGGCTAAAAGTGCTGAAATTTCCTTAAAAATTAAAATAAGTAGAAAGAGGAAACTGTATTTTCAATTTTATGTTATTTGGGACTGTGGAATCATCATCATCTCAACCCGTAACCCGTCATGGGTTGTAGGGGTGCCATGGTGGAAGCATCAGCAGACAGGGTCCCCCACTGCTCTCTATCCTCAGCAATGCGTACAAGTGTGGAAAAACCGTGTCCTGCCCATTCTTTGATGTTATCAGCCCAGGATTTTCTTTGCCTTCCTCTTCTCCGTTTACCTTTGACTGTTCCCTGGAGGATCGTTTTTGTGGAATACAACAGTTAAAAACCAGATTTAATATGAGATGTCTGGTCACTATACAGTGTGTGATTCACAGCCATGGATTTCAAGTCTATTATTGAATGCATACTGTGATATGAAAGTTATTATTTTTTTTTTTTTAAATGCTGTTTGTATCTGTTCTACTCTGCAATGGTGGAGTGGAATATGACAAGCCGCCATGATGTGTTTATGATATCCTGTGAGTAAAACTGGATGCTGCTTGTTGGGAGTTACTGTTGATTTATTTCAGAAGCTAATGCATTTGATGTGTTCCCAAAAGTGTTGAATTGTTCTCTGGGTTAATTTGGACTTGTATCCAACTTCAGTCTTAGAGCACTTTCTAAATAAGTGTCAAGCACGTTCCAGAGGGGTTTGTTAGTCCTTTAGTTGCTGTTGAAAGAGGTTTCTCACGCAACGCAACATTGATAAACAGTTTAAAATGGCCCATCCTGTGAATGTTTAAGGGAATTAATCCCTGTACTTGCCCCATTTGTTATATAACCCAAGGATGAAATGTCAGGTGAATGTTAGACTAGCCTGTGAGAAGACAACAATCTAGTTCAGGGGTCGGGAACCCGCGGCTTGGGAGCCGCATGCAGCACTTTGAGCCATCTCATGCAGCTCTTGGCTCTCTGCTACTTAACTCTTAGTGAATGAGGGATGCCATGTGATTTTTTTTTCATGCGGCTCTTCAATTTGTTAAAATGGAGACAAAATTAAATATTTGGCTCTTTGTCACGGAAAGGGTCCCAACCCCTGGTCTAGTTAGACAATGCTATAACACATTGGCAGTCATATTAGACCAGCATGTGGAAAGAGAGAAGTCTAATTAGACTATCCAGTAGCACAGTAACAGTAATGTTAAACTAGTCTGTGAAAAGACAGCAGTCCATTTAGACTAGCCTGTAACTCAATAACATGTTAAACCAGCCTGTAACATAATAACAATCAGGTTAAACTTTCATGAAACACAGTAACAGGCGTTAAACTAGCCCGTCACAAGACAGCAATGTAGTTAAACTGAGGAGTAATATAACACTTCCTTTTCAGCCATGCTTCGCCTTCAGGGAAGTACCTAGGTTTTATTTTTATATTTCTTGAAGTTCTTATGTCTCCTATCTAGCCTTCACTTTCTTTCTTTTCCTGACGAAGGCCTTGTGGCCGTAACGTAGACTACTTTCTTTGTCTTTTGTCCTCGTAAGACGAATCACCTTTTTTCAATTTTTTTTCATACCCATCCGGAGTAATATAACAGCAGTCTAAATCCAAGACATCATAGGAATGTAACCCAAGCCTTGTCCTCCTTCAGGAATCAAACGTGGCCATAAAGAACAGTCATTCGCTGTCCACATGATGACTGATGTCTTGTATTTTCCTACACTTATTAGAACGTTTTTGTTTGTTTACAGAGGCCAGAGTGTACCACTGGGTGCCAGGAGCTAAGTGTCCAATTTCTACATGTCAAGGCAATGGATATGTTTGCAGATTTGACTTTCAGCGTCACTGGAAAGAAAAACATGAAGAGATCATTGTTAAATACACATGTCCACACTGCCACTCACAAAGTAAAAGACGAGGAGATATTGTGCGGCACGTTCGTGTTGTGCACCATCTCAATATCACAGCCTCAGATCTCTGTGAAGTGTTTCAACACAACAAAGAATTTGTTGATCCATGGCCATTAACTCTTCAGACAGTCTTGGCTGATCCACAAACTTCTGTTTTCGACTGAATAGTTTCACAGGAGCACTACTTTTTTGACATAAGTGTCAGTGTGCCTTGTTGATGGTGACCACAAATGATCAAGGCAGGAGAACAACAAGGTGCATCAAACTTTAGTTATTTATTGTGTGATCGTGTTTTTTTTTTTTTAAATCCAGACAGAATGTATCATTGTGTTTTGCTTTTGTGTGTCAAACTAGTGGTTTTAGTCTGAGGACAAAATAAGAGAGACAGAAAGTTAATTGCTTTGGCTGTCTCATGCAAATGAAGCCTGATATATTACAAAAACACGCCTTCAACAGCAGAAGATCTGGTTTCAGGGCATGAGGAAAACTAAGAGGCAGCTGGATAGACAACAGCACAGAAATCCTACATTAACACAGGCTCACAGCAGCCAATGCGACATACTTGGCTCAAGTACGCAAACTTCAGCTACCCTCTACACATCAGTGGAACAAAAAAATTCAAGTAAATAAGTAAGACAACATGCTTTTGAAAACACTACTGTTAACAGATTCCAGTTTGTAATCAGTGAAGAGAAAAATATACTAATATTGTAGTAAAGAATGAAGATGTGGCTGGCAGTACATTTATAGTTTAACATATATAGCTATAGTTTGTGTCATGCTAATTTATTCCTTCCCTTTTATGATTCCTGGTGGAGCAAAGGGCTGTTACCACAGTAGCCTCCATACAGGACACCTGTGCCGAAACACTTTTGTTATTATTAATAGGAATTTTGCCTCCTTTTGATGAGGCAAGCGCTGTTCAACCTAGACACAAGGTCCATCAGTTATATTAGGGTGCATTTCCAAATGTAGAAGACCTTATGGTCTGGTATAAAGTTAAACACTTGTACACTCTTGCATTGGCAGTTTCTGTAGTATTTAGTTTTACATGGCAGGATTTCCAGCACCATGCTCAACCTTCACCTTAGTCACTTTTGGTGGGAGCAGTAGTTGTACTCTTTCTTTGCCTCATCAGAGACCTCTGGGAACTACATGGGAGGAATGTCTAAATGAGTAGCCACAGTTCACGCTGCACTAAGAGCTTACAAAATGTAAGGGCTTTACAATAAGGAACAGAAAGTGCACCATTTATGTCCTCAGTATCTATGGAGCAAATGGAGGCCTCGGATAAAGCTGCAAGGAGAACATTTATCTAATGACCGACCCTATTGTCAGGCCATGGTCACTGTTACTGGAGTCAGTTTTATGAACTTACGACATGCACCCAGGATATGTTAACTTATCTTTACGGTATTGAAAGCAAGAATGTACAAAATGATAATGATGTTATGTTTTATATTTTAAATAATGGGGGGGAGTATATCTTTGTATGTATGTGATACATAGTATATACCATTGTGGTTATCAGATTGGTGTTGCTTAAGTTTTTATGTAAATTCTGAAGCAGGATGATGTAAGGCAGTCTTGAATGTGTATCACAATTGCTTTGAACATCCGGTAATATTTTCTGCCAAATATGAAAGCTTGTCTGATTGGGAGAAAACTTCTGATGATCACATTGTCTCCTATTATAACATATTGTCTGATAGAATTTAGATTAATGTAACTTTGTCTGTCTGTATGTATGTGACATGCAATGAAGAAGAGTTTTTAACTGTAAAGGCTCTTATTGGCCAGAAAGATGCTCTAAAATGCTGATGGGTTGATGTAGCATTCAAGAACAAAAGGGTGTTTAATAATGAATAATGTACCTTTAAGTATACAGGCATACTTCTGAGATATTGCGGGTTCGGTTCCAGACCACCGCAATAAAGCGAATATCGCAATAAAGCGGGTCACACCCATTTTTTTGGCTTCCCAGTGCATATAAAAGCCTAAAATCATGTTTACACTATGTCTTTTAAGTGCACAATAGCGCTAGGTCTAAAAAGAAGAATGTACTATACAATTAAAAATACTTTATTGTTTAAAAAAAAAAAATGCTAATCTTCATCATCTGAGCCTTCAGCGAATTGTAATCTTTTTGCTGGTGGAGAGTCAAAATCTATCGGAAGAAGAAGGCACGCTCTAATAAAAATTCATGAATAATTTGAAGAAAAGTGCAATAAAGCGAAGCGCAATAAAGCGAGGTATGCCTGTACTTGGCTATAGGACTAGCTGCAGTAATGGCTACATGCTCCATTAGGGGCGAACAGGAAAATGATGATGATACTTGGTTACAGTTTTTCTTGAGTTATTAGATGAAGGAAGAATATATTTTGTGTCATATAATAATTGCAGACTTTCATGAAGCTGGAAAAAGATATGTCAAATAAAACAAATTTTTTGATCCCAAAACATTAATAATTGAATTTTTTTTTTTTTTTTTTTTTTTTTTTTTTTTTTTTTTTTTTGGTGAAACACATCTGTATGCCTTAAAAGTAGATGATGAGACAAAAGCCTGCTGGCACAGTCTGTGTCTTTAATTTAAAAAAAAAAAAAAGGAAAGAAAGAAAGAAAGAAAGGTAGACTTGACTTGACTTGACTTTGATCCACTGTCAATAAAGAAAGGTAGAACTTGGTGCCTTGTGCATTCACATGCTGATGTAGTTGAGTTATTTTTAAGACATCCAGGTGAGCTATGAATGTAAGATGTTAGTTTCCAAAAGTAAATAGCAAATATGATTCATAGATTTAGCAGACTGTCACTATGTTGTTTTAATTTGTCACATCTTGTTCAGCACACCAGCATTAGAATACAGTCATATGATGTACACATTTTCACATACTATGGATTTTGCAGACATTTTACATCGCAAGCATTCATGGGCAGTGCTGAGTTTCACATCTGGCTTTTATTTCTTGGCAGGGGCAGAAAAGGTCAAGAGCGTGGGTTACTGGCAACCTCAAGATCCTTGCCCAGTTAATGGCTGCCTAGGAAAACACTTCTACAGTAGAAAACAGTTCTGCTGTCATTGGAAAGAGAAGCATGAGAAAATTGTCATGAAGTATTTGTGCCCCTACTGCAATCGGGGACAGAAGAGAAAGAGAGATGTGTCCCGCCATGCTCTCATGTACCATGGAGCTTCCGTGGATCTTGAAGCGTTAAAAGGAAAGTATCAACCAAATCAGCAGTACATGGATCCTGGATCATTAATGTTGGAACAAATTCTTGGTGCTCACGGCTAAGTTTTCACGAAACCAGAGTAACCAAAAAAACTCTGAACAAATGTTTTTATTTGTGAAATATGATATCATGACTTTATGAAACTGTATGCTGAAAAAATGATTTGCTTTCATAGTTATATTCTTTTTGCAACTGTTGGAAATTTTTACAGAGTTGTTAATATGACAAACCCACTGGCCCAGAGAAACAACACTGGAAGTAAAACTATACGGACCTCTGTATGAACTACAAAAGACAGTGAAGTTTATACAAGAAACAACATTGCAGATATAGACAATATATTTCAAGTGAATGAAAGAAGAAGAAGTTGCTTTTATGGGAGTTAATTACAGGCGTAGCATGAATTGTTGTTTTGTCGTGTAATTCTCAGGGTCTCTGATGAGATCAAGACAGAATAGGATTACTGCTCCCTCAGGCATGAGGTTGTGCTTGGGGCTTGCCCCCTCATCATGTAAAACAAACTGCTACAGAAACCATCCTGCAGGAGCAAGTAAGTGCAAGGGGACCAGCTGGAGGGTGTGGCTTCATGCTCTATAAGGAGCAAAAAAGGAAAATAAAGATGGTTAGGAATTTAATGAAATGGTTGTTGTCATTGAAGTCCTCATGTACAACTGTCTTCAACTCAACACGTTTTGCAATGGCAGAAAAGCCACAGGAAAAGCCTAGATCTACAGTGTAGATAATTACCAAGGAGTCTTCAACTTGGTATTGGCTGCTAAAGAGCGAGAAGCTCAGCAGCTCTAGTTAAAACAACAACAAAGCACAAAAATAAGCAGAGACGTACAGAATTACACAAATCAAAATGACATTTTACAAGTGCCAGTATCTGATTTGAGGTATGTAGCTGAAGGTATTACTAAACAGTTGACTTGCGTAATCTTCAGTCTGTGTAGCTGGAGCTTCCATATTGCTTGGATATTGTTCATACAAAATGTGTGTCTATGATGAGTGAGTGTAATGTTCATTAACATTTTGGATTTTGTCCTGGCAGAAAATGCACAAATATGCCATTGTTTTTTTTTTCAGAGTTTCTGTTCATGAATGAATTTATAAGTAACATTCATTTGTATCTTATGAAACTTACTTCCCAGTTCTCGCCCTGTGCATTATAGTAGACTGAAAGTAGCAACTTGCAAGTGTGTGCTTCCTCTTGCTGATAAACTGCAAAGAACCTATAAACTAAAGCTGCAGCTCATGCTGCGAGATAGTGAATGAACAAACTTTATTTAAAAAGATTGAGAATTGGACACGGTGACGCGTCAGACATACTACCCTTTGTCTTAATTTTCATCTTGTGTCCTGATACTCATTCATGCGGTCAAACCATAAGCAGTTAATCTGTGCATACTTGCATGCATCGTCAATACTAATAAGATATAAATGCATTTTTTTTATATATCAGCCAATTGTGAAAAAAATTACTTTAATACACACGTCTTTAACAGAAAAACATCAGTATTTTTTTTTTAAATGTATATCTGCTCATCCTCGCAAACATTTTTTTACAAACTTCTAGAGTTCAGTGCTATATTGTTTTATTCTCAAATAAATATTATCATATAATTATACTACATTGAGATAATAAAAATTATTTACATAGAAAAACAATGTTTTGTACGTGTAATGACGGGGAGAACAAAAGAAAGGTTGACATATAGATGAGATGGGTACAGGGCAAAGGCTGATGCTACGGGTTAGATATTGGCATTGATTAAGTGTTTGAAAAGTGTTTTGTTCAGGGAATATTGAGTAGACAGACTTTTAGGTGGTATGGAAGGTTGTTACAAAAGTTCCCTCCCAAGTAGGCTAGGCTCTTTTTGTACAGGTTGATCCTAGGTTCAGGCAGACATAACTATGTAACTGTAACCTCTCTCTTCTGCTAGAATGAAACATGGGTAGTGAGGCATTGTTTTATAGAATAGTCAGCTTGGCTATGTTGTAGATGAGCGTTGTATCATGCAGGCAGTCATAAGAGTAAAAACTGAATTTTGCTGCATTGGAAAGGTTACATCTCGTGCCTACAGTACAGTTTTAAAATTAAAGAACGTGCAGTGCTCATGTCAACTAGTATTTATATATCTGTGCTGGCATAGTGACATGTTACATTCATATTTATAGTATGTAATGCCGTATTCATTCTTAAATTGTTAGATGTCACATTGATTTGTAAGCTGTCAGTCATGACTCTGATTGTAAAACCATCAAATGTCACATTGTTATGCATGAATTGTCAAAAGAACATGTGACTAATTCATGAAGTCATGTTTTGAGCATGATTTAAAAAGTGCTGAAAGTACCTGAGATGACATGGTGTAGTATGTTCTGCTTCATCAGTTTCAGCTCCCTGTTGAACACAGACCTGCAACCATATTTCCCCTTGCCTTTTTTTGTCATGGGCTGTCCACTGCAGTTATTTGTGTGTTTCTTTCTTGTCCTTATTTTTTTACACACATTTTCTTCTCTAAATGTCTTCCTTTGTTTCTTCTGCCTTGGGCTTCCAGAATGAAGGTGTTGTAAGTTACTTGTATGATGATGACATGTATGGTTGGCACATGTGGTATACCACCTTACCCTTATAGCAGAGAACATTATACAGCAGCTATACTAAAGAAGGATTTTTTTTTTTTTTTCATCTGCAGGTCACAGCCATGACCTTAGAAGCACTTTGTACTCACCAGTTTGGCAGCCTGGCAGAGGATGCCCAGTTCTTGGATGTGGGGCTAAAGTTTGTCGAAATAAGTCTGATTTACGCTGCCATTGGTTAGAAAAACATGAGGAGATCACTCCCTATTACCACTGTGCTTCGTGCACTAGTTTGTCATTCAAAAGAAAGTCAAATTTATTGAAGCACATTCGATGTAAACATGCGGGAAATGTGAAGCCTTATATTGGCAAGGTTGAGTATCAGTCTAATTCTGAGTTTCTTGATCCCTCTCCATTAACCCTGCGTTTTGTGCTTGGCGAGGGATAGCTGAAAAAATATTGTACTTACCATTATTTTCCTGATCTTCTTAACGTGGATTATGCCACACATTTTTGTAAATTCTTCATAGACTGGTGCAAGAGTTTTGTTTTGAATCTGCTTTGTTTTCTTTACGTGGAATGAAAATTATGTAAAAATACCCAGGAATGAATGAACAAATGATATCTTTATTTCATCAGAGTAAAGAAATATATATTATTGCCTTTTTTTGCATTTCTGCCCTGCAATAATACAATTCTCAAAGTGTATTCAAATTAAAACAATCTTAATTTCAAAAATAAGTATTCAATATTATCCTGGCACTCAGTAACTGAGCACACACACGTACATTAACACATATACATTCACACATGTTATTGTTATACAGAATTGACATCATTGCACTCTGGGCAAACCCATATGTGCTCAGTCTCCATCAATATATGTCGAAGAGTGTGAATGCTAACTGTTCCTGTAGCTCGCTGGTTGTAAACACGACGGATGCATCCTTTCATACATGTACATTCACACATGTACATTCACACATGTACCTTCACACACGCACATTCACATGTACATTCTCACACACATACAGATGCACACAGAGAGCTAAAGGAGATGACTATTTGTAATCACTTCTCTAACCATTGTTCTATCTTGTCATCATCAATTTTCAGTATCACTTTATAGTCTTTGGTCGTATTTTTAAAATTATTTTATGTAAAACTGATATTTCCATTGTAAAAGTGAAGTTTGAGAGGGTTGAAATAGTTTATTTCAGTGTGGAAAAGTTCAGCTTCCAAGGTCTTGGAGCGGATTGTCAGAAAATAATACATTAATGAGTTCAGTTTTACACTATTTTCAAGTTACAGATTAATATCTTCACTCAGAGGTGCACTGTACTTTCATTTTTCTAATTATTCTTTCATTCACTGTATCTTTAATCTCTTCGCCAGTATCATTCTAAAAAGAATTAGAAACTACAATAGATCTTATCACAGTTAGGCCTCTATGCCTGTACTTTAAGCACAAAAAAGTTAGCATTCTGCTGAATCCAAGTTCTCTTCATTATCTTTTTTAATTGAAAAAGAAGAAAAATATCCTTTTTTACTCCTGGTAGGTTATAATTAAAATATGTAGTGTCTATAACTTTAGATATGTTATAGTTCTTTCTGTTTGCTTAAGAAAGTCCTTATTTCCCCAGCTGAGAGTTTGGTGTAGTTGTGTGTGCATTCTCAGAGGCTGTTACGGTGTTTTATCGGCGTCGTCTGCTATATTTGGCAGCACGCATATTTGATGATAAGAGAATTAATGTAGAATCATAGTTATACTTCATGGTCTAATGAACGCAATCCGCACAGTCGGATTGTGACGCGTGAGCGTTGGTATGGTCACGCGTAGTGACCAATTTAGGGGACCCTTTTTGTATTTGACCGTCACGCCATGAAGTCGCATTGTTGAATCCTTCAGAGTTAGGCTACGTATTGCCGAATTATTATTAATGATGGACGCGCAGGGTCGGTCCATAGTTCCTTAATGGATAATGAAATATAATGTCAGTAGATCAGTGGATGATCTATATATTAAATATTCGTCAAATACACAGGCGTATCATTACCGTCTGACTGGATGACAGCAGAGCGTGTACATCGCCTTTGATGTTCTGACATGAACTTATTTGACTGGAAGAGTGACGGTATTATGGATTCCCATTGACTAATGCAGATGTACATTTCTTATATTGATGAATCACCATATGATGTTCTTCACATGTCTTGTCAAATAAATATATATATTGCACTCAGTATGAAGGACTTACCGCATTCGTCATTTGACTTGAAGGTTGGTCTGCATGCCATGTTTTATTGTTTGTATTCGCATTATACTTAACTACTCTTCTATGAGGAAGAGTTCTTCATGTATTTATGAGGAATGATATTCGCACTGAACAAACAATGAAGTGTCGACGACTACGATACAGACAGACAATATCTCAATTAAAATACTTAATAATTGTCTGAGTACGAACCCACGTACGGACACATATAATCAAGTGATCTGTGATCAAACTGATAGTCCGCATAAACGCAACTGCGATATCAACTAACGCGTCGTCTGTATCAGAGGCACATCTCCAATCCAACCTGCAAGTCTGGAAAGAAGAGCTGGAGAAGAGAGGGATGGTCATTAGCAGCTCTAAAACAAAATCCATGGTGATATCACGAGAAGAAAGAAGACATCAGATTAAGCTAGGCGAACAGGTTCTGGAGCAGGTCGACCACTTTAAATACCTCGGAGCTATTATAGACCGAAAGGGAGGCATCAAAGAAGAGTTGGCCACTTGAAAAGCAGCAGCTGGGAGACTTTTTCAGGCCATAAATCGAGGATTCCTCAGCAAGAGAGAGGTTGGTAAGAAAACAAAGATGGCTGTATACCACTCCACCTATGTCCCAGTCTTGACATATGGATGCGAGTCATGGGCAATGACTACAACCCACAAAAGCCAGATCCAAACCTCAGAAATGAGGTATCTGAGGAAGGTGGTTGAAATAACAAGAAGAGACATGGTCCGCAACCAGACGATACGTCAAGGCCTAAAATCCCACCCCCTGCAGACCCAAGTAGAACAGTTCCAACTAAGATGGTTTGGCCATGTCTGCAGAATGGGAGAAGATCAGCTACGACAAGCATGGGAAACAAAGAGCCAGGGATCCAGACCCCCAGGACGACCCAGAGTCCACTGGGAGGACAACATTAGACAATCTTTGAAGGACCGAGGACTAGAATGGAACCAGGCCAGGAGGAAGACAGCCGATAGGATAGTCTGGCGTTCTCTCTACCAAACCTCTACACCTCACTGTAGATGGGGAACGACTAAGTAAGTAAGTGTGTACATTCAAGTTACCCATTGACTTAGCTTTATGGCACTGTAGCCACCAAGTACTTTGTAGTTATTAATTTTCTGTTCATAGGAACCTTTACCACTGTATTTATGACCTAATGTGCTGGATTCTTAACTGTTCTAGAAGATTGTGCAGTCTATGCCCAGTGACATTTTTAAAATTCTCTGTTACTTCAAGAAACATTTTGTTTAGTTGGAGGTCAAGGTGATCACCTGATGTGGTATTTATGCTAGAACATAACAACAAAGACACTAATTTCAATATCAACCTTTTCCAGTTGAAACCGCATGTTTTTTTTTTGTTTTTTTTTTTTAGTAGGAGTTTTGCCTCGTTTGGGTGAGGCGCGCCACATTCAACCTAGACACAAGGCCCGTCAATTATATTAGGACGCATATCCAAGTATAAAAGACCATGCAGTCTAGCATTTACTTACAAATTTGAAATTGTATGTGAAAACAGAAATAATAAGGCAAAGAAATATTGAGAAAATGGCCCTAATAGTGAAAAGCTTTCATTTGTTAAGAAAGAGAAAAATTATTTTTTTAAAGGAGGTAAGTGAAAATAAAGAAAAATTCTATTAACAGGATCATAGATGGAGCATCCGAGAGTATTAGGTTCTTGTGTTTTTTATTTTATTTTTTAAAATGTCACTACTTCCAGTTCATTAATTGTCCTCATTTTTACTGGTTTCTTACAACAGCTGTATGTTTTTTAGCTCTTATTTCTTAACGTTATCTATCCATGTTTGTTTTTACATTTTATTTGTTTTTGTACAAATACCTTAATACTATATATATATATATATATAGTGGGAGCCGCGGTAGCGTAGTGGTTAGTGCACTGGCTTCCTAGCGCAGTGGTCTATGGTTCGATCCCCAGATGAAGTGGGATTTTTTTGGGCCACAAACGGCTCCTGGGTCGACCCAGCCCCAAATGGGTACCAGAGCAACTCTGGGAAGGTTAAGGCGGCCGGCGTGATGCTGACCACATCACCCCTAGTGCCGACGGTCAAGAAAATATGGGCCTAACACCATATTCCCAATATGCCTCAATGGGCGTGTAACGGGATCCTTTACCTTTTTTTTTAATACTAGTTATTTCCCATCTGTGCTAGTTAAATTGTATTTCATAACTTTATGGTTGTATCATGTATCTCAGTCCTGATGGTATTCTATGCAGCATATGCTGTTATCATTATTATTATTGTTATTATCATTATTATGCTGTTATCAAAGTGTTAGTTTTTTTAATATTGTGAATACCAAGCAAAGTTTTAGTTTTTACCTGTTGTGAATATATATGAGCATTCAGAATGACTGACATGTCCTCTTTTAGAAGCATTTTTTTTTAACTACTATATATACGAGAAAGTCGAGAAATTTATTCCTATTTCAGACCTTTAAAAATGTACCCCCAACTTATAGTTGAGTTTTAAAAAAAAGATTCATGAAACCTGTCGGATATGAACTTGCTGCTTCATTAAATGTTTTTATCAAAATATCTTAACTGATTCAGTACGTAATTATTTTCAGCTCTGGACGGAATTATTTTTAGGCCCCAAAAATTTACACATACATAATTTACGTTTACAGACAATGTGTGTCTAATCATGAGTTAAGTATAACATATTATATATCAAATTAAAGTACATTGGATGAACAATATAAATCCATATGCCTTTCTAGCTAATTTTATGTTATGTTTATGTTATAACAGATAACATGTACACGGAAAAAAGATAACTTGAAATTTTGAACAAAAATTTTCGACTTACGTAAGGCTTGTAACATAAATTGTTATCACAATACAGTTTCACTGCTCTCTTTGTGCAGGTAATCCATTTAGAAACACAGAAAAAGTAAGAAAGTTATGGTTGATCGCACAGTTTGTTCACTGTTCACATATTAGTAACATATCCTGTGTGTTTTCGGCCATTATGGCGATACGACAAAACACGATTAAAGATGAAGATAAATGTGAAAAAATTCCTTCAAACGCAAATAAAAGACGTTGAAGCTTGTTGAAATTTGCCCAGTTTTGTGTTTACTTCCGTTCGAGATAAATTCCGGGCAGTATAAAATATCAGAATAGAAAGAAACAACGAAATAAATCAGCGTCTTTTAAAAGATCTTGCGGTCACAGCGGTCGGCCATTGCGTCTTTTAATAGATCTTACGTACGGAATCAGTTAAGTCAATTTTATTAGGTATTAATTGTGGTAATTATCAAAATAAAAACATACACTTGATACAGATACAAATGATATAAATAATAAATGTCCATCATACTTTCGTACTTCCTTTAAACAAATAAAAAAGGGGAAACCCAAGGCAAATAAATAAATATTGCACACAAAAAGGTATATTTCAGGCCCTCATTTGAAATAAAGAAGTAGAAAACTAGACAACAGAAAAACAACAGCATGCACAACTGTATAAATCAATTGTTGTGAACACACAAGCATTTTGTACAAAAACATTTTTCCCATAGGTGCTATTACAAAGTTTGAAAAGAAAGCATACTTCTTACGAGGCTGACTTTAAGCTGAAATGATAGAATTGGCAGAAAGTCATTGCAATTCCAATGCAATTCGGAATTGACGAATAACTTGTTCGAGACTGGCATAGAATAAAAGAAGCCTTCCAAGAAATGCCGAAAATAAAAGCGAGCATGGAGAGGGAGCATTTCATCGTTTACGGCCCTTGAAGAACTAAATGGATGGGTTTAACTCAGTGGCAAAATGGCTGCATCATTACTCTCGAATCAATTCGAATTTGCGCCCTTCAGTTAAAAAGGAGTGAAAAATATTGCAACATACCATTAGTTACGACTTCATTTTCAATCAGCATTAATGAGTATTGCTTCCGGTCCATTTGTTGATTTGCTTGACTTAACAATATATTATATTTAATATATTACCTAAATTGCATAGGATTAAAGTACTTGTACTGTTAAATTTACTTCTATGATGACTTTTTGTGATTAGAATTTATCATAAATGTTTTTGTGCAACACTGTAATTATGTTTTAACTTTTCACTCATTCAAGAGCTAACACTCAGTGATGGTGGATCAAAGACAAGACTTCAACTTATAATTAGGTCATTCATTTTGAAAGCTTTTTAAGTCCTGAAGTGTAGAGGTCGACTTATAATCTGATCGACCTATACTTGAGTATATACAGTATTATTGTGAATATTTTTACTTGAATTTATATTATCAGTATCATGTGACCTTGAACTTTGTTAACCATGTTAAGTACATTATGGTTACTATAAGTTCCATTTATAAACTTTGTTCTTACACTTTGTTTACATTGTTGTAATTGTTTATCCAAATTTTTCTCATTTATACAGTTGAGTATGAAATAAACCTCGACCTTTTAATTTTTCTACATTAAACTTGGTTGTTTTTTTTTTAAATTACTGATGCCTGGCTTTATTTGTTTTTTAAATGTTTATTAGCATGTCTGATTTGATGAAATTTGTGTCTTTTGTGTTCAACTTGGTGTCTTTAAGGCCATCTATCCGATGATTTAGCATATAGTTCATGTAGAGTTATTTTTTCTGTGCATTCCATACATACTTTAGTTCTAAAATTTTCTTTTACTATGTTTTTTGTTATTTTATCTCTTCCCTTCTTATATCTAGTCACTTTCTGAGGCAGGGCATGCACAGGTTGTGAGTTTCCGCTTCTGTGGGTTTTCTTTTAATGCCTTTATTTTTCTCTATAGCAATAAGAATGAGACAATGCATGTTGTTTTGGATCCAGTAATACTAAATATAATATGGTGAGGACTTTAGAATACTTATTCCTGTTGTTTTCTTTTGTACTATTTGTATGTGCCTTGTCCCTGATGAATACCTTGCGGGTTGTAATGTGGACTATTTGTGCTGGTGTTATTGTAACATAGTCCTCACCACATGTACTCATACATGTACACAGAACCAGTGGACTATTTAGTATAGTGTAGGAATAATGTTGGTTTTGATGATTTGCTACTTGGCTCCCATTAAGATAGTTTGATATTTGCTGAGATTACTAAAAGGCAGAGTTATCATCAAGTATTTCCTAACATATTGAGTCAAGTCGCTAATAAACATTCTTGAGTCGAGTCGCTGTGGTGACTTAAGTCTGATTGGAGTTAAGTTCATTGGCTTGAGTCAACAACACAGAAATAGGCAAGTCTCAACTCGAGTCGCTAATAAAAATTCTGGAGCCGTTGTGGTGACTTAAATCTGACTCGAGTTGAGTCAGTGGACTCGAATTGACAACCCTGCTATAAGGTGAGCAATACAAACTTAGAAGAGGCTAGTGAAAATAACGTCATCGTATTTTCAAGAAGGTTTGATGGATTCTGGGAAGGGCTACAGAAGAAGGGCTTTTTTTCATATAGGTGTGACTGGTTCTGCAGATGCTACTTTTTTAATAATGCAAATTTTAAATTGTTTCTCAAAGTTTTCATATAAAGTAGTGTTTGTCTGAATGAGAGTTCAAGGGTTAAATGTAAGTCAAGAGGAGGCTGTATCTGCTAAAGAAAATTATTTGTGATTGGACTTTATGAAGTCTGAAGTTTGTTTGGAGTAACCTCTGTTGCACAAAGGTGCACCTGTTGTTTGATCATGTAGAGTTACACAAAGGTGCACATGTTGTTTGATCATGTAGAGTTACACAAAGGTGCACATGTTGTTTGATCATGTTGTGCAGTGTTTCCCAAACTTTTTAAAGTCACCACCCCCATGGCTCCTAGAGCACATTCCCAGCAACCCCCTTGTCTGCATTATATTTTTTTTAAATTTAGAAATAGCATTGTTGGTTATGCACTTGGCTGTATTGAAACTTTCCTCTTCTTTATTAACGTATCACTAATCTCACATTATCACTAGCCTACCTAAATACTGAGACAATCAAACCTGCAACAAAGCAAAGTCTGTCGTTTTTGAAAAAAACCCTGCAGATATCTAATTTCGTCAGCTTCCAGCAAAAGTGCATTCGGGCACACCTTGCCAGTTGATACTCATCGATTTTAAACTAGTAAACACTAGAATTTATGATCAGCGATACTTACCTGAGCTCAGGATGGCAAATATAGATGAAACTATGCCTTGCTTAATGATCCTAGTAATACAAATACTCCGCTATTTATCTTTCCTATCTCTTCCTTGCCACACTGATATTGGGAACCTCTGCTATAAGGTGTATGAGAAACTTGAGCAAGCAAAGTTAGGGAGGACTGATGGGTTCAGGTTTTTTAAGCATTCATGTCACGACCCAGTATAAACAAAAAGCTTTATACTTGTATTAAGTAATATTGTTGAATTTAGACTGTCAGATCTTCAACCAACCCCTTACTACTGACCGCTCTCCTGCCACCCAATTTTCCCTTATCGCCCCCGTAGATCCTACCAATGCCCCCAGGAGGGTGGTCCCGCCCACTTTGGGAACCACTGATGTAGAGCTTATCTTAAGGTAAATGTAGTATCATATCAGAAACTACCATAGTGTGGTTATCATATCAGAAACTACCATAGTGTGGTTATCATATCAGAAACTACCATAGTGTGGTTATCATATCAGAAACTACCATAGTGTGGTGAAGTTTTAGAGACTTCACTATACCAGATCCAGCTTTATGAAGTGGGATGATTTGAGTAACCAGTTCCCTTCCTTGCTGCTTTTGCCATCCCTAACTAGAGCAGAGTCAGGTACCCATTTACAGCTGATTTTGATTGATTACACTTGATTTTTTTTTTATTTCTGTATATTTTCCAATGCAGTGAAAGCTCTTACAACATGTAATTCAATGTTTAACAAGCAGTGTTGAGAGCTTTTTTTTTAAAATTTACTTCTGCTTAACGTGTTCAGCTTTTAAAGTACCTTCTGAAAGTAAAACATTTATCATTGTTCTTCTTGTGGCAGTGTTTAAATGTAAGCTTATTTGCTCTGGGCACATTCTTCTTCCATTCGTCTGTTGTTCTGTTCATCTATCTCTGTTTCTAAAAGAATCAACTCCACTTTGTGAGACAAAATTGCATATATATCAGCTACACGATGGAAGGACACATGTGAAAAGATGCTACATCTGGGCAAAAGTTCTTTATCAGCCACACACACATAGGATGGCAGAGAGAATGTGAACAAAATCTAAACAACAGCTAGTAACGTAATTTACAAAAATAAACAAGAAACACTACACACACTTGACACACACATAAACACAAGAGGAACTCAAATACCAAAAAACTGATGTACCAAATAGATAAAGGCAGCTAAATAATACTGCAAAAAATTTTTTTGTTTAAATGTTCTCTGAAACCAAAGAATGAAAGAGATATGTATCATGAAATTATCAGACTGTAAGAATGTTGTATATGAAGTCTCGAAGTTAAATGTGAACAAGACACATCGAACACGCCCCCTCCCTTATTAGAATATATGTTCCTAATGAAGAAATCAGATCTGGAACCAAAAAAGACAATGAAAGATGTAAACTGAAAACTAAAACAAAGGGGAAGTAAGAAAAGATGTTTGATGGTGTCTGCCCATATTATTAGTCCTCAAGTTTTGGCCATAACTTAGGCAGTTTTTTTTGGTCTGTTGTCCTTGAAAACGTATTTATTTTTAAATTAGTAATTGTCTTAACCCATGTTGTGGTACAGTCTTTCCATTTTGCTTCTCTTTCATCCCTCCATGTGATGCAGAAAATTATGGAAGAAGTATTAAAAGTAATCTAACCATCAGAATATTAAACTAGTGGTCAGAAGACTATTGGTTCCAGAACATCACTGCCCCACGTCAGTCGCCTACAACCAGAATGCTAGTCTTTTCATATATTTCAGAATAAAAAAACAACAGTAGAGACTACCTTAACAGCTTATATACGAGTGGGAGCTGCGGTAGCACAGTGGTTAGTGCACTGGCTTCCTAGCTCAGTGGTCCATGGTTCGATCCCCAGTTGAAGTGGGATTTTGTTAGGCTGCAAACGGCTCCTGGGTCGGCCCAGCCCCAATTGGGAAGGTTAAGGCGGCCGGCGTGATGCTGACCACATCACCCCTAGTGTGCTGGTGGTCGAGAAAATATGGGCCTAACACCTTATTCCCAATATGCCTCTATGGGCGTGTAAACGGGATTCCTTATATACGAGTATAATGAAAAGATTGATAACTCACATTGTTTAAACTGCTTTATTTGAATTTTTTTTGTTTTCTAAATGAGTGCTTGGCATGATGGTTAGAGAAAGAAAGTAACAATATGAAACTGTGGCTGTGGGACCTCAAGATGCAGCAATAGTGAATGCAGTCAGTGACTCATAGCTTGACTGCCTGCGTCAGGACCAGCAAACCAGAGCTGGTCAAGACCGCACTCCACCTCCACGTGGTGGCCCTGGAAACAGTCTGCAGCAGTGCAGGCTGGCTGAGCGAGTGTGGATCGCAATGGGAAGGCAAACCCGGTCCTAAAAAATGCCGTGCAGAAGTCGGATGTGTCGACCGAAAGGTGCAGATATCACAGCTTAGGCGTAAACAGACACAGCGCAACCACCGTCCTTTTCAGGACGAACGAAGAAGAAGAAGAAGAAGAAAACTGTGGCTGTGTCGTGTACATATATAATGTGAAGGATTATGCATATGATCAGAATGACACAAACTATCAATTATTTTCACGATCATCTGATTGGCAGGGGGGTTAGAGTTCCTTCCTCTCGCAGCACAGTTACCGGGTACCGGGATCAAAACCTGGTAGTGTCACACTCAGGTCTGCCCATATAAATAAGTACTTGACTCTCCATTTAAGTTTGGGAAGCCAAAGGCAGCGAGTAAGGAAACTGTCCCTTAATTACTTACTTCTACCCTGGGGTGTAGAAGTTTTCCAGAGAGAGCGTCACACTATCCTGTCGGCTGTCTTGAAACTGGTCACACCACCTTATAAAATCTGGACACAGTATGATGAAGTCTCTAACACTTTACTCCCCTACAGCAGTATCTGCTGTGCACCTTTAGCTTGTTTTGTTTTGTTTTTTACATTAATTTCATATAACTTGATTTTTAATTTTGATGATGATGTTGCATTTTTTGTGTGTGAAATATAATAAGAGTTTCTGAACTAAATTCTCAGTTTTCGCTGACTTGTTTGACAGTATGTGGTCACTGAAGAAGAACATTGGCTTACGTGTGCCAAACAACATAAATGTTAATTGAGCACAGTGGTCTCAGCCCAGTAGAAGTTCATATCTGGAAAGTGATTTACAATGTGTCATTTTAAACATCATGGTGTGCTTTTTCAAATACCACAGAACATAAAAATGAAACATTGCAAGCCAGCGTTAGTGTATTTAAAAGAAAGAAAAAAAAGAACTGAATTAGGGAAATAGGATTTGTGTTACTGAAATAGATTTCTCTGTATATATAATTTATTCAACATTGTTTACAAATGTACTTACAAAATTTCTGCAAACACATGTTGCTTTTTATTTTCAGGTGTGCACATGTTTGGTTCCAGAAAGTTATTCAAGACAAAGGGAGGAATGTGGCAACCAGGGCATGGATGTCCTGTTCCAGGGTGCAGTGCCAACGTGATTCGGCAGGCCATACATCTGAAAATTCACTGGACAGAAAAACATGAGGAGATTGTGGCCAAATACCACTGCTCCTTATGCCAATTCTTTTCCAAGAGAAAATCCAATCTTTTCCAGCATTTTAGATTGAAACATGGCAATGACATTGCTCAGTCAGTTGGAAAAGTGGAGTATCAGCATAACAGAGAGTTTCAAGATCCATATCCATACACTCTTGATATTGTCCTAGGGAGGCCTCAAAAGTGAAGCCAACAGTGAAACTGTGTATTTGTATACTTTGTATGAGTAAGTTGTTGGCAGTAGTTTTTGAAATTCTAACTTTTGCATTTATGTTGTTATTTAACTCTGCCTGTTGAGTTTGTCTCTATTTTGCAGGCAGTAGCAAATTGATTTGCTCAACATTATACTGACAGTGTGTAAATTGATGGTTTTCCTGTGGCTTTTCTGGTCATTCCACAACTCATTGAGTTGGAGTTACAAGTTTCAGTTTCTTTCTTAGGCATTCAATCCTGGCTCAGCATGGCTCAGCATGTATTTTAAAACATCCTCATCACAGGTTTTAAGCTTGTATTGAGAAAGAGATAGAGTCAGCATGCTGTGCAATCCCCATCATTGGAAAATGGAGCACAGGGGAGCCTCTCCAAACATGCAGGGATCAAATACTGTGCTATGGATCTGGGCTTTCCCAAGGAAGTCACATCCTGCTAAGGGCCAGTTCCTAGCTCCCTTGCCAGTCACCTACCCATTGTGGGATCCGCATCCTTGCAGTCGACCAGGTATAAAGCCAGAATTAAGTCTTGGGGCTCAAGTAATTCCCTTAAGTGTGCAATGCTGGGCTCTCAACATGTTGCACCACAGTGGGAATCATGGTGTTGGGCCACTCTGGTGCAGTTAATCGATCCCTCAGCATTAACCAGGCAACTCGAGAACTCAGAGGTGTCCTGTGTCCGGGATGCACCACATGAGGTTTTTCAGGGTCTAGGTTAGTGCAGTACACAAACAATAAAATTCACACATACAAGCAGTGCGATTCCCTTGCATTTGTGTATTTGCATTTCTTGTGAATACATTCATGTGGCACTGGAATAACTGATATGAAATAAATGTTATGGTTATGTAATGTGCTGTGATAGTCAAAGGGACACGATCATGTGAAATAGTGGTGACTAGAGTAAGAGTCTGATAGAGATGTTTTCAGCATAAGAAATCTAAGGCAGAATTAAAACAGGTCACACGATTATTAGAAGTAGGTAGTTTAAAATAGGAGCGCGAAAATCATTCCTTCTCCATTAATAACTCGCTATGAGTTATACTTGTAGTCGGGCAAGACTCTACGCCATGTGCTGAAAGTCGTAGACTCAAAACAGCTTTCTTCACAGCCTTTGTTGAGGTTGTGATTCTGTGGTGCTCAGACAAATGCGTCAGAAAGCCTTGACTTTTCAAGAAATTTAGCTGCAGTAGAAACAACATGCAGCAGGAATCGTTTTGCTGGTATGTAAAGTTTTCGAATAAGTTATAATAAACATGACAACGGTGAATTTACACTTGAACTGAGTGGAACATGAAGGCCATGTGTTTGTGGGCCAGTGACTTTTAGAGAAGAATAATAGTTCAAATGACATTATAGATTGACAAAGTTAGTCTTCGGCAAATCTCTACACACTAGTAGCATACTAGTACCAATAACCAGTGTCGCTGTAGCGAGTTTTTCGAGAAGAAGAAAAATGGACAGAAAAGTTAGCAGACAATAGATCCTCCATGACTAACATTAAACAACATGAATGTATAAGTTAGAAGGAGAAATGTTTGGAACAAAGAAGTATCTAAATATACAAGTGTCAGTCAGACTGTTACGCCTAATGTTGAAAAGTGTTTGATAGACTGTTACTCTTTATGTTGAATGTACATATCGTCTGCAACTGTTGTACAATACATTCTAATTGGTAAATAAAACCAGAAGAAAACAACCATCGGCCAGTGTGGATTGAGTTGAGAAGTTATGGCTGCTATGTGTATTTTGTCAATTATCTAAGCAGGTGATAAGCTCACAGAAAGAATGTACATCAGGCATCTTTGAACCTGGGTCATCAGATGCCTGATGACGGGTAGCACAACCAGGGCAAGCAGAACCCTGCCACAGTACCTTAATAGAAGAGATAAATGTATCAGTGTATAATTATTATTAGACCAATCATATCTTCATTCTAACTTCAGGGTATCTGAACTGAAACATGTTTACTATCAATGTATTAAATTTTCAGTACTGAAGGTACAAGTTTTAACATCTCTGGAATACTAAACATAACCAGGCACCACAAATATAGTCAATCTGACATATAAACAGCAGTTCATCTGAAATCTACTGAAGAACCAGCAAATGGCATAAGTTATCTTGGGTTTAGAGGGGGAATAGTGTGGTGCCATTTTCAGAATTTAAAAATTGACATCTGAAAAATGTCACTTTATGACAGCGTCAAGCAACCCAAGAGCTGTGGGGATCTACTTTTAAAACAGTGAGTTCTCTAAAGATGTACCTTGATAAAATCATGTCTGGTTTCAGAGTATCTGGGATAAGTACAGCCTATGTGTGATTTTAAGTGGTTGAAAAGTTTTAAGTGCGTGAATCTGTTGGTCATGGTAGATATGTTCATGAACTAGTTTCATACTTGACTTTCACATTCCCCTGGTATTGTGATGTGTCATTTGGAGTTTCAAAGGTATGCACGTACAAAACTTAGTGAAACAATAAAATGTATATAAATTGCCACACACACACATAAAAACCACATCTAGTATCTGTATACACTAATACAAATTTTAATGGATAGATAACTGCATTATCCAAACAGCAGTAAGACACAAGCTGCTGGTTTTTCATAAAGCAACATACACCATTGAAAGATCGAGATCACTGACAAAACATAGATAAAGTTATAGAAGAATGATGTGGAGAGTTATGTATGAAAGTTCCACAAATGCAGAATTGGTAGCCACTGTACAGCAAAATATAACCCCCACTGGGATAGAAATTTGGTGTGTATGTCATTAAATTATTTTTCTTTTTAAATGTAGCCTGCATGATGGTATATAATGCCTGCTTCACCAGCACACTTCTATATGGCAGCGAGACATGGACAACCTATGCTAAGCAAGAAAGAAGGCTCAATATCTTCCATCTACGGAGTCTATGCCACATCCTCAGCATTTCGTGGAAAGATAAAGTGACAAATGTCGAGGTGTTGTCACGTGCTGGCCTTCAAAGCATGTATCCACTGTTTATACAGCGCAGACTATGCTGGCTTGGCCATGTCCGCCACATGGAAGATGGTCGCATCTAGAAAGATATCTTCAATGGACAACTGGCAGATGGCAAAAGAACGGGCAACCGCAGCTGAGATTCAAAGATTTGTGCAAGAGAGACATGAGGGCACTGGACATAAATCCAGCAACCTGGCAGGATGAAGCTGCTGATCGCACCAAGTGGCGATGCTCTCTGCAGCGCCACCTCAGATTTGGCGAAAAGAAGCTCACACAACAAGCAGAAGAGAGGAGAAAACATCGAAAGGAACACCGAACGAACGAACGAACGAACTTTATTTTCGAAGGGTAAAGAATTGGGCGCGCAGACCCGTCTAACATTCTGCCCTTCCACTCTCATTAATCTTGCATACTATATCCTTTCATTCCCACATGATGCTTTAAGCATTAATTTAAAGGCATGCAACATTATAAAGTTACCATAACAGCATTCATTTACAGTATGCAAGCATAATAAAAAAAAATGAGTAGGGTTTTTTTTTTTTTTTTTTTTGAAACAAACAAGCTAGTAAATGGGGGAAAAAAGTAATAATAAAATAAAATAAATAAAACAATAAATAAAAATAAACAAATTCTGTATACCGACACTCACTCATGCGGTCAATAAGCAGCGGAGGGCTGTCACCTCAGGCATTCCCATAGTCAGTTATGACTGAAGGGGCTATTATTTTTATTATTA
The DNA here is from genome assembly GCA_024509875.1 of Oreohelix idahoensis. Taxonomy (NCBI): domain Eukaryota; kingdom Metazoa; phylum Mollusca; class Gastropoda; order Stylommatophora; family Oreohelicidae; genus Oreohelix; species Oreohelix idahoensis. The sequence goes on from JAMPIV010017045.1 coordinate 310,290, forward strand.
TTATTATGGGCATCTGATTGGCTAAGTGGTTAGAGTGCATGCCTCTCTCGGCAAAGTAAGCAGGTTTCAGGCACAAAACCTGGTAGCGTCTCTCTCCTGTCTACCCTGGTGTAAATTAATACCTAACTGCGCTGGACTTCTTCTTCTTCTTCTTGCGATCGCATCTTTGATGATTACACCGTCAGACGAGTTCTCATGATGAATTCGACTGCTGTTTGAAGTTCCTCTTTAACTCCATATAGCTTTGAGTTTAGTGTTGAGTCATTGGGCCAGTATATCTTTCTTAACTGGTCATACAGAGGACAGTCCTGTAGAACATGCTCAGCAGTTTGTTCGTTTAATCCACATGTGCACAGTGGTGAAGCAGACAATCGTAGCTTGTGCATGTGTTTATTCAGTTTGTTATGCCCTGTCCTGAGTCGAAAAATAGTTATCTGTCCCTGCCGGTCGAGAGTGTGATAGTCGTCTTTGGGTTGGTTCTGTTCTCTTCTGATAGTCTGGATAGCTCTCTTTTTCTCAAAGTATGTGACTTCATTATCTTCTTGTTCACATTCTCCTCCCTTTTTTGCAAGTTTATCTGCCTTTTCATTTCCGGGTACACCACAATGAGATGGTACCCACTGAAGTATGGTTCTCTTTTTGGCAGCTACCTTGTTTAGTTCATTTCTCAGATGCGGGAGTTTACCACCCTTGAGAGCTTGCAGGACAGACAGTGCATCTGTGAGGATGACTACCTGGTGGCAGTCAGAGTTGGTGTTATAAATCATATTTGCAGCTTGCTCTAGAGCTTGAACCTCAGCTGTATAGTTGGAACAGAATTTACCAGTGGGAATGTGCCTAGTCTCATAGTGGTTGTCAGGATATGAGATAAAGATACCGGCACCTCCATTCCTAACAGCATTAGTTGCTGATCCATCTGTATAGGCATGTATCCATGATTGATCGGGATAGCTTTCTTGGATCATACTCAATGTAGCAGTTCGTTTTTGCAGATCATTATACTCACATCCACTTGTGAGACCACTGACTGATGTATTAATTTGGAGGGCACTGCTGGCCTGCTCCCATGGTACAGGGTATAGGGTGGGCTTCAGTGGTGTTGTCTTCATGGATAGGTCTTCTTGATGCTGTCTTATAAGTCTTTTCCCCCGATGCACAAAGCTGCTACGCTTTAGACGTCCCAATGCCAGATCATCTAGTCTTGCCTTCATTGGGTGCATTGGCATACTGTTGTACTTTTCCATCTGGATCATGGTTTTTGTGTCTCTTCTATGGGACAATGTCTGTAATCCAGCAACCTTCTGCATCTCTGTTATTGGTGTAGTTTTCATGGCTCCTGTAATGAGCCTGAGAGCTTGATTTTGCACCTTGTCCAAAGACTGCAGATGTGAGTTAGCAGCTGATGACCATGCTGCTGAGCTAAACTCTAAGTGTGGTCTTATTACTCCATTATAAATCTTCTTTAGATTTCGTTCATTTGCTCCCCAGTTGGTACCTGCTAATTTTCTGAGTATGCCTAGTCGTCTTCGGGCCTTTCCTTCTGCATTTTCAATATGCTTATTCCATGTAAGCCTTTGGTCAAATGTCACCCCAAGATAGGTGGGGTAGCTTTCTTCCTTGATCACGGTTGTCCCTAGGTGTATGTTAGCTGATTTGTCCTTGGGGGCGAGGGAGAACAGTGTTGTGGAGGTTTTGTCTGTGTTTATTGTGATAAGCCATTTCTCTGCCCATGACACTAGCATGTCTGCTGCCCGCTGCATTCTATAATTTGCTGTGGTGACATTTTCATCAGCGCACCAGAGTACTAGGTCATCTGCATATAAGGCAGCTTTAACTCCTGCAGGGAGATCTTTCACCAGGTCATTGATGTAAACAAGGAAGAGTGTTGGGGAAATTACTCCTCCTTGAGGTACCCCCTGATGGAGCAACACTTTTCTGCTCTGCAGACCGTCAAGAGTGACTCTAGTTCTCCTGTTATGCAAGTATGACTGGATCCATTTCATCATGTTGCCTTGGATTCCACTTCTCCTAAGTTTTGCAATGAGGCCATCTTTCCACACCTTGTCAAAGGCCTGCTTGAAGTCGACCCAGATCGTTAGGACCTTTTTCTTCTCCTGGAAGGCATCTTCTATTGCTTGAGACAAGTAAGTAACTTGGTCTTCTATACTGTAGCATTCTCTAAATCCAGCTTGTTCCGGCACCAGGATCTGCTCAGACTCTAAATACCATTTCAATCTGTGGTTGACTATTCGCTCCATAGTCTTCCCAACACAGCTTGTGAGACTGATTGGCCGGTAACTTGCAGCCTCGGTCTTACATTTCCCTTTCTTTAGTATGGGTATTGTGATGGCTTCTCTCCATACTTGGGGTACCGTTCCTTTCAACCAGCTGTGGTTGAATATCTCAAGCAGTTTTGTCTTTGCTGCTGAGCTCAGATTTACTAGCATTTCGTTGCTGATTTTGTCTGGGCCGGGTGACTTTTGAAACTTAAGCTTGGAAATAGCCTTCTGTAGTTCTCCTAGTGTGATGGGTTCCCTCATTGGGGCAGGAGTATCTGTCTGTCCCATGGTTGCCAGTATTTCTTTTCTTATCTCTCTCTGATGATCTATGTTAATGGGTAAGTTGCTTTCTGAACTGTATCTTCTAGCAAACAAGTCTGCAGCTTGTTTTCCTCTGAAAAGTTTGCCACCTTCATCCAATGTGATAGTCTGCCTAGGTGAGGAACGCTCTTCATTTAGAGACTTGACTAATCTCCAAAGTTTCCTGCCGTCTTTCTCAAGGTTCAGCGATGCCGTTTTAGTTCTCCAGCTTTTCCGTTTTTCTTCTAGCTTTGTTCTCTGAAACTCTGCTACAGCCTTTTTCCATTTGTTGTGAGTTTCAAGTGAAGGCTGAGACTCTGCGTCCTTTCTAGCCCTGTCCATAGCTTCCTGACGTTCTTGGAGTGTGCTGGACCAGTATGGTATGTAGTTACGCCGGCATCCTTTGGGAATGGTTTCTTTTGCAGCTTGTAGTATGCATCTGTTGAAGTCTTTTACCACTTCATTAATGTCTCTGTTCTGTACCTTGAGGGTAGACAGCAGCGTGTTCACCTGATGCCTGAATAAACCCCAGTTGGCTTTTTTGTAGTTCCATCTTGTAATGGCTGGGCCTGTACTGAGAGTTGCACTCTGGACAGTAAGAAAGATTGGGCGATGGTCGCTTCCCCCTAGTTGGTCTCCTACTTCTCTACTAATAGATCCAGCTATATCTGGTGTGGAGAAGGCAAGATCTGGTGTTGAAGTTGTGTGCCATCCTCTGGAGTAGAAGGTAGGAGTATCTGTGGCATTATTGACTAGGATTAGGGAGTGATCATCTTGCCAAGTTTCAACCTCTTCACCTCTGTGATCCAGATGGTTATAGCCCCAGCTCTGGGAGTGGCTATTAAAGTCTCCAACTGCTATAAAGTTGGTGGCTGGTACCTGTATAGAGCTGAGACTCAGGGGTTTGTTGTTCGGACAGTAATAGTTCAGGAGTTCTATTTCCATCTTGTCTACCTTTATCTGCAACAGCTGATATTCTGCTCCATCCATGAAGGTTTTCCTTTCGTGTGCAGGAATGTTATTCCTTACAAGAGTAAGTACTCCTCCTTTTCGTCTATCTTTTCTGTCGGATCTGAAGCATTGATATCCCCTTATTTTAAAGGTTTGATCTGCTTTCAAGTGAGTCTCTTGGATACAGCAAACACTGACTTGCTTCTCATACAAGATGTTTTCCAGCTCTGTCTTTTTGCTGTATCCAGCCTGCTTGCTGTTCACTCCCTCTGCATTCCAGTGCATCATGACAAGTGGCACTCTGGGTTTCTCTTTTTCTGTTTTGTTTTGGTCAGTAGTTCTCCTCCGCCGTCTGCTGACTCCACAAGACGGTCTAGAGGGTCCTCCAGTAGCTGAGGGTGGGCTCTGTCGAGGCTCAGAGCCCGGCACTGCACCTGCCTGGTGGAGCTCCACAGGGCGAGCACCAGTACGAGATTTATTTGACGGTGTACTCTCCATAGAAAAAAAAAAGCGAGTTGCGTGATACTGTGGTTTCCGGTGCGCCTTCTGGCCCAGTATCTATGACTTTAGCACCTGTTCAACGGGAGAGTGGGCTCATCCCTAATCTGTTTATGTTCCCAGTAGTAGACTATTCGCAAGCAGCCTGGGGGTGTCACTGCTCTGCGCGGACCTTGTTTACCGAGGCGGCGTCCGAGCTCGTATGGTGAAAATATGGTTGCATTATCTTCAAAATAGCCCTGTCTTTCCTGCCATCCTGCAACTTTGAGTTAGGGAGTTCTGAGCTCCAGTCTCTTTCCCAGGCATTTTATCCTGGCCTGGCACGCATACAGAGGACCCCACTTCTGGTTCTAAGTTAGCAGTTGGGGATAGGTGGGGTAGCACACTGTGCATTCCCCGTCATCCAGGGGGCTCTCCAACTATGCAGAGCTTGCACAATGCTGTGCTCTGGTTCTGGGCTCACCCAAGGAATCCTCACGTCCTGCACAGAGCCACTTCCAGATACCCACCACCTGCCAACCCCCCATTGTAGAAATCTCCTGCATGCGGCCATCCAGTCAAGAGCCAGTATTAAGTCTGGTGCCCAAGTGATTCCCCCAAGCTCAGTGTGCAATTCTGGGTTCTCATCATGCTGCAACACAGGGGGGATTGTGATGCTCAGCCATCTCTCTCAACTCTGCACCGATAAATGACATCGGGGACTTAACTGTGTCTCAGTACTGGGAGGCCCCGTTTCCGGGTACACCACACACAGCCAGTTGAGGCAACGGTCGCCGTGGGCGTGTCTTCAGTGGGGAAGTTGTGGAGTCTTCCTGTCCATGTTCTTGCACATCCTAACACTGCCCGCAAGACATCGGAGGTTTGGAGAGTGGCCTTCTCTGCTTTTTTGAGCCGGGGTGGGCTCCCCGGGCAAGTCTCGATGGGGATCGGGACGTGTCAACGAGCCAGTGGGCCAAGCATCGACCGCATCTGATGGAGGACTAGCTCTGCCAGGTTTGAGTTAGTAAATTCCAAATTTGTCATCTTCTTGGCATTGTGATGCTGGGGTGCCTGTGGATTTCCTAACGCCCCGGGTAGAAGCCAGAAGTGTACTGTGCCAGCTCTGGGGGAGGTAGAGGGGGTGTTTCTGCGTCTCCTTGTGATACGTAGCCAAGGTAGGGCTCACAGTGCTCTTTCCCCGCCACCAAATTGCCTGCTGGTTACGCCGAGTTCTCCGAGGCTCTAGGCATGTGACCAAGAGTTGAAGGCAATAGGATCGTCAACGTCCTGAGTCTCTGTGCCTTTACGATGGGTTCCGATCTTCAGGGAGCAGTCCACACTGTTCCACTCCCAAGACTTGTTCAGTATCCATCTGGTCTTCCCACCCTCAGAGGGCGTGTACGGTGTAGCTGCACCGGTTTTATTTTCGAGGTTTGCTCCTCTAGA